>CM060399.1:213002535-213391605 GCA_030545235.1 Helianthus tuberosus | reverse complement strand
TTGTATCCAGTTGGTTAGGGGAAGGATTGTTCCGCTTCCCTACCCAACAAGATTCCTAAAAAGCAGCTTGACCTGGGAAATTTCACCATTTCTTGCTTAATTAGGGGATTATTAGTGATGTAGCATGTGTTACGATAAGGAAGAGCAAAACACGTTGATTCTGCGAATACCCGTGTTGTTCTTCCCCAAACCCCCAAAATTCAACCAAAAGGGCACATAATTTGAAGTGAAAATTGAGTTAATACAAAATTGAAGTCTGATCTTTCAAATTACTAGAGAAACATATAAATAAGGACATAAATTCGAAATGGGCCACAAAAAGGCCATGGGCCAAACACAAGCCCAAAAACAAAATGCCCAAAACACTTCAAAAAACATAAAAACGTAAATGACTAATAGAAATAAGCGTTTTTTTTGGCCCGGACGATGACCCAAACCACCATAGGCATTTATAGCAAGATGGAGCTCGTTCTCACGATCATTTTTCCTGATCGCACGCCCAAAACGGACCCCCGTAGCCCAAGTTAGAGCCATTTTAGTGAAGCCCTTTTGTTACACGATCTTGGGCCTCCAAATAAAAGATGACCCACTCCTCCACACTTGGACCCACATCAATTAGTCAGCACGGTAGACTTAGGTGTAAGCATCAACCTAATGTCATCTTCAATGTCCAAAAGACTGGGCCTAGATGAACGACTCCCTACTAAGATGAGTAACCAACTTGCGGACCACTCTGTGAAATACCTCTAAGCATTTGGCCGAACAATGTTGCAAATGGAGTTGTATTCAAAACAAGATGTTTTTTTTGGTATAGTTGGGTATATCAATTGTCGGTAATGTCCCGGTGAATTAATGAACCAAACAAGATCGGTACTGATATCGGTATTATTAGATGCGTTATGTGTTTTTTTTTTAAGAAAACACAGATATCATTCCACAGGAAAAAGGGCAATTACAAAGCAATGGCAGGTAGTCGAGCAACAAGTTGCACCGCCACCCCCTTTTGAATAGAAAAACCAATTCTACTAAATACAAAGTTTGAAACCTTTAGCGACGAAGAATTACTATTAACAACTTTTTGAACCCGATTCAAAAGTCGCACAGCGTCAGGAGCGAGGCCACCAAATGTATCAAACGCAAACGGGACAAACACATGTTGATTCTCCAGGCAGGCTTTCTCATGTTTTGCCACTTTGCTCGCCTCTTCCTTGAGCACCGCTTGTCCTACGACAAAGCCCTTGTCCTTGAGCCCGACAAGGGGGAGACTCCAGTTAGATCTACATAAGCGTGTTTCCCCCTTCTCATCCAAACACAAGGATGTCCGCCGGGCGTAAAGTGGACCTCCCCTCTAAGGGGCCAGTCAGGAAATTTACTGGAGCCTCCTTTTTGGCAGAGATCCCGGCCCGCTTAAGAACATCACATAACACATCTCTCACCCAATCATGCCAATATTTAAACCCTGGTAGCTCTTTACAGTGGATCGCGTGCTCGCCGAAAGAATCCAAACACGCTTTGCGGCATACCGGACATGGCTCGTCAACTGGGAACAAAGGAATCATCAGTCGGTATCTAAGGATAGCACGGTATTCCACAGCCGACATGTGTTGCCCCAAGCCTTCAATAGGTGTGACAGACAGAAAATCCTGAGCATGTGGGGCACATAGACATTCAAACACAGCTCTTTGCCGAGGGGATAAAACAAACTTCTCTTCAAACCTCTTGACAATTTCGCCATATAAGGCATTCGCCAGAATTTTCTGGGATTTAGGAGGGGCGGTGTCTTTAATGTAGAAACCGCCAATATCAAGGTCGGGAAGAGAACTATGCAAAAGGTCCAACGCACTCCTGTAATCGGAGTCTAAAACATCCCCACCACATTCTCGGAGTATGTGGTCTTGTAAACCCCAAGATTGGGCCCTTGAAGCCACGAAAGCATATGAAGAGGCATCCTCGGCCGTACAAATCCCTAAGCCTCCGAACCGGGTAGGGAGAGAAGCCAACCTCCACTGGAGATCTCCAAAAAAGGCACCCCTACAAACAACAATATCCTCTAATGCTCCCCGGAGGCCTTCATAAAAAACAGAGGTTTATTGAGCCCAATACTAATTTGATTTTTTTAAATAATAATAGAACATTACGGAAGGGCACATTTTTCAAGCTCGAACAAGGTACGTGAATTCTCAGAGACGCCTCTGGTTTCACTAATAAAAAGTATTAAACTATTCAAGAGATGTAATCGTGTACGTAACTAATGGATAATAAAATATCTACCTTAATATTGTATGATTAATGTCTTGCATATGTATAAAACACTATAAGCTATTGGAAAGTGTTGTATGCATCTTCTATTCTTCCTCTTGTTAGAATGAGTCAAAAAAAGATAATTTTGGAAAAAGAAAAAAGAAACTTAGGTTATGAAATATAAATGTTTTGCACGTTTTGTTGACATTAAACCTCTAAAAATATGTTGTAGTTTGAGAGCAATTTTAAATAAGAAAATGTTATACCTTTTACTCACGCATACAAAGATATATAACGTATATTTAATACACAATCAACTTTATACATCAAACTGTGAGAATTATATAAAAACTAGTATTAAGTAGCCCTCGCGTTGCGGCGGGGGCGAGCACTAATGTCACACTACTGCCAGCGACCACCGACACTGAAGTTGCGGTGTGTTAATGCGAAGAAATTAAACCGAAACGTAAAACATAGAATAAAATAACTAAGTTCATCTAGCACTCGCGCGTTACGATGAACCCGCGTCTATTTTTTCCCGTTTGACAGGTTCATCGTAATCTATATATAATATATATCATCACCACTATAAAAACCATAATGCATACATTACAACAACCATTGCATCAATATGTTGTAAATTATATTTATACAAGATTTTGGCTAAATTAATTAGATTATTATAAATAATAATAATTTACAAATAAAACAATACAACTTTGAATAGATCAAACTGACTGAATATAGTAAGATAATGAAACCATTATTTGATTAGGGTATAACCACTTAAGCATAATTTACAACCATACATGCATACAAAACAGATTGAATTTGGGAAGGTAATGAAACCATTATTTGATTAAGGTACAACCACTTAAACACAATTTACAACCAAACATGCACACAAATGTTTCAAATTAATAGTATATAAATTTATAAATAATGTTCAAATAACCAAAGAAAGGGTACAACTAAAAATAACATAAACCACAACTAAAGCCACACTTACAACTCCACATTGCACTAACATGTTGCAAAATAATAGTATATAAATAAGTCAACTAGGGAATTGCGAATACTCGGCCTAGGAGGAGAGTACTCAGACATGTTAAATTATAAAGAAATTAACTTTTAGAAAATTATATATACATCAAATGTCATAATTTTACCGTTATTTATAACAAAATACGTGAATATCAGTATAAATAAAAAAAACGTATGTTCAAATACTAAAGTATTTCAAAAATTGACATTCATTCTTTGAAAAATGAAATTTATTCATTATTATTTTAGACAGAAATTAAGTCAAACTCGTCCCAAGTTGATTAATTAGATCCAATTCTAGCTGAGGTTGACCGCATATAATCGATTCCGAGTAATTAACCAGAGTTGAAGAAAATCATCTTTGCATTGTACCTTGTAGCGATTACTCAACAAGTACTCGACCTCCGAGACCTACTTTTACAACATCGTGTGTGTATACATATATATACTAGAAGGGTCCTCATAAGATGCAACGGGGAACACAACACTCAAAGGCTAAGTTGAACCAAGGCTAACCTTAAACTTTATACCAAGTTGGCTCGGGTCGACTTGAATTTAAAAAAACGGAGGGAAGGTTGTGGGTTCTGAAACTTGAGTTCAACTTGATTAAAAATCTGCTTGATTTAATTTGGCTCCACTTTATAACTTATTTTGTAATAAAGGCCAAACATAAAGGTTATTCTTGTCAAAGGGTTAAAAATAAAATTACTTAGCTAAAGGACTAACTATGTAAGAGCATTCATACCCTATTCTGTAATTTTATGTGAGTGAGTTCTGCATATTAAAAAAGTGGTTGTGAGTTGTCGTGAGTGGAGGAGAAAGAGAAAATCTTACTGTTTATCTGTATATTTAGGAAGTGATTGTGAATGGAGGAAAGAGAAAAGGTAACGATAAAGATATAAAAAAATATTATTTGATTGATAACAAGAGAGAAAATGTAGCGAATTTTAGTGTAACTATAGAAATTGAGATAAGGGAAGGGATGTGCATGCTCTAAGCGCATTCACATTCGATCCCCCATATTTATGTGAGTGGATTATCTATATTGTATGAAGTGATTGTGAGTGGAGACGAGATAAAATGTTACTGATAACCCTTTATAAGTTTTTGATATATTTTTTGAAAGTGGTTGTAAGTGAAGGAGAGAAAAAATATAATGATAAAAGTACAAAAATGTATTATTTAATTGAAAATGAGAGAGAAAAAATAGTGATTTTTAATGTAATTATAGAAATAAGATAGAAAATCAATTGTGAACGCTCAAAGTTGCACAATTTATTAACTTATGAAAAGGCTTGCATTGCTTTTATAGAGTAGGTAATCGCTATATTTTGGTTTCTTCATCGACTGTGGGACAAAAGAACAATAGGATGGATGAATTATTTGGTGAAATAAAGGGCTCTTTTATAGCCTTCGTCCAAAGTTTCTCATCCAATGTCTGATGAGAAAATGCAAGAATTTCAAATTATTTGAATGCTTTAATCATTGGATGTGGGATGAGAAAATACAAGAATTCCAAAAGATTTGAATGCTTTAAAGGAATGTACCTTGTGTTTTAATACATGTAATTACTTAAGCTCTTAACTTTTTATAAGTTACTTTCTTGTTCTCTCTATATGTGTTAGCATGGCGATAAAAAAAATATACTCCTAAAGTATTATGTGTTCAATATAAACCCTTTTAGCTAAATTTGAAATTTTTACTTAACCTTCATATTTTATACTACAAATACATATGTATCTTAAGCATGTCATAAAGTGTGTTTAGTGTTAAAGTTAACACTAAAGTTAATTAACTTTATTTCATTAAATTATTATTATTATTATTATTATTATTATTATTATTAGGATAAATTACACTTTTCGTCCTTTATTTTTGTATCGGATTACAATGAATGACCTTTAACTTCAATAATTACAGTTACAATCCTTTATTTGTAAAACTCATTACATCTTACGTCCTTTAACACTAACCTGGTTAAAATTTTCAATTAAGTAAAGTCACTTAAGGGTAATTTAGTATTTTTGCCATTCTATTATAAAATAGTTTAATAAATAAAAAAATAAGATTTAAAACTTAATACACACAGATATATACATATATTCTTTCCTCTCATCCACCATCTAACCACCCATTACCACCACCACTACCAACAACAACCACCCTCTACTGCCAAACAAGTATGTATGCCAAACAAAAATTGCGAGAGTAATCAACAAATGCGTGTGGTTCAAGAGGTGGATTGTGTTTTTAAGATGAAGAATCCTACATTTGTTAAGAGGTTTTGGGGGATTTTGATTTTACCTGCCTGTAACCATACTGCAAATATATGCAACACATTAGGATCTTCCATTTAACAGGCTGGTATCAGCTAATTGCCTTTATCCCTCACGATATATTTAAGTTTTTCTGGGGTTTATCTCATTTATCAATTTTCTATTGAGTTTTTCTTGGGAAAAAAATAAATCGAAAAAGAAAGGAATCAAAGGTGTCCAAAATGCATCAAAAAATCAATTCATTCATGCTTTCCCAATTCAGTAAACAATTTCTCAAGTATATCACTTCGTCTACCATGGGGTTTCTCTCATTTCTTTTTTTAGCGAAATAGATTGAGAGTTTATGGGTGTTTAAGGAATGAGTGAGTGTTGGCCGAAGTCGTGGCGGCGAGGCGTTTAGGTGATGGCAGGCGGCTGGAGTGGTGGTGGCCAACAGCTGGAGCTATGGTGGTGAGGAGATTAGCTTAGACCACCCGTAGTGGTAACAACTTATAATGCCCCCACCATGGGGCATTATCCGACACGTGACGTCCTAGTCAGCATGGGGCATTATAGCATAAAGTGGTGTAGTGGGGCATTATTCCAATAACGCCCTTCCAATTTAGAAAAAAAAAAAAAAAAACAAAATGGTCAAAAGTTGTCAGACCATTTAATAAAACAAAAGTGGGGTTCAAGTGGGGTTCTCAAAATGGTCAAAGGTAAAAGTGGGGTTCTCAAAATGGTCAAAGGTTGTCAGGGCAACTTTCAAAGGTGATTGGTTAAAACAAAAGTGGGGTTCAAGTGCATAGCGTTTTAAATAACACGCCCACAACAAAATTTTCCAAATAAAACGCCCAATAACGCCGTATGTAATGGGGTGGGGGGCGTTTTGGGGCGTTTTTTTTCAATTTTTTTTAAAAAAAAACGCCCCACTACGGGCAGTCTTAGAAGTGTTTGAGGGAGAGAGTTCTGAGGGTTTGGTTTATAGATAAATATTTCTTGTTTTTTTTTCCTTTTTTCTAAATATATTTTTTTAGGTAAATAGGTAAAATTACAAAACTACCCTCATGTGAATAGATTTAACTTAAAATTTTAACTTGGTTAGTGTTAAAGGGTGTAAGGTGTAATGGTTTTACAAATAAAGGATTATGACTGTAATTATTGAAGTTAAAGGTTACCTATTGCAATCCGATACAAACATAAAGGACGAAAAGTGTAATTTACCCTTATTATTATTATTATTATTATTAATCTTCACATTTTATTTAATAACCCAACTAATGCATTATTTAGTTTCACGGAGATAAATAACTTACCTTAATTTTCATTAAATTATTATTATTGTTGTTGTTGTTTGCTGCTGCTGCTGCTTAAAGAGGCTCCTAAACCCCCTTTACATTATTTTTACTAATCCTACCTCACCCTTCAAGTTTTCACAAAAAAACAACTAAAAAACAAATTCTTTTTTTTTTCTTAATTGTGTATTATTGTAATCTTTTAAATTTATAATCTCCTAAAGATTATTAAGATTCTTTTTTAACATTTGAAATACAATCTTCTCACTTTAGATTCTTTAAAAAATGATTATTACTTTTTAATAGAAAAAAAGTTTTCTTCTACACGTCATATGCATCTATTAATAAAAATAGATTTGATTTTTTAAATATATTTATTATATAAACTTAAAATGAAAGGTCGGTGGCTGTCAAATCACAGCCACCACCTTATTTTCTAGATAATAAAATGTTAATATGAACAGATGGTTAATTGCATGTGCTCTTGAATAAGAGGTCACGCTTTCGAGGCGTCTTCTTCTTTTTTTTTTTTTTATAAATAGTTTGCAACTTCTAACGGCAAGATGCTTAACCTTCAATAATACCCTGCACTTCTCTAAATTTCCAATTTTTTCCTACTTAAAAGAAATTAGTTGTTATTATTATTATTCATATTTATAATACTAACTTTATTATTATTCAACTTCAACTTGATAACTATTACTGATAACTAATGCTTTTAACAATCTTCAACTTGATAACTAATACTGATAACTAATGCTTTTAACAATAACTTTTACACAAAAATTACACATTGCTTTGAACTCGCATCATTGTTGTTGTGGAACAAACACCATATCACTAGACCACCAGATCATTTTTTATACTTTGTAATTGTGGAATATAATGTTTCTTAATGCGAAGAGTCATATAATTCGTTTAGTTAACTAATAAAAAAACCAATGATTCGAACACGTGTCGATAAGTTTTGGCGTATAGCAATTTATGATACCATACCGTACCTTACCAATCCCGTAACTAACCAAACCAATATCGACTGAGTAAAAGACAAAAAAACCACCTTAATCTTTCTAAATTGACAAAAACAACCCACTGAGTTTAGAAAACTTCCTATAAACTTTATAAATTGTCATTTTCACCCTCTTGGGTTCTAACTTTCAAATTTACCCCTGTATTTTCATTCGACGCTACAAATTCAAGTTATTGAACGTTTTGACGCTACTAAGTCTTGATGCAAATTAAGGGTGGTGTAATTGTTAGGTGGAACCCTTACTAAACGAACCAACTCGGGTTCGATTCTGTTTCTTTTGTAAACACAATGCGTTAGATCGGATACGTTGAAAGACGCGTTTTCATATGGTAAACGCATCATATAACATGTTGTCAGCTATAGACAACTAAGACGTCGCCGCTGCAACGCGCGGCGGGTAAAAAAACTAGTATAACCTTAAATTAAAAGGTCGGTGACCACATTTCTCATTTTGACAAAATTCATCCCAACTTTTCTAAATTGATAAAAGTCACCCCTTCAATTTTTAACTTGATAAAAACCAACTTTCTAGCTTGACAAAAATGACCCTCCTACTTTCTAACTTTTCATAAAAGACTCTTATACTTTCTAACTTCTTATTTACTCTTAAACTTTTGACATGTAAACCATTCTACCCCCAAACTTTGCTATAATATTAAAGGTAACCTTCTAACTTTGTAAATATCACTTTGACCCCATCAAGTTTCTAAAGTTTCAAACTTACCCTAAAACTAATTTCTACGTTTTTATCAAAGGTAACCCTCTAACTTTATGAGTATCACTTTGCCCCCATCAAGTTTCTAAAGTTTTGAACTTACCCTAAAACTAATTTCTACGTTTTTAGTTTTATGACATGTCGGTATAAATTCAAGTTCGTCTACGATTTAACGTAATCTTTGTTAGAAAACGAGTCAGGTCAATTATAAAATGTTTTCTATGTTTGTTTTGAGTTGGACTACATTTTCATGTAAATTTTATTTGAAAACACATTGGGCCAAATTAAGAACATTTTGATTTGACGGTATAAATTTGAGTTATCATACGTTTTGACGTAAATTTGTTTGAAAACAAGTTTGATCGATTGTAGTCTATATGTTATCATTTCGCGTACCGCGCCGCCGCAACACACGATGGGTAAAAAAACTAGTTGGTATTATATAAAAAAGGTTAACAAAATAGATTATATTTTTTTATATATTTGAAGAAACACTATTCTAATCCACGGGTGGTTAGACCAAATGTCTCGACCAAGGGGATAATCAGAAGGTCACCTTGAGCTCAAATCCATAGAGACTGATTTACAAAACTAAAAGAATACATCGTAAGCTCGTCACGTGAATTAGAGGTGGGGGATGTTTTCTTGTAACTCTGGCATGAGAAAGAGAGAGAGGAAGAGCAATGTGTTAAGCGAGAGTGTAGAGTGCAAGGTAAGAGGTCCTTAAACCTTTGGAGAATTGTGGTATTTATAGCCGAGAGGTTGGAGAAGAGAGGAAGTTGATTGGACGAGGTGTCATTGTCAAGGAATATCCATTTGGTCCCCTTTGGCATGGCAGTTAGTGCCCGCATAGGTGGGAGTACGACTGCGCGATGTGATTGGTCACATGTCGCTTTCCATATGTACTTCTTGTCTCATATGCCATTAGCTTTTAATGGGGATTTAAATTCTAAATGGTCTCCGAGGGTTGAAGAAGGAAAGTGGGGGACTGGGGTTGAAGAAGGGACGGTTAGGGTTTTATAAAAGGATTTTGTAATTTTTATTTTTTATTCGTTTTTTAATATGTTACAATAATACGTTAAAAGACCATTTTACCCTTCATTAAAAGGGAGGAAATGACAAAAAAACATGTAGTTAACTAAAAAAGCAGACCCAGTTTGGATTTTGGATGAAAATGGCAGCAAAACTGAAACTATAGGGATCCGGATTCAAAAGGTTTCAGTTTTGAACTAAAGTGACAGAAGTGGCCAAACTTCAAGTACCATTTTGGCATTTAAATCTTTAGTGGGGTTTAGGAGAGGTGAAATGACACATCATGATTGGGCACATGTTGCTGTCGTTTACCTTTTGTCCCATGCATGATAGCACATCATAGGGATCTTCTTGTATAGCGAATGGCGGACGTTAATTGTTTTTTTAAAAGGTAAATTTTATTAACGACACCCCCGACTCAAGCCGGGCCTACAAAAACAAACACCAAGACTAGATTACATATTTACAAAAGAACACCACTCCCCCCATCCTATATCTTTATACTTAGATCGATTCGAGAACCACAAGAAACCCAAGGCCTTAACTTCACTAATGATGTTTTCTTTCCTTATCGGAGTGTTCAAGAACTTAGCATTATTCCTGGCATGCCATATACTCCAGCAGACGATCATGATAATGCCCTGCACCGCTTCTTTCTTCTTTTCCGAGGCTCTGAGCTCTTTATATATAAATAACAAATCTTTACGCGAAAAGGCGAAAATACTAGGAATCTTGCACCAAGAGCTGATATGATTCCAGACTATCGATGCAGAGTGACAAGCTATGAAGATATGTTCGGCCAATTCATCAAAAGAGTTGCAAAACGGACATGTAGATTCTTCGACAAAAACATTCCTTTTTATTAAAGCTTCTGATGTTGGTAATCTATCCAAACCCATTCTCCAAACATGGATGTTACACTTCGCAGGGACCCATTTGCACTAGTCCAAGGTAAAACCGGAATCCTGCTCGCCGTCTGAAGTCAGCAAACGTTTGACAGACTTGACCGAAAAACAACCTTCCTTATCTGCAGCCCACTTCCACTTGTCTCTATCTGCAGACAACTTGAAATTATCAATGAGCGAACTGACCTGATCTAGGCTGTCCAGCAGTTCCGGAGAGCTGATTGGGGATCTCCAGCTCCATTCTATCGACTGCTCGTCGCCATGTCTCTTAATCCTTTCCGCCACTTTACATTTTTTGTCCGTCTCTAGACAAAATAGGTCCGGAAATCTTGATTTAAGAGGTTCATTGATGAGCCAGGAATCTAACCAGAACGCCACTTCTTCGCCATTACCCACTTCACCTTTTAAGAAGTTTCTAATCGGAATTCCTCCAACTTTAGTGTTAATGACCATTTTGGCAACACTATTCCATACTCTGTTGAAAGATTTCTTAATAAGAACGCACTCCCAACCCACCCTCGACGAATGTATGGCATCTATAGTTCTCTTCCACAAGTTGTTTTTCTCCGTTTTGTACCGCCACCCCCACTTAGCCAAGAGAGACGTGTTGATATCTTGCAATTTATTCAATCCTAAACCTCCGTTTTTCTTGTGACGAGAAACTTTCTCCCATGCGACCCAATGCATTTTCTTTTCTTCCAAAGATCCTCCCCAAAGGAACTTCTTAATCATAGATTCCAAAACGTCGATGACCTTTTTAGGGGCTTTATATATCGAGAAGTAATACGTCGGCAAGCTTTCCATGACCGATTTGATGAGCACCACCCTACCCCCAATAGACAATAGATGCGACTTCCATTTAGCAAGCCTAGCCCTAAAAATGTCAATCACCGGTTGCCAATTAACGATCCAATTCATATTGGCACCTACTTTAAGGCCAAGATACTTAAATGGAGGACTATCTGACCTACATCCCACTTCAGTAGCTAAACCCCCATTCTCCTTCATACCCACTCCGATTCCGATTAAATTAGATTTGTCAAGATTCATCTTAAGACCTGAGACGATGTGAAAGCAACGAAGAATTCTAACAATGTTGACTACCTCACTTTTGGACCATTCTCCTACCACAATGGCGTCGTCCGCATACAAAAGATGGGTAATAGTCGGCCCATTGTTAGGAGTAGCTAAGCCTTTAATCACGTCCGCCTCCTTAGCGCAATCAAGCATACACGAAAGAGCCTCCATGACAACCAAAAAGAGGAATGGGGAAAGAGGATCCCCCTGTCGCATACCTTTTCCACACTTGAAAGTAAACGTGGGGGCCCCGTTAACCAAAACAGAATAGTTCGCCGACTTTAGAATTCCTAAAATCCAATGACACCACTTACTAGGAAAGCCCGCTTGTAGTAGGATACTAATAACAAAGTTCCAGTTCACATTGTCATAAGCTTTCTCGAAGACAAGTTTCAGGAAAAATGCTTTGGACTTCCTCTTCTTAACCCAAGAGATAAGCTCGTTGACAACAAGGGGGCCATCTAAGATATATCTTCCTTGCAAGAAAGCCGATTGAGATTCTGAAATAATACCATCCAATACTTTCCTCGTCTGATTGGCTAAGGCTTTGGAAATAACCTTACTAATGACACCAACAAGGTTAATGGGCCTATAGTTATCGAGAGTAACCGGGTCACAAATTTTAGGAACTAAAGTGATAAAAGACGCTCCACTACCTAAGCTGATCTCACCGTGGGCATGAAATCAAGCAAAGATTCTAGCAAAATTGTCTTTGAATAGATCCCAAAAGTGCTTAATGAAATAAAAATTCATCCCATCCGGACCCGTCGGCGCCTTCTCATCCCCACATCCGAAAACGGCACCTTTGATCTCTTCTTCAGAAAACACTTCAATCAACAATTCACTCTCCAGATCCGAAATCTTCTTTACATTACTACATAAAAACTCGGGCCTGTTGGAAAGGTCTTCTCTAAATCTGTCATGAAAAAACGAGAGGACTTGTTTTTTGATGAAGTCCGGTTTTGTACACCACTCTCCATTGATGTTGAGACCGTGAATCGAGTTTAAAGCTTTTCTATTGTTAACCATAGCATGGAAAAATTTGGAGTTCTCGTCACCGTCCAAAGCCCACCTTGAACGGGCCCTTTGCTTAAGATCCATGTTCTTTCTTAAATCCACCTCTCTAACGATTCTCCACCATGATCCACTATTCCTCTTCCGTCAGATTCCTAGTTTCCATATCAGTTTCTAACTTCTCCAACTCTGATAAAACTAACATTTCTATTTCTCTTTCTTTAAGCCGAAAATCATCTCTCCAAAACTTCAGGCGGGATCTGATTTGAGCAAACTTAGAAGAGAGACTGACATCGGGGGGGGGGGGGGGGGTCAAAAGGCTCAAAAATTTCCACGACTTCCTCGAATCCCGGTTTCCCAATCCAAGAGCGATATACCCTGAATGGTCGAGGGCCGGAATTACGATCTACAAGCTCCAACATAATCGGACAATGGTTTGAGTGCCTACTAGGCAGGACTCGAACGCACGCCGAGGGCCATTTGTTAAAAAATTACTGACACACCAAAAACCGATCCAGCTTGCTAAGTTTCTTGCCATTATCCCTTATACAAGTGGATTTCCGACCATGAGACGGGTATTCCAACAACCCGTTATAAAAAACAATCCTGTTAAAATTCTCAGCACAAACATGTTTGAATTTAGATAGCTTTCTTTCCTCCGGAGCCCGAACCACGTTGAAATCTCCCACGAGGATCCACTTGCCATTCGAGGGAATAATAGAGGCAGAAAGATCGGACCAACGTTGTTGCTTAGCCACCGTATTTTGGGGGGCATATACGTTGATTAAATTGATACGGTCCCCACAACCCGCCAACAAGCCCTTTTATAATAAGAAAGCATCTGTTCTGAATAACATACTCAATTTTCAAGACTTTAGGGTCCCAGATCCAAACAAGACCTCCGGCATGACCCACCGACGCAACACTGGAGAACTCGAAATTTCTATTACCCCAGAAACCCGTTAAATCTGACTTCACAACGGACTCCACTTTGGACTCTTGTAAAGCAATAACACTCACACTGTTAGCAAGTCTCAAGTATTTAACCCAAGAAGCTTTGGCACCCCCCATAAAACCTTAGATGTTAACAGAAAGAATAATCATTGGGACACAACATTCTTAGCTTCTCCTCTGATGGTATCTCTGATTAAGACGTTGTGATCGCCCAGCTTGACTCCTACAACGTTCCCTATGTTTATCGTTTCCTCGATCTCTTCTGATTCCAGAGCCTCAAGGGAGTCTCTGACCACCTCAACTGGTTCCTCAACTTGATTATCAGATCCCACTTCCACATCGAAATTACTGGAAGCCAGTTCGGACTCGTCACACCTTTGATTCGAGGGAATAACTTCCTCCCTTGGAGCTGAGCCACGGAAATCACCGAGTTCCCAACAATGATTCTCTGCACAGTTGTCGTTTGCCCTAACATTAAGGTCAAACCTGAACACCCCATCGTCCCTTAACCTCTTTCTGGGCCTTTCAAGAGAACTTGGGCTTAAGTTACCAGGTTGAGTCGAAGCTTTGTTCCTGGGCCTAATTTTAAGAGTTCTACTTTTGGGCCTGTTATTCTGATCCAAGGAATTGAAAAAGAAAGGACCGTTGGCATTAATGTGAGTAGAATCGATTTTGTCTGGCCCCCACCCATACCATAATGTGGCTTCGCACCACCCTTGGGAAAACAACCGTCTCTGTCATTCTCTTTGATAGCAAATCTTTCTGTCCCAATGTTATGACTAATAATATCCTCTGACTCCTCAGTTCCACCCACCGGGACCTCATCCACCGTCCGATGGTTTGTCGGAATGTCCTGGGCATTAATTCCGGTCAGTTCTTTGATCTCATTCTCTTTAGGCAAAGGGTTGTCTGAGTTGCAGAACACCGGAGACGGACCAAGATCGATCGGAATGTCCACTTTGCCAACGCTGTCCGGAATCCACTCACTTATTTCCTCTTCTATCCAAACACGGAATTGCCTATCCTTCCATCGTAACATGATGTGCTCATGAATTCTATCCCCTTCACCGACCAAGATACCGATCCAGCTAACTGACATATTCTCATCATCTACCTCCAACTGTGATCCATGAACAACCTTCCCGAACCTTTCCGCTATGCTGTCAAAAACGACATTTCCGGCCAAATGTAGCGGCACTCCTTGTATCCTGACCCATGCCAACCTCTCGAACGCTAAAGATTGCCCATTCGAAGAGTCTAAGCTGGAGAACCAAGGTTCCCAAACTTCGTGATCTAACAGAAGCTTAGCACATGTATCTTCTTCGTCAAACTTGAGGAGCATGGAGAGGCCACCAAGATAGCTTAATGAAACCCCATGGATCCTCCTTTCCCCCAACAGGTTTTTAAGATTTCTCAAAGACTTAAAATCCTTACATCTTCCCACCAGTGCCCTACCCATCACTTCTTTGAATGCCATAGTGTCTTCCGGGATAGTAACAGATTTGGCTGTCACCTTGTTTTAACCACATAAATCATCCGGGGCAAGGTTCTCTTTCCTGAACAAGTCGCTGAACAATCTCCCATTCCCTTGATTGACAAAATCCTGGTTATTAAACCTGTAATCCTGTATTGGTTTGGTTAGGATCTTTGTTTTACCGGCCTCTGCCCCTGTTTTACCTGATAAATCTCCGTGCAAGCCGACGTTCTCCTTTGCAAACCTCGCAAGATTTGCACTGATTTTGAATCCTCCAATTTTAGTTCCATCTAACGCTCTTTCCATCTCCTTCACGTCTGCCACATCTTTAAAACTAATGAAACCAAACTTCCTCCCTTCCTTATCCGATTTCCTAGCTACGTACACCCCCGTTACCTCTCCAAACACCTTCATGAATTCCGACACATCCCACGGTCTGCATCCTGTTGAAAGGTTGGTAATGAAGAACTTCGTGATGTTGCCAAAACTATTCTTTTCATTAGGTTGTCCTTTTTTCTGTAGCCCTTCTTGAACGGGACGTCTTTCCAACTCCCTTCATCATCTCTCACGTTCATAATGAGGAACGTGTCCAAGTAGACTACCCGAGAGCGAATGGAATCGAACAAAACTAATTAGAAAGGAAGGTAGAATGAAGATTGCTACCAATAGCAGATAGATTTAACCTCGCTTGCTAATCAGGTTATGTCCTCATCATCGAGCACCCAACCCGCAGACTTAGAGCGAGAGAGAAGTACCATTCAACATTTAGTATTGACCCGGACGTTAATTGGTTGGAGACCCCTTTCACCTTGTATTATTTGTCCCCTCTATGCTGCCTTAATATTGGGCTCACGGGCGAAATCATTATTAACCAGTTGACCATTTTCCATACCAACCTAAAAAGTCAACTCAACAAATGGTCAAATAGTGTTTTAAAAGGATTTAGCTAACCCCCAGTACTTAACCTTCTCACTTTATTTTATTTTTGAGTTAACTGTCATTTTCATCCCTGTGGTTTGATGGAAAATGCTACTTCAATTCAAAAATAAAATTTAAGCTAGTTTCATCTACAACTTTTTTGAAACGTGCCACTTCAGTACAAAAAGATAACGCCCGTTTAAAACGTTGAGGACAGAACTGGCGCACGGCATTATCTTTTTGAACTAAAGTGACACGTTTCAAAAATGTGGAGGATGGAACTGACACAATTTTTTTTTTGAACTGAAGTGGCATTTTCCACAAAAACATAGGGACGAAAATGACAGTTAACTCTTTATTTTTTCAACAATAATTTTCTTTTAGTCCCTGTCGTCTATGGGATTTGAACCCAAAACCTCCCCTTCCAAACTCAGATTTTTAAAGCCTTTTTTTTTTTTTTTTTTTTTTTGTCAATGAGCCATAAATTAACCCAACTTTATTAAATTTCAATCTAACTTTATTAATTAATAACCTAACATAATTAGTAAGCAAACTATGAATTTACGTTATTGCCCATCTAAAATACATTATATTTGGATCATTAATTTTCTTTTTGGAACAGGAATATTGATTAATAAGTTTGGAAATATGACAACAATATTAAAAAGTGACTAATGAGCCATAGCTCAATTGGCATCAAAGGAGAAATGA
Source organism: Helianthus tuberosus (assembly GCA_030545235.1). Classification (NCBI taxonomy): domain Eukaryota; kingdom Viridiplantae; phylum Streptophyta; class Magnoliopsida; order Asterales; family Asteraceae; genus Helianthus; species Helianthus tuberosus. Next base: position 213,374,940 of record CM060399.1, on the reverse strand, counting down.
ATACTTGGGTTTGAGACCATATGTTCGGATCTGATCCCAACCAAGTTTTACTGCAGTGGGCCTTCGAATTGTAGGTTGTCTACGATCGCAGACGTATGAGATCATCTTTTACCATTTGGTTATCTCAGATAGCCAGACTTTTATTTCATATGCCGTTCAAACAAAATATTAAAAGATGTGTCATACAATACAAGTACAATCAATGAATAACATCTTGACATAATCACAAGTTAGTGGTGTCTCTTTGATTGATCCCCATTATCACATAGGGTTTAGCTCCTCCTAAATTTTGCAAGACAAGATATGACATTACAGCGCTTGTTTAGACTTATCATGATTTGAACCTCCTTATTGATCACGACTTTAATCTATATATGCATAATATATAGTATTCACGTCAACATGTGTTAAGGGAAACCTAAAACTGATGGATGGTGGCGAAATTCAATGAATTGAACCTAATTTTTTTTTAACAAGAAAGTAAATAAAAACATTTCACAACTTACGAGTTACGACTATATCGACCACAACAATATAAATATAGAAATTACATATTTTATTTGTAATTATAAACATGTGAAAAGCAACTTTCTCACATTTTGTTTACTTAGGCAATTGTTTTTTGGCTTCATGCTAAGAAAGACCCCTATAAATATGCACCCCATTTAGCTTGGTTTCAAAATCACACACCGAAGTTCATATTTCAAATATTCTCCATAGATTGTGGTATTCAATTTCCTTGCTTATTATTAATTTCCACATATATATGAAACACAACATAAAGTAAATGTTATAGTCATGTTTCTATTTATACATGAGTAAAGTCTTTTTATCTATAGTGGTATTAAGTGGGAAAATTTCTTTAGTTTGATCTCTTAAATTGTTGTTGACATGGTAGTAGTTATCGTAGAATGTATAAAGAGAAATTATCGTTCATGCTCGATATTGGATACTACACAATCATTCAATATCAATAAGCAATTATACATGTTCATTTGTTTTTTTTTTTTGGATATAACAAGGTTTTTGTACATGTAAACCATTTTATGATATTACTTTCTAAGCATATTTTCATACACCTAAAGTTGCAGGAACATCAAGAACACATCGATCAACATGTCAAAGTACTTGAATGAAGAATCGATCACACCCGAAAAAACGCCAAGGTGGTTCCATAAAGAGCTAGCTTCAGTATTTATGTTTGTTTTATCGTTCTATTAATCTCTCTAGATATATAAAAAATTATCGTTTCAAATTGTAGAAAAGAAGAGGAAGTAGAGGACGCCGTTCAGACCAATCTTGAAACTGAACTATTGTCGGCATTTGACCCGATAAAAAGGATGAATCAGGGGTTTAAGCACTTCAAGATTCACGAATTCAAGTAAACGGATCGAACCTTAATTAATTATGTCTTCTTCTTAATTCTTTTTTAATTGTGGTGGTTGTACGTAAGATCATCGGGTCAACAGCCCATATTAATTTACTTACATAGGTTACTCTTATTAATTATATTATATATATTCGCAGCAAGCATCCTGATTATTACCGTAAACTAGCAGAGAAACAAGAACCAAAGGTAATTATAGTATTATATACATCAATGATCAATGATGCAAATTAAATAACCCTTTCATTTATTATTTTGAGATGTCATGTTTATAAATATTCGAAATGGTGCAGTTTCTAATATTTGCTTGTTCGGACTCACGAGTTTCCCCTACTAACATCCTGAACCTACGACCCGGGGAAGCTTTCATGGCTCGTAATATTGCCAACTTGGTTCCTGAGTTTAATAAGGTCTCAAAAACACTCCTTCCTTAAAATCATTGTTCCAAATACTTATTTCTTGTAATTTATTTTCTTTTATTAATTATGTTTGATTGATGTAGCTTAAGCACGCCGGAGTTGGCGCAATAATTGAATATGCAATCTTAGCTCTCAAGGTTGAGGTTATCGTGGTGATTGGGCACAGTCGATGTGGTGGAATCACTTGACTAATATCACTTCCCGACGATGAAACATCTTAGTAAGTATACATGTTTTATCTTTATGACGTTATTCTTTAATTATCACAATTAAATGAATTATCCAAATAACTACTTATGTAGTTAAGTGAATATCACAATTAAATGAATTTACCAAATAACTACTTAAGTGAATATTACATAAAAGAGTTTGATCATTAGTGATGCATATAACAATAACTATTGTATTTATGCATGATCTGAATTAGTGACTTCATAGACGATTGGGTTAACATCGGTGAGCCTGCGAAAGCAAAGGTGATTGCTGAGCATCCCGGAGCATCAGGCGAAGAGCTTCAAACACTGGTTGAAAAGGTGAGATCTCCTTGAACACTAGTTTAACAAAAGATGATATATTTCAACTATGTGATGTGTATATATCTATGCAACATGCAGGAGTCGGTGAGGAACTCGCTACGAAATTTGCTATCATACCCTTACGTTGAATCTGGCATAGCAAATAATACACTTAAACTATTGGGTAGATACTATGATTTTGTTCGTGGAGAATTTAAAAACCTTGACGATGATGATGATATCAAACCAACAACCAACATACAAGAGAGTGATTAAGTTGATGGGATTAACAGTATTATCTTTCGGTTCTTCATGTTCCGTTTTGATATAATCTATCTTGTTTGTAAGTCAATAATAAGCACAATACATGTGCAGTTGAATAAACTCGTCTTCTGTTACAATGAATTATGGCGTGTGTTTTTTGTTCAAGGTGACGTCGTCTATGTAATTCTCTTGTATCATTGTCAAATATTCAACAAGCTATCTTGTTTGTAAGCCAGTTAAATATTCAAAAAAGATTATCATTGTTAAATATTCAATAAGCTATCTTGTTCATCAACGCGAACTTCGCGGATCGGAAAATTTAGTCTATATTATCACAAAGTGTATAAATAATATAAATAAAAACTAAGTTACATATTACATAAAATACTTATTGACAAAGTGAAAATATTGTTAAAATGCATAGAAGTGTAAAACATTATATTTGTCTACTTTTATTAAGGATTAAGATGTCTTCAGACAAACAATAGTTACTCTTTCTCTAAGGCATCTAGAATTTCTGGCTACGACCATCATCATGGATATGCAAATTAAAAGACAAACATTAAATAACATCACAAGGTGACTATGCTCCGAATGAAAAATATATGTTCACAAAAAGTTAAAAAAATACATCTGAATGTCAACCTATACATTCGACCACAACTTAAAAATTGGGAAACTACAACAGGGGATTTGAGTTTTCCAAATAAACAAATCATATATTAGTTTGGTATTCACACACCCATTTCAAAATCTATACTAATTCTAGAAGGATGATCACTTTCAACTTTCAGATACAAAATTAAAACTAAAAAAACCTTTAGGAAAACATCCAATATGCCATGATCCATAATCTTTGTATTAATAAGAATAAATGTGTCAACTATCATTCCTACAAAAACATGTTTGGTCAAATAATAGGCTATATCTTACTATCTACTTAATAGGCTATACAGTTGTGAATATTCACGGGTTCGGATATCTAAATTTCTAAATAAAAGTCTCACTTTTTGTGACAAATGACAAATAATTGGTAATTCCGTACACTTTAATCACTATTTACATTTCATAATCTCATGAATTAGACTTAATTTTTGTGTAATTGAAACTAAGGAACAAGAGGCAAGCCACGAATGAAACTAAGGAAATGAAGGCTTATGTGGCTACTACTGATACCAATACGAAGAAGTATACCGGGAATTTGCCCAAGTGTAATAGATGCAACTACAACCACATTGGGAATTATAGAGGTTCCAAGTGTAACAAATGTGTAAGCTGGGCCACCGTACTGAAGCATGTTGGGCAAAGATCCCTAATGATTGGAAAGGACAAGGCTGCTATGGGTGTGGAGACAAAAATCAATTTAGGAAGGATTGTCGTAAAGAAAACCAAGCTTGGGGCAGAGCTTTTGTCATCGGAGCGAAGGATGCACGTCAAGACCCGAACTTAGTCACTGGTACGTTCCCTATCAACAATCACTTTGCATCCATTCTATGTGATACCGGTGCCGACTTTAGTTTTATATATAAGGAATTTAGAAATATACTTGGGGTAGAATCAAGTAAACTAAACATTCCCTATTCTATTGAATTAGCTAATGGGAAATTAGTCAAGTCGGGGGAAATCATTAAGAAATGTACCTTAGAACTAGGCGAACGAAAGTTTGACATAGATCTCCTACCAGTTCAATTGGGAAGTTTCGACGTTGCTATTGGCATGGATTGGCTATCCGACAATCGAGCCGAGGTTATTTGTCTCGAGAATATCATTCGCATTCCCCTGCCTAATGGAGAACATCTTTTGGTTCATGGAGAGAAACACGACACACCATTGCGGATCATCAACTGTATGAAGGCTTGGAAGAGTCTGAGAAATGGTTGCATCGTCTTCCTTGCAAATGTTGTCGACAAGAAGGCCGAGGAGCGCAAACTTGAGGAGATCCCGATTGTGAAAGAATTCCATGAAGTCTTTCTTGAAGACTTGCCTTGACTACCTCCATAATAACAAGTCGAATTCTGTATTGACTTGGTTCCGGGAGACGCAACTGTGGTGAAATCTCCATATCGATTGGCGCCATCGGAGATGCAAGAACTATCTACACAACTACAAGAACTATTAGACAAAGGATTCATTAGACCGAGTTTCTCGCCATGGGGAGTTCCGGTACTCTTCGTCAAAAAGAAGGATGAAACCTTTCGAATGTGCATTGACTACAGAGAACTAAACAGGCTAACCATCAAGAATCGGTACCCACCACCGAGGATTGACGACTTGTTTGATCAATTACAAGGTTCCAGTTTTTACTCCAAGATTGATTTGAGGGTTATCATCAGTTAAGAATCCAAGAGGAAAGCATTCCTAAAACGACATTTAGAACTCGCTTCGGCCACTATGAGTTTCTTATTATGCCTTTTGGCTTAACAAATGCACCTGCCGTATTTATGGATTTGATGAACCGAGTATGCAAACCTTACTTTGATAAGTTCGTGATAGTATTTGTTGACGATATATTAATATATTCACGAACCGAGGAAGAACATGAACAACATTTGAGAACTATATTGGAGCTATTAAGGAAGGAGAACTTTATATGAAGTTTTCAAAATGCGAATTTTGGATTCGCGAGATACAATTTCTCGGTCATGTAGTGAACGAGTACGGGATACATGTCGACTCATCAAAGAATTGGAATGCCCCAAAGACCCCAACGGAAGTACGATAATTTCTAGAATTAGCGGGCTATTATCGGAGATTCATTGAGAAATTTTCTAAAGTTGCTTAACCACTAACCTCTCACACACAAAAGAATAAGAAGTTTGATTGGGGTGAAAAGCAAGAAGTGGCTTTTCAACTACTCAAGGATAAACTATGTGGAGCGCCGATCTTATCACTTCCGGGCGGTATCGATGGCTTTGTGGTGTACTGTGATGCATCGCATCTAGGCTTGGGTTACATGTTAATGCAATGAGAAAAAGTCATCATGTACGTGTCACGCCAATTGAAAGTTCACTAAAAGAACTATACCACTCATGACACAGAGTTAGGCGCGGTGGTATTTGCGTTAAAAATTTGGCACCATTACCTCTATGGTACAAGGTGTACCATATTTACGGATCACAAGAGTCTTCAACATATATTCGATCAAAAGGAGCTACATATGCGCCAACGGCGTTGGGTGGAATTATTGAATGACTACGACTTTGAAATTAAGTATCATCCGGGCAAACCAAACATCACTAAAAAAAACATTTAGTGACACACGTTTTTAATGGCATTTAGCATTTGTGCCACTAATTTAGGTTTTAATGGCATTTTGTGTATGCCACATTTGATTAGCATATAGCTTTGATGGCATCTAGCCTTTATGTTATTAAATAAGGTTTTTAATGGCACTTTTTGTGTGCCACTAAACTTTCGATAGGTTTTAATGACTCTTTGCATATGTCACTAAAACTTTAAAACATTTATTAAATTTTTTTTTTTCTATTTCCCTCCTAAACCTTTTAATAAATTTTCTCTAAAAATTTGTTCCCTCCCAATGTATTAGTTTTCCCTCTAAAGTCTTGAACCCAATTAAAAATCTCCACCAAATTCAATTTCCCCCCATGCGTATTATTCTTCACATCAAATTCTTTAATTGCATTTTTATTACTTTTTATAATTTTGTACTTATGAAGATGCATCAAGCTCTAATAATGTTTTTATGTGCTGTTAGTAACCATTTAAAACATCATTATTATTTATTCTTATATCATATTGACAAATTATATATTAATTTATATAACATATTGACAAATTATATATTAATTAGATTTCTTTTGATTTGATGAGTGAGAGGGAATTACAATTAGATTTCAAAAACTTTAAGCTTCCGTCTCACTCATAAAAAAAATCTAATTCCCACTTCATTAAAAGAATTAATCTCCTTCTTCCTACCTAACCTAAAACTGTTATCTCCTCCTTCTCGTGACCTTATCAAGTAATCGATCATCACTCTCACCAAAAGAACGATTCACCCTCCCCTCAAATCACCTTCGAGATTCTAGCTTTGACAATCGAACATCTTGAATAGGCCTGCGACGTGTGATTCTGCCCGTCGAAATGTAACACCCTAAAAACGGGTTGGGTAATCAAACCACGTTAATAATAATGAACGGGTGAAATACCGTTAGTGGTAAAAATTAACCCGGTAAATATTAGGATTTAAGTAAATGTGACCTAATATTAAATAAAAAAGAGAATAAAAGCTTTTAAGGAAACAAAGCCTATAAGAAGCCCGAGTTAACGGGACTTAAAATAAAACGGGTTCTAACTTCCCAAACCCACTAAGTTAACTAGGTAGAATTAACCTAGTTAGTAATGGGTAATTAAATGATAAACTATGAGTTATAACTTCATTTATAAATCCTTGAAACTGTAGGGACTAATATTGCCAAGTGGGAAGCTTATTTTATTAAAAAAAAAGATAAAACACAACACACACACTTAGTGTGTGTGTGTGTGCGTGTAATCGCCCAGGAGCATGAGAAAAAGGGATGTAACACAAATTGAACATCAAGATTCAACAAATTGAAGGGTGAATTAGGGCTAAATCGTATGGATTAACACAAATTCATGATTACCAAGCTTAGGGGATCACAAGATATGTTAAATTTTTATGTTTAGTGAAGTTGAGATTCTTGATGAACTTATGAAAATCAAAATTCAAGCTTGAATGATTGATGTTTGGGTGAAACTAGGACGAATCCATGTTCAGGAACGAACCCTAGTCAATAAATTGATGAGTTGGTGTTCATAATTATGAACTTCATAATCACTCACTTAGGTGTTAAATGGTTTTTTTAGGAGGATGAAGAACACTAGAATTTTGATCATGAAATGGGTGTTGTTTAAATTCCATGAAGTGAATCTAGGTGTTGTTATGCATGCTAGATATAATGGATTTGAAAATGATGTTAATCTTGGAAGAAATAACTAGTTATGAACTAGTTTGTAAATGTGTAAAAATTATGCCCATTAAGTGTTTGTTAAAATGCCTAAATGAATAATATGGCAAATTATGCAAAATATGAAGTGATAAGGGATCTAAACATGATGTTGATTTAGACTTAATTGTGTATATCATGTGATCAAAGATAGTTAACTTTTAGACAGTTAAACTAACCAATGACGAAATCGAATATTAGTTTCGACATAGAAAATACGTAAGGTCGAATAGTCGTGATTGTTAATGACTAATCAAACCACCTTGTAAATGATGACGATAGTTTGACGCTTAACGAGCTAGGTGGAGGCTTAGGAAAGAAGCGGGTCAAACGGATCGAGTACGCGGAAAAGAGCATAACCGGATGCAAGGTAAGTGAAACTTACACCTTTTTGTAGAATATGTATTTATTCTATAAGTTGCAAATACCATAAGGATGAAATTTAAGATATGGTTTCCGACGTGAAATAATACGGGTCGAAACTAATATAAATGATCAAAACCATGTTAAATGGAAATAGAGGTAAAACGGTAAATTAGCCATGAAAAGGCTAAGGTAAAAATGAGTTTTCGAACGGCTACTTTGTAAGTAAGCCTAAACGAATAACAAGTGTAGAACGGTGATTTAGTCAAGTATAAATGAATCAAAGCCAATGTTTAAAACGGCACCAAATGGCATAAGCCATGTTGGATAAACGCGTAAGAAACGGATTTAAGAAACCTAACAAATTAGCGAAAAATCCGAAATAAGTTACATAATGAGATGGTAAATAATTACCATTCGATTATAAGCACAAAATATTTGGTCGTTTAGACCAAACGGGTCAAATGGTAACGTTGATACCATTTGACAATTAACAAGTAATAAGCGTTTGTTGAGACATACGCTCACAGGATAAGACGGCTTATGGATTAGTGATGCAATGGATTAGCAATTTTGAGACAAGGTATTAAAACGGGTCAATATGTTGACCCGAGCCAGGTACGCATAAATAGATTTATAGTTAAAAAAGTGATATTTTGGTCAAATAATTAGTGAGAGTCCTTTGTAGTAAAATGAGGGACTAAAATTGACCAAAAAGCCCTCGATGGGTAGACCGGGCAAACGACCCTTAGAGGTTGTTTAGGAACTTGTATTATGATTATGTAACCCTTTAGATACGTATAAGAGTATAGCCGTGAACTTTCGTGGGTCAAATGCCTAAGAATGGGTCATTCGCGTAAAATGAATAACCGAAGGGTAAAAGTTTACGATAATGGGTTAATTGGTTCATTTTGTTAAATCCACCACAAAAACAGTTGTGGTGGAATATAAGTAGTTAATCAAATATGGGAATACGAAGTGTAAAATGAAAAGAACGAGTTAGATGCTTGAATGCATAAAAAAATACTCTAACTGGGTCAAAACGGATTTGTGCGCATAGCTTGTGTACTAGTTGCGTAATTCACAAAAAAAAAATTATGAACCCGAGCTAGAGATTTTAAGTTAAATACATTGGTGTATGTATTTTGAATATTTAGAAACAAGTTGGTAGTTTTTAACTTGAACGGGTCAAAACTTCTTATAAATTAATTTCAAGCCGAGGGCTTGAAATCTAATATTTTATGAGTTTAGACATCTGGTTATAACTCCATATGATGGAGAATTAAATTACGATCACATAGGAAAAAGAATCGTGTAAAACGGAATTGTAAATTGAAAGTTATGCACATTTTTGTGTATATTAAGTTAGTAAAAATAGAGCTGGGCAGATGTAGTTCAACAAAAGGAGCTTTCTGTTGATTTTGGGCTGTCGTGCTACGCGACAGCAAACGGTTAAACCGTCGCGTCACGCGACGAGAGTCGCGGCCCGCGACCGACCAGGGAGTAAGCTCTCGCGGCCCGCGGGAGCTGAAAAAGCTAGCACTTTGTTTTATTTTGTTTGTTTGACCCATATAACTTGTTTAAACTTATTATTTAACTATCAAAACTAACTATTAAGTTGGTTTTGGTCATAGGTGAATGTCAAGAGTTCCTGGATGAAGATCAAGCAACGTACAAGAACCGAACACATGAAAATAAAGCTTCCGCACGCTGTTTCGTCGTTATTTTTAAACGACGTACTCTATTACATTATGTTGTATTATTTTTAAATCGTAAAAGTTTTAATAAACCCGTATTTTCATAAGTATGTGTAGTCGTAAATACATATACGAAAATCGTTAAATATTAGTAAGGGTCTTGCAAGTTGGTAATCAGAGCTCATGGTTAAAGAGTAAAGTGTGTTCGGTTCAAGACTTGATCGAAAATCCGGTAAGTACATGTATATTAATGGTTTAGTACGATTAAAGTGTTGTGAAGAACACATAGGGTTATCGTGTAATACACGTTACCCTAATTAAATCGATAAAGGATCGATATAGTCAACAAAATTACGTGTGTTGACACGTACAGTGGAAAAGCCTTATATTATAATACAGGCGTTCATTAATGTCGAAATTACTAACTTTTATAAATGTTGTAGTTGAAGGACACTCGCATCCGAAGATAGCGGGAGTTTAACAAATTACAGATCTGACAAAGCAACGGTCCAAAGTATGACAAGCAGAGCATGCTCAACAAGGACCTAAACTGCGTAACGATAACAAACAAGGTTAATGGCATGGAAAACCCGTTAGGGCAAGCATTACTAGGTGCATGTTTTTAATTAATCGCACAAATAGTAATATGCAACAAACACGTAGAGAATGACGGTTGCATATATAGGATAAAACTTGGAAAACCTGAATAGGATATCTATTCAGGATGAAGTTTCCAAGAGCAATTAAGTAGAAATAAGTGTTATTCACGATGATAAATAACAAAGCAATAACAGGATTAGTTCATATGGAAACTTGGACGGGAGTAATTATCCAAGTGAATAATTCTCAATATAATATTATTGAGAAAAGTAGCGATCACATTAACGAATGTGATTATATAATAGTTCGATAAAAAGGAAAACATCTTACATGTTCAAGAATGAAACGGGTAAAACTAATGATTGTTAAATAACAATTAAATAAAGTTTTACCAACTGAAACCATGAATATGGAAATTATTAGAGGAGTTACTTACATGGGGCGTGATGTGAAAATTATAAAAAGGACATGTGTGTCATGTGTTGATCGCTTACTCTGGCCAAGTAAGTAGTAAACACATGATACCATGCACTTCTTATGATGGACACATTTACGTCCGATGTAATAAGGACGGGTGAATGGGACGAATTGAAAAGGTACCCAAAACGGATCAAATAAGTAAAATATTTGATAATAAACGTAAACGCATGCCTAATGGCGGAAGCGTATTACGTTAGTATATCGAGCCCGAGAGAAGGGACAAGAATCAAGGTAAATGAAAATACAATCCGACTAGTATGTATGCTAAGGCGTGGGGATAAAGTTTGACTGTCATAAGTGATGAAATTCACACGGACAAGTCAAACGGATTGAATAAAGAACAAAGGACTTGGTCGAATAAAAGCGATGGATTTCGCTAAGACGACCAAACGAATTAAAACGAAGTCTAAATGCATACCGGAATGGCTGCTTTGATGATGACTTCGGTTAAAAAAACCCGATAGATGGGTGGGATTTTGAGTACATCCATAAACCAAGAGACGAGAACGCGGATTAGAAAGTCAAAAGACTCGGATTTATGAGTTATGACTAAAAGAATAACAAAATTTGCAAATAGAATTTCGATAGGGATGTTCAGCTATTTCAAGGTTGGACGAGTTAAATAAAAAAAATAAAGTTTCACTGTCATAAGTGATGGATTCACACGAATATGTCAAACTGGCCAAATAAAGTATAAATACTTGATAGTCCAAATCAGCGCAAACCGAATAATGCAAGCGCGAAATATTAATGAACCTATGCGATAGGTCGTAAAAGAGTATAGAAAGGAAAACGCAAACCAGTGAAACCAGAGAGTTAAAAATGTTAAGATAAAGAACCCGGGTAACGGGTTGAAAGGAAATAGAGGCGTAAGCCAAATAACGGTAAGCGGATAACAAACCGACATGTAAATGATATAAGAAGTCATAGAATCAGAAGATTAATCTAAAAAGAAAATGAATGTAGCCTTAGACTACGGTCAAGGTCCATAGAATTCAAGAATGAAAATGAATGATTTCTAAACTTACAAAGGGTGCATTGATACCGAAAGTATATTTTTAGGACGACATGGATAAAAGATGAATCTACGGGATCATCACAACTCTCGGGATTATAAGAAGTGTTAAGGTCTACGGGACCAGAAGGACCCTCAGGTCACAATTACAAAGAAACAAAACTATTAGGGTCTCACCTTAAAAAGGTGAAGACCTAATAAAATAGCCTACGAGGCTAAGTGAAGGAACATACGGGTCGATAATGTAAAGCATGGGAACTAATTATGATTCCCCGTGTAAAATAATAACGGAAAGGAATAAATCTTTGGTCGTCGATTCCCCGATGAGAGTAATTGACATAAGTTAAAGAGAGAAATGTTAAACTAAAAGTCAGTTTTAGTCAAAAGCAACGTTTAAACAAACATTAGTAGTATGAGGTGATTTAGAAAATCGTAAACACTCATAAGGCCGGAGATGGCAACATAGTATACCCGGGTGACGGGGTATGAAGTGACGGTGACTAAGTAGTCTAGCCGGTAAAATGATGCAGAGTCAAGATAGTGTCATGGTTTCTACAAAGCGCCTGTCGATCTAGGATTAACATGAAGTAAACATGTTGACGATTAACACGACTGAGTGGTCAAATGACAAATCGGTCAAAAAGGCGATAAGGATAAGAAATAAGAGGTGAAAGTCACGGCCAGTGAGGACTTACACATAAAAGACACCGAAAGAATGAATGTCATAAAAACGAAACTAAGTTCGTTTGGTCTAAATTAAGGAACTACATAAAGAAGGTTTCAGGGACGAAACCTCTTCAAGGGGGAAGACTTGTAACACCCCAAAAACGGGTTGGGTAATTAAACCACGTTAATAATAATGAATGGGTGAAATACCGTTAGTGGTAAAAATTAACACGGTAAATATTAGGATTTAAGTAATTGTGACCTAATATTAAATAAAAAGAGAATAAAAGCTTTTGAGTTATAAAACGGGTTCTAACTTCCCAAACCCATTAAGTTAACTAGGTAGAATTAAACTAGTTAGTAATGGGTAATTAAATGATAAACTATGAGTTATAGCCTCATTTATAAATCCTTGAAACTATAGGGACTAGTATTGCCAAGTGGGAAACTTATTTTATTAAAACAGAAAAAAAACACAACACACACACACACTTAGTGTGTGTGTGTGCGTGTGCGTGTAATCTCCTATGAGCAAGAGAAAAAGGGGTGTAACCCTAGTTCATCAAGATTCAACAAATTGAAGGGTGAATTAGGGCCAAATTGTATCGATTAACACAAATTCGTGATCACCAAGCTTAGGGGATCACAAGGTATATTAAATTTTTATGTTTAGTGAAGTTGAGATTCTTGATGAACTTATGAAAATCGAAATTCAAGCTTGAATGATTGATGTTTGGGTGAAACTAGGATGAATCCATGTTTAGGAACGAACCCTAGTCAATAAATTGATGAGTTGTTGTTTATAATTATGAACTTCATAATCACCCACTTAGGTGTTAAATGGGATTTTTTAGGAGGATGAATAACACTAGAATTTTGATCATGAAATAGGTGTTGTTTGAATTCCATGAAGTGAATCTAGGTGTTGTTATGCATGCTAGATATAATGGATTTGAAAATGATGTTAATCTTGGTAGAAATAACTAGTTATGAACTAGTTTGTAAATGTGTAAAAATTATGCCCATTAGATGTTTGTTAAAATGCCTAATTGAAAGCTAAAATGTTGAAATTTCTAGTGAAACGCGCATTTGAATAATATGGCAAATTATGCAAAATATGAAGTGATAAGGGTTCTAAACATGATGTTGATTTAGACTTAATTGTGTATATCATGTGATCAAAGGTAATTAACTTTTGGAAAGTTAAACTAACCAATGACGAAGTTGAATATTAGTTTCGACATAGAAAATACGTAAGGTGGAATAGTCGTGATTGTTAATGACTAATCTAACCACCTTGTAAATGATGGATGATGATAGTTTGACGCTTAACGAGCTAGGTGGAGGCTTGGGAAAGAAGCGGGTTAAACGGATCGAGTACGCGGAAAAGAGCATAACCGAATGCAAGGTAAGTGAAACTTACACCTTTTTGTAGATACGTGTTTATTCTATAAGTTGCAAATACGATAAGGATAAAATTTAAGATATGGTTTCCGACGCGAAATAATACGGGTCGGAACTAATATAAATTATAAAATCATGCATATCCTACCACTTCATGAACTTGAATATTTGTGGAAATTTGTAGTAACTTACTAGTATTCTTAGTAAGTCTTGTTACCCTTTAAAATGTGTTTACTTCTTTAAAAACTTCATTTTTAAAGGAGTTGGATGTTTACAACTTCTAAACATATTTTCTAAAAACATTTCTTTATGAAACCCTCTTGTTTCACAAGTGTTCTTACACTTGTTTAACCACTAAAATAGGACTTGTTTATGTAAGAACTAAGATTTAATTAAACTTATAAATTAAACTTGGTTTCTTTAGAAATCATTCATAAATATTTAGATCTATGTGTTTAACATCTTACTTTGTTCATTACTTTTCAAGAAAACAAAGTGTTCTTTCAAGTTTATGTTCTTCATGTGGATGATCTATCATCCTACAACAATTTCCTTTCTTACATCTTGCTAGATGATGTTTTTAATCATGATCTAGCAAGATCTTATGATGATCAACATCATTTCTACAATTAATCAAATATCAACAAGCATAACTACTTATATTCATCAAGATATCCTTAATAAACAAGCTTATGTTCATGTTTACTTCATATGATTCTTTAGTGTTCTTGATGTTTTTGATCATGATTCATCATTAACCACTTAAAATAGAGGTAAAATAGATAGATTAAGGCTCTTACCACTAGCACAAGGCTAGGGATGATTCAAGTGTAGAAATGAAGAGGATAAAAGCAAATAAGAAAGGTCCTTCAATATCCAAAGCCACCAAGCTTCCTTATGTGATCTCTAGCTTCCTTGTATGTGCTTAGAATGGTTGTAGAAGATTGGATGAAGGTGATGGTGGGTGTGGGTGGTCTCGGCCGTGAGCAAGGGAGGAGAGGGAGAGAGTTAAGTGTGTGTTTGAGTGTGTGTGAGTTATGAGCTCTTGACCTTCAAGTCTTTACTTATAACCATATTCTTACACTAACCCTTGTATGATATGCTCATTATGGGGAAACAAGATCCATTAAACAATTGGAATAAAATCAAGAGTGGGGCCCATGTTGGGGCCATCCACTAGGTGGGGGGGGGGTCTAGCTTAGGTTTCAACAAGTTTAGTTAGTTTAAGGTTGGATTGTAAGTGTTAGTTACATACTTTAGTTAGTAGATATTTTTAGGAGGTGTTATGATGTTCGGGGACCATAACTAGCTTAGAAATGTTAAAACAGTGCTTCTAGTGTAAATTTGATGTTTTGGGTAGTGTCCGGTTGTTCGGTTAGATACTGGTTCGTTAAAGTACTAAATTATATAGTTTAGTGTTCTTTATGTACCTTTTTGTGACACTTTTAATTCCCGACACTTAGGAAAGCATTCAGGATCATTTAAGCATATTTCTGCATGAAATTAGATGGTTTAAATGCTAACTTATGCTGAATTTTGCTTAATTCAGCAGAATTCAGCACTTTAGGTGAGTTTCATGTACTTTCCGGCACTTAAACTATCACTTAGAAAGGCAGTTTTGGCATCCTTACTTTCCTACACACTATACTAGTGTAGTACTTAGTTTCTGGCCTATACTGGGTCTCAAAATCACTGTCTGTCTATGTGCTAAGTTCTATCAGCATTTTGCTGATTTATCCACTCACCGTGCTAACTGTACTTAATGCATTCTCTATGCCAATATGCTTGCATGCAGTAATGAAATGACATTATGCAATAAGTGATGCACAAGTAAATATAATGCAGTAATCAGAAAGCAGTTAATTCCAAATTTAGCACAGTCATTAAGCACTAATCATGATTAATTAATTGTACGGATACCTGGATTTTTTACTATTGTCACAAATTCAACCCAAAGGGCACAGAATTTGAAGTGAAAATTGAGTTAATTCAAAATTGAAGTCTGATCTTTCAAATTACTAGAGAAACATATAAATAAGGACAGACATTCGAAATGGGCCACAAAAAAGGCCATGGGCCAAACACAAGCCAAAAAACAAAATGCCCAAAACACTTCAAAAAACATATAAACGTAAATAACTAATAGAAATAAGTGTTTTTGGCCCGGACGATGACCCAAACTACTGTAGGCGTTTGCAGCAAGATGGAGCTCGTTCTCACGATCGTTTCGCCTGGTCGCACGCCCAAAACGGACCTCCGTAGCCCAAGTTAGAGCCATTTTAGTGAGGCCCTTTTGTTACACGATCTTGGGCCTCCAAATAAATGATGACCCGCTCCTCCACACTTGGACCCGCATCAATTAGTCAGCAACGTCCCGGTAGACTTAGGTGTAAGCATCAACCTAATGCCATCTTCAATGTCCAAAAGACTGGGCCTAGATGAACTGCTCCCTACTAAGATGAGTATCCAACTTACGGACCACTCAGTGAAATACCTCTAAGCATTTGGCCGAACAATGTTGCAAATGGAGTTGTATTCAAAACAAGATGTTTTTTTGGTATAGTAGGGTATAGCAATTGTCGGTAATGTCCCGACAAGATCGGTACTGATATCGGTATTATTAGATGCATTATGTGTTATTTTTTTAAATAGTAAACCATACCAATTCTAATATATGCCCATTTACAAATCATTTTCTATGATTTATAGTTTAGCCCACTTGCATTAGGTTTATTGAGCCCAATACTAATTTGATTTTTTTAAATAATAATAGAATATTACGGAAGGGCACATTTTTCAAGCTCGAACAGTGTACGTGAATTCTCAGAGACGCCTCTGGTTTCACTAATAAAAAGTATTAAACTATTCAAGAGATGTAATCGTGTACGTAACTAATGGATAATAAAATTATCTACCTTAATATTGTATGATTAATGTCTTGCATATGTATAAAACACTATAAGCTATTGGAAAGTGTTGTATGCATCTTCTATTCTACCACTTGTTAGAATGAGCCAAAAAAGATAATTTTGGAAAAAGAAAAAAGAAACTTGGGTTATGAAATATAAATGTTTTGCACGTTTTGTTGACATCAAACCTCTAAAAATATGTTGTAGTTTGAGAGCAATTTTAAATAAGAAAATGTTATACCTTTTACTCACGCATACAAAGGTATATAACGTATATTTAATACACAATCAACTTTATACATCAAACTGTGAGAATTATATAAAAATAAGTCAATTAGGGAATTGCGAATACTCGGCCTAGGAGGAGAGTACTCGAACATGTTAAATTATAAAAAATTAATTTTTAGAAAATTGTATATACATCAAATGTCATGATTTTACCAATATTTATAACAAAATACATGAATATCAGTATAAATAAAAAAATGTATGTTCAAATACTAAAGTATTTCAAAAATTGACATTCATTCTTTGAAAAATGAAATTTATTCATTATTATTTTAGACATAGAAACTAAGTCAAACTCGTCCCAAGTTGATTGATTAGATCCAATTCTAGCTGAGGTTGACCGCATATAATCGATCCCGAGTAATTAAGCAGAGTTGAAGAAAATCGCCTTTGCAACATCGTGTGTGTATACATATATATACTAGAAGGGTCCTCACGCGATGCAACGGGGAACACAACACTCAAAGGCTAAGTTGAACCAAGGCTAACCTTAAGCTTTATACCGAACTGGCTCGGATCGACTTGAATTTAAAAAAACGGAGGGAAGGTTGTGGGTTCTGAAACTTGAGTTCAACTTGATTAAAAATTTGCTTGATTTAATTTGGCTCCACTTTATAACTTATTTTGTCATAAAGGCCAAACATAAAGGTTATTCTTGTCAAAGGTTAAAAATAAAATTACTTAGCTAAAGGACTAACTATGTAAGAGCATTCATACCCAATTCTGTATTTTTATGTGAGTGAGTTCTATATATTAAAAAAGTGGTTGTGAGTTGTCGTGAGTGGAGGAGAAAGAGAAAATCTTACTATTTATCTGTATATTTAGGGAGACAATGTTCACACCTATTAATTTTTAATATTTTTTATTGGGAAGTGGTTGTCAGTGGAGGAAAGAGAAAAGGTAACGATAAAGATATAAAAAAATATTATTTGATTGATAACAACAGAGAAAATGTAGCGAATTTTAGTGTAACTATAGAAATGGAGATAAGGGAAGGGATGTGCATGCTCTAAGCGCATTCACATTCGATCCCCCATATTTATGTGAGTGGATTCTCTATATTGTATGAAGTGGTTGTGAGTGGAGACGAGATAAAATGTTACTCATAACCCTTTATAAGTTTTTGATATATTTTTTTAAAGTGGTTGTAAGTGAAGTGGAGAGAAAATGTAATGATAAAAGTATAAAAATGTATTATTTAATTGAAAATGAGAGAGAGAAAAAATAGTGATTTTTAATGTCATTATAGAGATAAGATAGAAAATCAATTGTTAACGCTCAAAGTTCTTGGAGTTTGGGTATGAACAGAGTCCCTACGGCTGAGGCCCTGCTACATCGAAACATTGAAGTTAGTGACCCGAGCTGTCCGTTGTGCGGGTCTGATTCCGAGTCGGCAGATCATTTGTTTATAGCCTGTTTCGTCGCGTCAATGGTTTGGAACGGGGTGAGTTCGTGGTGCAAGATTCCTCAAATTTTTGCGTTTTCATTTCAGGATCTGTTTAGCACTTATAGCAATCTTGGGGTGTCGGAGAAGAAAAAGGAGGCGGTGCAAGGAATTATTATGGTTTCATGTTGGTGTCTATGGCGGGCCAGGAATAGTTTTAAGTTCTCGAATGTGCCGGTTAAAATAGAAGACATTTTAAGTGAAATTAAGACGTTAAGTTTTTTATGGTTTTCTAAAAGATCGAAACACAAAGATATAGATTGGAAGGAGTGGTGCTCGTTTGTACATATGTAATTTCTGGTTGTAGTTTTTATCGCTGGCCCGGCTTGGGTCGGCGGTGTTGTTTAATAAAGTTTACCTTTCAAAAAAAAAAAAAAAAAAATAAATAAAAAATAAAAAACGCTCAAAGTTGCACAATTTATTAACTTTTGAAAAGGCTTGCATTGCTTTTATAGAGTACGTAATTACTATATTTTGATTTCTTCATCAACGTGGGACAAAAGAACAATAGGATGGATGAATTATTTGGGGAAATAAAGGGCTCTTTTATTTTATAGCCTTCGTCCAAAGTTTCTTTCTCATCCAATGTGGGATGAGAAAATGCAAGAATTCCAAATTATTTGAATGCTTTAATCATTGGATGTGGCATGAGAAAATACAAGAATTCCAAAAGATTTGAACGCTTTAAAGGAATGTACCTTGTGTTTTAATACATGTAATTACTTAAGCTCTTAACTTTTTATAAGTTACTTTCTTGTTCTCTTTATATGTGTTAGCATGGCGATAAAAAATATACTCCTAAAGTATTATAGTGTTCAATATAAACCCTTTTTAGCTAAATTTGAAATTTTTACTTAACCTTCATATTTTATACTACAAATACATATGTATCTTAAGCATGTCATAAAGTGTGTTTAGTGTTAAAGTGTGTTATAGTTAACAGTAACACTAAAGTTAATTAACTTTATTTCATTAAATTATTATTATTACTATTATTATTATTATTATTAGGATAAATTACACTTTTCGTCCTTTATGTTTGTATCGGATTGCAATGACTGACCTTTAACTTCAATAATTACAATCACAATTCTTTATTTGTAAAACTCATTGCATCTTACGTCCTTTAACACTAACCTGGTTAAAATTTTCAATTAAGTAAAGTCACTTAAGGGTAATTTAGTATTTTTGCCATTCTATTATAAAATAGTTTAACCACCTATCACCACTCAGAACTTATTTATGATTAATATATAATTAAAATCATACAAAAATAAAACCTTCGCGAAAGAAAAAAAGGTACATGACCAAAATGCAAAATACGAACAGCGTTCATTCGTTCAACTATCGAAACAAAGTTCATTCGTTCAAATTCATCTACATTCGTTCGAAAGTCATACACTTGCTAATATTATTCGCGCAAAACAGAAATCAGTTCATTTGCTGCATTCGTTGTATTGTTTACAGATCAAGAATTAATCACGGCCTGGAAATCTGATTTCGAACAGTCTTATTTGCTGAGAACAGATTTATTTGCAGATAACATGTTCATTCGCTGCAGTTTCAACGTAGAATTAAAAGTGCATTCGTAGAATCCGAAGTGTTTGATCGCTGAAACAAGCTGGTTCAGTTTATCCACTGCAGAAATGTTTTCACAGAAATTTGTAGATGCGCAGAATTGTCCATTTGCTGTTAATTTGCGCAGAAAGCTGTCCATTTGCATTACAAAATCTATTCACTGTTAATATTGCCCAAAACAGGTCCAGTCACTTGAAAAAGTTCATTCACTATTGAACAGATTCATCCGCTGCTGAACAGAATCTTTGTTCATTAGCAGAAACCAGTGTTGTAAAAGTCGGATTCCAAGACCGAGTACTCGGTCCTCGGAACCCCTCCGAGGCGACTTCCTCCTAGGCGGACTCAATTAGTCGGCCTCGGTCAAACTCGGCGCCTAGTCGGAAAGAGTCGGCCTAATAGGTCTAGGCGGTCAACGTGGTTTGTTGACTTTGAATTAGTCAAAATCGGTCAACATCGGCCTACTCGGCCTTGTACTCAGACTAGTCGGACTTGTATTCAGAATATTTGAACTTTAAACATGTTTCATTTTAAATTATACTCAGTTGACATGAATTATGCTTATTTTAACATATATATAATATATAACAATTAATTTTCTTTATAGTTACCATGTCCGCGTACTCCCCGAGTACTCTCCGAGTACTCCGATTACTCCCAACTTCCTAGTCGGCCGACTAGGGACCGCCTAGCGACTTTTACAACACTGGCAGAAACTGTTGAAATCTGTCCATCCACTGGTTGTAAGTTCATTCGCAGATTTGACTACATTCACTGAATCTGATCAAAAGTGTACGTAAATATATAGTCAGGACTCCAAATTTAAGCAAGAATAAATGATAAGTTGAAAAAAGAGAAGTTATATGAGCAGCATGCTTTCTGGATCAGATGCGGCGGATGATGATTGACCAAACAACAGGACAAAGCTGCTGTTGTTGATCGACTGTTGCTGCTGCTGTTACATGTAATGGATATCTAACAGTATTAACTGTTTGCATAGAGAGTATTTTTAAAGATGCGATTCTAAGCAAACCCAATATACTGCTGAGCGAATCCACTGTTTTGGGTTAAAACAGTGTTTAACGCACTGTTTTGGGTTAAAACAGTGTTTTGAAACCACTGTTTTGGGTTAAAACAGTGTTTTGAAACCACTTTTGGGTTAAAACAGTGTTTGAAACCACTGTTGGGTTAAAACAGTGTTTAACAGTGGTTTCAACCTCAACCACTATTTTAACCCAACAGTGGTTTCAACCACTATTTTTAACCCAACAGTTGTTTCACGCACTGTTTTAACCCAACATTGGTTTCAACCACTGTTTTAACCCAAAAGTGGTTGAAATCACGTGTTTTAACCCAACAGTGGAAGTGGCGATTACAGTTTGTGAATATGTCGATCCAGACTAAATGTAATTGAAAATATTGTGAAACAATAAAGTTATGACATAAGCTTTTAGTAATTGTGTCATTAACTTACATACAGAATACCAGGAGTGTATCATTGAAACGTATGCTTACCTCACCAGCATATAGTTCATCAACCTGCTGCTGATTAGGAGATAGAACTCCGATTTCATTGGCATAAAGAGATACAAAGAGATAGAACTCCGATTTCATCGGCATAAAGAGATACAAATAGATACCAGGAGTATATATAATAGATGTTTTATGTTCGTTTTATTGTTTATTTAACTAAATAACTAAACATAAACAGATATCCTACCAGTTCCGAGTGTTCGGACTTTAATTGCATACCTTTACAGTCTCTTCACAATGCTTTATAATCACTGCCACATTTGTAAAGTGGCGTCCATGCAACAGTGTGTAAGCCCACAACAGAAGCTTCTTTGCGGTATTCGTTTCAACAATATCAACTGCATGTACGTTTGACTTAAAATTTATTTCTATGGACGGCTGACATGGCACTACATAGAGATGTACACAAGATGGCTGTAACGCACAAGTGGAATCCTTATAGAAATTGTAACAGGATCTAAGTAGCATAGTAGCATCTTCCAAATTCTTTTTTTCTTTTTTACTTTACCCATTTGACCCGTTAGTGATACATAATAACCCAAATCGAATTGCACATAACATTAAAAAAATAAAAATGCTATGCATACCCATACAAGCCAACGTAACGACTGTGCTCCGTGTACAATCTCCGTGGTATCAAGTTCCTCCCATGAATCCTCTTCAACATTGTTTAACGTTGGTTTCAAGAAGCTTAAAGAGCTTCGTGCAGTATGTTCACTTCTTGGACATCCTCTGCAATATTAACTGTGTTCATAGCCTGTTATGAGGTATATCAAACCCAATATATTGGGTTTTAAAAATTTCTAAAATCATTACAGAGTGAAACGGGAAATAAAAACAACATACCCCCATCTCAATATCTCAAGACAATGACAATGCTTCACAAGTTCTGAAACACCAAATGATGTGATGTTGCCGCAACGACTACGTATGAAAGTTGTATGAAGTTATATATCATAAAAAAGTCGAAAGTAATTAGGTATAAGTTAACATTCCAATTTCACCTTATGTCCATGGCTCTCACATGTTTGCAAATCTCTATCACTTTCAAGAAGCCAATATCTGTGATTTCTGAATCTGATAAATCGAGAATTTCCCATGAGCTCTCTCCTAATGCGATGATGACATCATCATTTAGCAACTTTCTTCTTCTTGTAATGGCTGCAATGGCCATCTGATAAGTTGATCATTCATTTAAATAATTCAGACTACACCACAATAATCCTTTTATAAACATAAATAAATAAAAAAAACTCAAGTATCTCTGATAAGCAACGCATGTATCATTCCAATTTTTTGTATAGTAAATATTTATTTTAAACACAAATCGACGATGGCAAACTAACGGACTAAAATATCTAAACTTGCAACTTTATGCACAAATGAGAGGCTTATAATCGAAACACAACTAAAATACCTACCTTAATGTCTGGCAGGAAACTGGTTAAAACCTCTAAATCCTCGATAATATCATCAAGATGTTTGCCTAGTATTCAAAGACACAAGCTTACCAGAGCAGGGGGTTTTCTCTTCATAAAAGGTGACCCTGTACACCATAAAACAATTTGCAAGCAAGCTGATGTAAAACAAATGTGCATACAACAAACAATAATAAAAAAATGTGCATACAAGCACGAAATCTCATTTCACCAGCAGCTGGGAATCTCAAAAGCCAAAGTGCACTATTTGGTACCCACTTTAGAATACTGCACCTGAAACATCAATTTAATTGTTAACAAACTGGTGACGAAGACCATTCACAAATCGACATTTTACCAAGTCATAAAGATTTCGGGAACCATCTTGTAAAGCTGATTAAAGCAACTAAATATAAATTTGTTCTCAGGCAATCCATAAGCTGACCGCTTCGGCTGACAGTTTGGATCCAGTACATCAAGGTTTTTCTGAAACCAACAACAATAAGACAATGTGTGAGTACACAAACATGAGAAAATCTGTATGAAGGGTACCTGTTTGTAGTCGTTTACAAAGTAACAATGAGGCAGATGCACAAGCTTCTCGGAGTAAATATGAGAAAATCTAGTTGGAGAAACAAACTGCCATAGAAAATTTAGATATTCAGTAACCGACACAAGAACATATGCAAAATCTTCACACAGACAATTTCACAAACAGTTGGTATGCATTCAAAACCCTTTTACCTGCAAGTCAAACAACATCCAGAAGTAAAATCCACGCAACAAACAGATGATTAGCGACTCACCAACCACCAATCACTCAACTTTTAACATAAATCTTGAAACCCGAATTCAAATAAGAACCCTAGAATCTATCTACTCGATGATTCCACCCTTTGTAAGTTGAAAAGAAGAACAAATCATTGTAAAGAACCGTATGCACCAAAGAATTTATGAAGAAAAAATTAGGGAAATACTCACTAATGAAGAACTCATCATCATCGGGACTACTCTCTGGCATCGGCGCCGCCTGGATTTCTATCTTCCGTCATCGAACCGGCGTCACCGACGAACCCTAAAGTTCAGATCTACAAAATTCCATCAAAAAATCAGATCTGAGCACATAAGGAGATTGAGAAAATGAATTATTGTTTAATAATACGAATCAAAGATATAAATTTTGATATGGTATGAGAAATACCTTTTGATTGGGAAACTTGTGAAAGAACCATCAAAACAGAATCGGAGCTCAATTCTCTATATATAAACAAAATCGAAACAAAACCTAAAACCGGAACTTAAATAATCAAATTATACATTATACATAATAACATTTTGGGTAGGGGCTTCTCTACAGTGCTAAGGGGCACTTTAGGTATTTACTTATGTCTCCCCCTTTTTGTAACCGTTTCTTCTCCTTTGATTCCAGTCGTAAAATCTGCTACTGCTCGCTAGGGTTTCCACACGACTTGCAGAAGACGAGCTTGGGAACAGTTCCCGCTTCCAGGTTTTGGCAACCTTCATCTACCGGTCATTACCACCCCGCTATACAGCAGCACACACGTCACTGACCCGCTTATGCCACTGGTAACCACCGCCTGAACCTAACTCCATTTCTGGCGACAAACGAAATCGGAAGAGCCAACCACCGCCTGACCCTAACTCCATTTCCGGCAACAAACGAAATCGGAAGAGGCAACTGAGCTATTCCCTTTCTTCCCTAAATCACAGGAGGTACCCACTTCGTCCCTCACATCGGTACCTGCAAAAAGCCTTGCTCGACACCATCTGTAGCCCTAATCAAACTGTAGGGCGTCAGAATCGTCCTCAATCGAAGATCCAATCAAATAGAACAACACCAGGTACTTTTTCTTCTATCGCTCCATGTTAGTCTTCCTGAACGGATGGACATGATGATGTCAGAGCTTTGTTTACCTGCCTTTTTTGTTATTTTGAAACTGAAATCCCTGTGCTTTGTTACCATTTACAGGAAGAACAATGTTTCAAACACGAAAACCCGGTATTAATTTCCCATTATTATTCTTTTCAAAGATGCATTCGGTATCTTGAATTAAATATTTAGGTTTCTGCAATCAGTTGTTTATCTGAGATTAAGTTTTTGATTCTGTTTGTCCAATATGTGCTGTAAATTTGAGCAAAAAAATGAAGTCAATCACAATTAAAACTTATGTTGATATTTCGTATATGTGGTTTGTGTTTGAAAAAAAAAGTTATGAAAATTTGTGTTCTATTCATGAATCATTCGATTTAGTTTTGGGCTTTTAATACATCAATTTATAGGAATAAACCCAGTTGTCGGTCATGTCATCGTGGTGTCAGGTTGTTCGCAATGAGTCAGTCAGTCAGATTTGGTTACGGTTACAGTGTCGGAGTCACCAGCGTGGTCGGTGGTGACGGAGTCGCTAACGTCATGGTGGAGGCGAGTTCCTTTGAAGATTTGGAGACAGAGGGCCAAGGTGATGCGTGTAAGAAGCCTGTGTTGAATAGGTTTTCTAATGGAGTTGCAGTTGCGGTTAGTCCGGTTATGGATGCAGCTTGGCCTGCGCTCGGTGAGTCGACTAAACCGATGCTTAAGCTGTCCTCATCGGAGTCATTAAAGAGCTTTCTGATACTAGCTCAATAATTCTGTCACAAGTCAGTTCTTGGGTTGACCAAAGACGTGAAGTGAAAAAAGATTGCAGTTTTGCATCTGGGTATGCTAAAAGGACTGGTGAAATCAGCAAATCTAATCGTAAGAGACTTAAACCTAGATTCCTAGACCTGGACCAAAGGATCGCCAGATGATTCAAGATCATGCAAAAGAGTTAAGAGAAATTGTTCATGATCATACAAAACAGTTAAGAGAAATTGTTCCAGACAGTGCCAAGGTAAAATATGTTTGGATAGCTTCTTATATAGTATAGATTTAGAGGGCCAAATTATCTTATCCAACTCTTGAGGTACCCTGTAAAAAGTATGCTTTTCTTATGTTTTTTTGCTGTAAACAGCGCAGCATCGATGCTTTGCCAGAACGCACCATCAATCACATGCTTTTCTTTGTTGACATACACGGGTGATAGGTTGTGTAACCGTACGGGTCAGATCGTCGTTTGGGTTTTTGGTCAGCTTGCATGAGACCTTTCCTGGGTCAGCTCTTGGATTTTCGTTTAGCTTACAGGTAACATTTGCTTTGTAACGGGTCAATCTGCATATGGTTGTGTCAAATTGTTCTTCATATGATTTCTTTTGCAAAATAGTAAATGATGAAACAAAGAAGACGAACCTGATGAGTCTTTATTTCAATCCACTAAAAAACGATTGAAATTGTTTCCAAACTTGCTGTAATGTTGAATGCTAATTGTAGTGAATTATATTTCGAATAATTTATATATATTTTGACTATAGGTGGACAATGAGTCGGACAACATAATAAAAGCCAAATACCCCGCCGCATCGCGGCGGGTCATCCTCTAGTATATGAACAAAATAGGTATCTTAACCTCTTGATTGAAACCACAGTGAGAATCAGATAACCAAAACCTAATCGCCAACAGATGAATGATTAAACTATGAAATAGAGGGGAAAATAAGATAAAAGAAGAATAGCATATATAAACTAACCTTAATCGCAAACAAAATTTGATGAAGTTTAATCGGACTCTTGGATGTGGAGGTGCTCTGGATTTAAGAGGGAGAGAGGGATTGAATTTTGAAAGTGGAGCCAGAATAATGTAGGTTATATATGTATACGGTTTGAATTTTGAATCTGGAGCCAAGATTTTGAATATGGGCAGTGGTTTAGATGAGCATCAGTGGTTTGCCCTTTTGTATATGTGGACAGACCTTTGAAAAAGTGAATGTGGGCCACCTTTTTTATGAAATTAGTGGTTTGCCCTTTTGTAAAGGGAAATAAGAAGGGGATGGTACTGTTGGGCGGGAAAAGGCAAAAAGTGATGCCCTAATCTAATGACACATGACCCAAATAACTTTCATTTATTATATATAATAAATATATATTTCTTGTTTTTTCCTTTTTCTAAATATTATTTTAGGTAAATAGGTAAAATTACAAAACTACCCTCATGTGAATAGATTTAACTTAAAATTTTAACTTGGTTATTGTTAAAGGGCGTAAGGTCTAATGGGTTCTACAAATAAATGATTATGACTATAATTATTGAAGTTAAATGTTACCTATTGCAATCCGATACAAATATAAAGGACGAAAAGTGTAATTTACCCTTATTATTATTATTATTATTATTTAATCTTCACATTTTATTTAATAACCCAACTAATACATTATTTAGTTTCACGGAGATAAATAACTTAACTTAATTTTCATTAAATTATTATTATTATTATTATTATTGTTATTATTATTATTATTATTATTATTATTATTATTATTATTATTATTATTATTATTATAATTTTTACTTAAGGAGGCTCCTAAACATAACCCCCTTGACATTATTTTTACTAATCCTACCTCACCCTTCAAGTTTTCACAAAAAAACAACTAAAAAAATTTCAAAAGGGGGTGGCGGCGCAACTTGTTCCCCGACTACCTGCCATTGCTTTGTAAAAAAAAAAAAAAAAGTTCGATTTTTCTATGATAAAAAAAAAATTTCTTTTTTTTTCTTAAGTGTATTATTGTAATCTTTTAAATTTATAATCTCCTAAAAGATTATTAAGATTCTTCTCACTTTAGATTCTTTAAAAAATGATTATTACTTTTTAATAGAAAAAAAGTTTTCTTCTACACGTCATATGCATCTATTAATAAAAATAGATTTAATTTTTTTTAAATATATTGGTATTACATAAAAAAAGGTTAACAAAATAGATTATATTTTTTTATATATTTGAAGAAACACTATTCTAATCCACGGGTGGTTAGACCAATAGTCTCGACCAGGGAGATAATCAGAAGGTCACCTTGAGCTCAAATCCGTAGAGAATGATTTACAAAACTAAAAGAATACATCGTAAGCTCGTCACGAGAATGAGAGGTGGGGGATTTTTTTCTTGTAACCGAACTCTGGCATGAGAATAAGTATTGTTTTTCTAGAGAGAGAGAGAGAGGAAGGGCAATGTGTTGAGCGAGAGTGTAGAGTGCAAGGTAAGAGGTCCTTAAACCTTTGGAGAAGTGTGGTATTTATAGCCGAGAGGTTGGAGAAGAGAGGGTTGATTGGACGAGGTGTCATTGTCAAGGAATATCCATTTGGTCCCCTTTGGCATGGCAGTTAGTGCCCGCATAGGTGGGAGTATGACTGCACGATGTGATTGGTCACATGTCGCTTTCCATATCTACTTCTTGTCTCATATGCCATTAGCTTTTAATGGGGATTTAAATTCCAAAATGGTCTCCGAGGGTTGAAGAAGGAAAGTGGGGACTGGGGTTGAAGAAGGGACGGTTATAGTTTTATAAAGGGATTTTGTAATTTTTATTCGTTTTTTTAATATGTCACAATAATACGTTAAAAGACTATTTTGCCCTTCATTAAAAGGGAGGAAAAAGACAAAAAACATGTAGTTAACTAAAAAAACAGACCCAGTTTGGATTTTGGATGAAAATGGCAACAAAACTGAAACTATAGGGATCCGGATTCAAAAGGTTTCAGCTTTGAACTAAAGTGGCAGAAGTGACCAAACTTCAAGTACCATTTTGGCATTTAAATCTTTAGTGGGGTTGAGGAGAGGTGAAATGACACATCATGATTGGGCACATATTGCTGTCGTTTACCTTTTGTCTCGTGCATGATAGCACATCATAAGGATCTTCTTGTATAGCGAATGGCGGACGTTAATTGTTTTTTTTTGAAAGGTAAATTTTATTAATGACACCGCCGACTCAAGCCGGGTCGACAAAAACAAACACCAAGACTAGATTACATATTTACAAAAGAACACCACTCCCCCCATCCTATATCTTTATACTTAGATCGATTCGAGAACCACAAGAAACCCAAGGCCTTAACTTCACTAATGATGTTTTCTATCCTTATCGGAGTGTTCGAGGACTTAGCATTATTCCTGGCACGCCATATACTCCAGCAGACGATCATGATAATGCCCTGCACCGCTTCTTTCTTCTTTTCCGAGGCTCTGAGCTCTTTATATATAAATAACAAATCTTTAAGCGAAAAGGAGAAAATTCTAGGAATCTTGCACCAAGAGCTGATATGATTCCAGACTATCGATGCAGAGTGACAAGCTATGAAGATATGTTCGGCCGATTCATCAAAAGAGTTGCAAAACGGACATGTAGATTCTTCGACAAAAACATTCCTTTTTATTAAAGCTTCCGCTGTTGGTAATCTATCCAAACCCATTCTCCAAACGTGGATGTTACACTTTGCAAGGACCCATTTGCACCAGTCCAAGGTAAAACCGGAATCCTGCTCGCAGTCCGAAGTCAGCAAACGTTTGACAGACTTGACCGAAAAACAACCTTCCTTATCCGCAGCCCACTTCCACTTGTCTCTAT
Source organism: Helianthus tuberosus (assembly GCA_030545235.1). Taxonomy (NCBI): domain Eukaryota; kingdom Viridiplantae; phylum Streptophyta; class Magnoliopsida; order Asterales; family Asteraceae; genus Helianthus; species Helianthus tuberosus. Next base: position 213,345,485 of record CM060399.1, on the reverse strand, counting down.
CTGCAGACAACTTGAAACTATCAATGAGCGAACTGACCTGATCAAGGCTGTCCAGCAGCTCCGGATAGCTGATTGGGGATCTCCAGCTCCATTCTATCATCTGCTCGTCGTCATGTCTCTTAATCATTTCCGCCACTTTTACATTTTTTGTTCGTCTCTAGACAAAATAGGTCCGGAAATCTTGATTTAAGAGGTTCATTGATGAGCCAGGAATCTAACCAGAACGCCACTTCTTCACCATTACCCACTTCACCTTTTAAGATGTTTCTAATCGGAATTCCTCCAACTTTAGTGTTAATGACCATTTTGGCAATACTATTCCATACTCCGTTGAAAAATTTCTTAATAGGAACGCACTCCCAACCCACCCTCGACGAATGTATGGCATCTATAGTTCTCTTCCACAAGTTATTTTTCTTCGTTTTGTACCGCCACCCCCACTTAGCCAAGAGAGACGTGTTAATATCTTGAAATTATTCAATCCTAAACCTCCGTTCTTCTTGTGACGAGAAACTTTCTCCCATGCGACCCAATGCATTTTCTTTTCTTCCAAAGATCCTCCCTAAAGGAACTTCTTAATCATAGATTCCAAAACGTCGATAATACGTCGGCAAGCTTTCCATGACCGATTTGATGAGCACCACCCTACCCCCAATAGACAATAGATGCGACTTCCATTTAGCAAGTCTAGCCCTAAAATGTCAATCACTGGTTGCCAATTAACGATCCGGTTCATATCGGCACCTACTTTAAGGCCAATATACTTAAATGGAGGACTATCCGGCCTACATCCCACTTCAGTAGCCAAACCCCCAATCTCCTCCATACCCACTCAGATTCCGATTAAATTAAATTTGTCAAGATTGATCTTAAGACCTGAGACGATGTGAAAACAACGAAGAATTCTAACAATGTTGACTACCTCACTTTTGGACCATTCTCCTACCACAATGGCGTTGTCCGCGTACAGAAGATGGGTAATAGTCGGCCCATTGTTAGGAGTAGCTAGGCCGTTAAGGACGTCCGACTCCTTAGCGCAATAAAACATACACGAAAGAGCCCCCATGACAACCAAAAGGAGGAATGGGGAAAGAGGATCCCCCTGTCGCATACCTTTTCCACACTTGAAAATAAACGTGGGGGCCCCGTTAACCAAAACAGATGAGTTTGCTGACTTTAGAATTTCTAAAATCCAATGACACCACTTACTAGGAAAGCCCATTTGTATTAGGATACTAATAACAAAGTTCCAGTTCACATTGTCATAAGCTTTCTCGAAGACAAGTTTCAGAAAAAAAAATGCTTTGGACTTCCTCTTCTTAACCTAAGAGATAAGCTCGTTGAAAATAAGGGGGCCATCTAAGATATATCTTCCTTGCAAGAAAGCCGACTGAGATTCCGAAATAATACCTTCTAAGACTTTCCTCATCCGATTGGCTAAGGCTTTGGAAATAACCTTACTAATGACACCAACAAGGTTAATGGGCCTATAGTTATCGAGAGTAACCGGGTCACTAATTTTAGGAACTAAAGTGATAAAAGACGCTCCACTACCTATGCTGATCTCACAGTGGGCATGAAACCAAACAAAGATTCTAGCAAAATCATCTTTAAATAGTTCCCCAAGTGCTTAATGAAATAAAAATTCATCCCATCCGGACCCGGTGCCTTGTCATCCCCACAACCGAAAACGACACCTTTGATCTCTTCTTCAGAAAACACTTCGATCAAGAATTCACTCTCCAGATCCGAAATCTTCTTTAAATTACTACATAAAAACTCGGGCCTGTTGGAAATGTCTTCTCTAAATCTGTCATGAAAAAACGAGAGGACTTGTTTTTTGATGAAGTTCGGTTTTGTACACCACTCTCCCTTGATGTTGAGAACGTGAATCGAGTTTAAAGCTTTTCTATTGTTAACCATAGCATGGAAAATTTTGGAGTTCTCGTCACCGTCCAAAGCCCACCTTGAACGGGCTCTTTTCTTAAGATCCATGTTCTTTCTTAAATCCACCTCTCTAACGATTCTCCTATTCTCCGCCATGATCCACTCTTCCTCTTCCGTCAAATTCCTAGTTTCCATATCAGTTTCTAACTTCTCCAACTCCGATAAAGCTAACCTTTCTATTTCTCTTTCTTTAAGCAGAAAATCATCTCTCCAAGACTTCAGGCGGAATCTGATTTGAGCAAACTTAAAGGAGAGACTGACATCAGGGGGGGGGGGGTTAAAAGGCTCAAAATTTTCCACGGCTTCCTTAATGGCTTCCTCGAATCCCAGTTTCCCAATCCAAGAGCGATATACCCTGAATGGTCGGGGGCCGAAATTACGATCTATGAGCTCCAACAGAATCGAACAATGGTCTGAGTGCCTACTAGGCAGGACTCGAATGCACGCCGAGGGCCATTTGTTAAAAAATTCCTGACACACCAAAACCCGATCCAGCTTGCTAAGTTTCTTGCCATTATCCCTTATACAAGTGAATTTCCGACCATGAGACGGGTATTCCAACAACCCGTTATAAAAAATAAACCTGTTAAAATTCTCAGCACAAACTGGTTTGAATTTAGATAGCTTTCTTTCCTTTGGAGCCCGAACCGCGTTGAAATCTCCCACGAGGATCCACTTGCCATCCGAGGGAATAATAGAGGCAGAAAGATTGGACCAAAGTTGTTGCTTAGCCGCCGTATTTTGGGGGGCATATACGTTGATTAAATTGATACGGTCCCCACAACCCGCCAACAAACCCTTTAAAATAAGAAAGCATCTGTTCTGAACAACAGACTAAATTTTCAAGACTTTAGGGTCCCAGATCCAAACAAGACCTCCGGCATGACCCACCGACGCAACACTGGCGAACTCGAAATTTCTATTACCCCAGAAACCCGTTAAATATGACTTCACAACGGACTCTTGTAAAGCAATAACACTCACACTGTTAGCAAGTCTCAAGTCTTTAACCCAAGAAGCTTTGGCAGCCCCCATAATACCTCGGATGTTAACAGAAAGAATATTCATTGGGACACAAAATTCTTACCTTCTCCTCTGATGGTATATCTGATTAAGACGTTGTGATCGCCCAGCTTGACTCCTACAACGTTCTCTATGTTTATCCTTTCCTCGATCTCTTCTGATTCCAGAGCCTCAAGGGAGTCTCTGACCACCTTAACTGGTTCCTCAACTTGATTATCAGATCCCACTTCCACATCGAAATTACTGGAAGCCGGTTCAGACTCGTCACACCTTTGATTCGAGGGAATAACTTCCTCCCTTGGAGCTGAGCCACGGAAATCACCGAGTTCCCAACAATGATTCTCTACACAGTTGTCGTTTGCCCTAACATTAAGGTCAAACCTGAACACCCCATCATCCCTTAACCTCTCTCTAGGCCTTTCAAGAGAACTTGGGCTTAAGTTACCAGGTTGAGTGGAAGCTCTGTTCCTGGGCCTAATTTTAAGAGTTCTACTTTTGGGCCTATTATTCTGATCCAAGGAATTGAAAAAGAAAGGACCGTTGGCATTAACGTGAGTAGAATTGATTTTGTCTTGGGCCCCACCCATACCATAATGCGGCTTCGCACCACCCTTGGGAAAACAACCGTCTCTGTCATTCTCTTTGTCAACAAATCTTTCTGTCCCAACGTTATGACTAATAATATCCTCTGACTCCTCAGTTGCCGGGATCTCATCCACCGTCCGATGGTTTGTCGGAATGTCCTGGGCATTAATTCCGGTCAGTTCTTCGATCTCATTCTCTTTAGGTAAAGGGTTGTCTGAGTTGCAGAACACCGGAGACGGACCAAGATCGATCGGAATGTCCACTTTGCCAACGCTGTCCGGAATCCACTCACTTATTTCCTCTTCTATCCAAACACGGAATTGCCTATCCTTCCATCGTAACGTGATGTGCTCGTGAATTCTATCCCCTTCACCGACCAGGATACCGATCCAGCTAACTGACAGATTCTCATCATCCACCTCCAACTGTGATCCATGAACAACCTTCCCGAACCTTTCCGCTATGATGTCAAAAACGACATTTCCGGCCAAATGTAGCGGCACTCCTTGTATCTTGACCCATGCCAACCTCTCGAAGGGTAAATTTGCCCATTCCAAGAGTCTAAGCTGGAGAACTAAGCTTCCCAAACTTCGTGATCTAACAGAAGCTTAGCACACGTATCTTCTTCGTCAAACTTGAGGAGCATGGAGAGGCCACCAAGATAGCTTAATGAAACCCCATGGATCCTCCTTTCCCCCAACAGGTTTTTAAGATTTCTCAAAGACTTAAAATCCTTACATCTTCCCACCAGTGCCCTACCCATCACTTCTTTGAATGCCATAGTGTCTTCCGGGATAGTAACAGATTTGGTCGTCACCTTGTTCTGACCACTTAAATCATCCGGGCAAGGTTCTCTTTCCTGAACAAGTCGCTGAACAATCTCCCATTCCCTTGATTGACAAAATCCTGGTTATTAAACCTGTAATCCTGTACCGGTTTGGTTGGGATCTTTGTTTTACCGGCCTCTGCCCCTGTTTTACCTGATAAATCTCCGTGCAAGCCCACGTTCTCCTTTGCAAACCTCGCAAGATTTGCACTGATTTTGAATCCTCCTATTTTAGTTCCATTTAACGCTCTTTCCATCTCCTTCACGTCTGCCACATCTTTAAAACTAATGAAACCAAACTTCCTCCCTTCCATATCCGATTTCCTAGCTACGTACACCCCCGTTACCTCTCCAAACACCTTCATGAATGCCGACACATCCCACGATCTGCATCCTGTTGGAAGGTTGGTAATGAGGAACTTCATGATGTTGCCAAAACTATTCTTTTCATTAGGTTGTCCTTTTTTCTGTAGCCCTTCTTGAACGGGACGTCTTTCCAACTCCCTTCATCATTTTTCACGTTCATAATGAGGAACGTGTCCAAGTAGACTGCCCCGAGAACGAATGGAATCGAACAAAACTAATTAGAAAGGAAGGTAGAATCAAGATTGCTACCAATAGCAGATAGATTTAACCTCGCTTGTTAATCAGGTTATGTCCTCATCATCGAGCACCTAAGCCGCAGACTTAGAGCGAGAGAGAAGTACCATTCAACATTTAGTATTAACCCGGACGTTAATTGGTTGGAGACCCCTTTCACCTTGTATTATTTGTCCCCTCTATGCTGCCTTAATATTGGGCTCACGGGCGAAATCATTATTGACCAGTTGACCATTTTCCATACCAACCTAAAAAGTCAACTCAACAAATGGTCAAATAGTGTTTTAAAAGGATTTAGCTAACCCCCAGTACTTAATCTTCTCACTTTATTTTATTTTTGAGTTAACTGTCATTTTCATCTCTGTGGTTTGATGAAAAATGCTACTTCAATTCAAAAATAAAATTTACGCTAGTTCCATCCTCAACATTTTTGAAACGTGCCCACTTCAGTCCAAAAAGATAACGCCCGTTAAAAACGTTGAGAACGGAACTGGCCCAAGACATTATCTTTTTGGACTGAAGTGGCACGTTTCAAAAATGTGGAAGACGAAACTGACACAATTTTTTTTTGGACTGAAGTGGCATTTTCCACAAAAAACACAGGGACGAAAATGACAGTTAACTCTTTATTTTTTCAACAATAATTTTCTTTTAATCTCTGTCGTATGTGGGATTTGAACCCAAGACCTCCCCTCCCAAACTCATATTTTTAAAGTCTTTGTTTTTTTTTATCAATAAGCCATAAGTTAACCCAACTGTTCTAAATATATTATTATTTATTATGGTTATCAACATCTAAAATAGATTAGGCTTATTCTCCAAGTTACATCTCCTATATATACCATTGTATATCTTGTATTATATACATCCAATCAATAATATCAGTCTTTTTCTCTATACATCTCTTTCTCTTATTGTTTACTATTAGGCTAGTAGGCCGTTGTTTCACAACACGTTATCAGCACGAAAGTGCTCTCACCAAAACCCATAAATTTTGAGCGGTCATCACGGTCCGCTACACGTTTCGAAGTGGACCTAATACCTTGCATCTCCCGTTGTTCTGGATTTGCTTCTGCAAATAATTAGGTAACAATTTATAAGATTCGTTTGTAATATACCCTATCACTTATGTATGCACTAAAATATGTAGTGAAATCAATCTTTGATAATGCGTTAACTGAAATATTTTTTTTGTTGTAAACGATGAGCAGTAACTGATATAATCGTTTGGTTAGGGCTCTGTATGAAAAACTAAAGGTACAATTTAAAAGAAAAAGAAATCTTTGCTTCTTTTGATTCGCATGTCGGTGGTTTGCTTTGTGTGTTAGTTATAATATTGTCAGTTAGTATTAATTGAGTGCAAACAAAAAAAAAATTAATAAGTAATAAGTGGTCTAATTACTAGAATATTTTATAATTATAATTATATTATTATCTTTTTCTTTCTTAACTTCCACCTTCAGGTTTCATCGTAAATTTAATAAATTATTTTGGCCAATTACTAGCAGAGTAATATGTACACTTTTGATTTATTAAACTATTGATGATTGATGATGATGATTCTAAATATATTTTGTAATTGAATTATGGAGTTGAACTTGAATTATGGATAACGTAGTGATTTCAATATTGTAATATTTACTAAAATATAATCTTGTTATATGATGATGTTATTTTTTTTTGAAATCGTTAGTAGATTTGAACTCACAAATAAATTATTTACAATAACATGGTAAAACTTCTACAAAATATTCCGGCTAATAAACAAATTATCTAATTTGTTTGCAAGATTATGTGTCGAACTATTGCATAATTTCAGAATTATACTTATATAAATTGTATAAATATTCTTATTAGTATTATAGTCAAAATCATATTTAAATTTAACCTTTTTGAGGATGATTGTTCTCCATATTTGGAGGAATGTATTTTAATCTCATGATTTGGTACATCATGCATGCATTATACTCTTTCTAAATAAGATTTTGTAGTATGCAATAGTTAACAATTATTATACTAGGAAAAAGTCTGTTTAGTATTTAATATGTCCACGTATATTCACTTCTAATGTGCAATAGTTGTATTTGACATATAAATTTTAATATGATTGTTCGTAACAATTTAACTAGAAATACAAAATGATAAGTGTATGTTTATAGTGTTCTCATTTGATATATAAGATTAAGAAATTTGGTGCCTTATATGACATTACACAACAGACATGTTATCATATAATTTTTAATCCAAGTGATGACAAATTATCGTTATATTTTTAGTAGTGAAATCATATATTGATTTACTCATCTTTCTTTATACATGTTATATTGCTTTTAATCAAGATGTATGATTTTATTGTGGCTTTCTATCATATATCATCACTAATTTGAAAACTAACGCACACGATGTCGATAAAATAGAGCATGACCTATAATAATAGGCTTATCACTATTGCAATTTTATGTGTCTTTTATATGCTTTGATTTATTTAGATGATATGTTAAATAAAAAAATCTAAATCATGAAAGAGTATGAGTATGCTTAGACATGCCATCCAAAGTGTCATACTCACAACATCTCATTATTAATCTATAGAAGGCTGAAGTGTCATACTCCCAACATCTCATTATTGATTTATAGAAGGCCGTAAGATTTAAGGCTGATAAATCGTACATGATTCAATCATGTAATTACTTCTCAATTTATATTATGTAAAGAGAAGATTATTTACATTGAAAATCAGATATAACAATTTTCCTTTGTCACGTCTCAAGATATGCTCATGAAGTAGCAATATCATAATAAGAGTATGCAATGTTTTATAGTGACTTTATATCCGTATGTCTGAAAACTAATGAAAAGCAATGAAACTTGGTTGGTTTTTACTCCATTCCCTGAAGTGAATGTGATTATATAACGATTATTGAAAATGTCGTGATCATGGACATAATTGAGAAACTTGTAATGAGGTCGAACTATCAGAAAATGTAAGATAGCCAAGTTAATAGTGAGACTGACTATTAATATTGTAATGATAGGCATAATGAGATCGACCACTAGAAGTGGCAATATAAGGGAGTGATAATATGCGAATAATATGTGGAAATAATGATAGTGATATAACATGATAGTTTCAAATGATATCTCTCTCGTGTCTTACTTTTGTATTACATATGTTCAAGTAATACATATACGATCATAAACCAGAAGTTAATGGATCATAATTATTTAATTAGTTGGCATGACCGGTTAGACCACACCGAGTCAATGATGATGTGAAACATAATGAAGAACTAGAAGATTCTTTATGCAGATAATTAGCATGTAATGTTTGCTCTCAAGGGAAATTTTATATTTTCCAAATAAAGGAGAGTGTGTATCCTTAAATATTCTGGAAGTGATTAAAGGATATGCATATCCCAACATGATACCATTTAGTATTTTAAATCGATTCATCGTCTAAATGGTTATCAAATCCACAACCTGAAGTTTGTGTGATTGTGGGTTAGTTAATGTGATAGCAAACATATTAATCCAGAATGGTATATTTATTTTGGTAATAATGGTGAATTCAATTCCCAAGTTATTAATGATTATTGGAATAAATGTTGAAATTCATATCGCTTATGTTTATACAAGAATTGCTTTATTGAGACGATCACTAAACGTTCATGATTGATAGCAAAGCCACTAATCATGTGAGCAAGTTCATGTTTATATATGAGTACACGTAATTTTACATGCAATAACATTAATACACACCAAGCCAACATGTTGTAATAGTTTCTCCCCATTATAGTTGGTTTTTGGTCAGAAACCAAAGATATCACTTCTAAGATTTTGGTTGTGCGTTATATATTGAAATTGATCCACCATTACGCACAAAGATGGGACCTTAAAAGGTGGTTGGGAATATATGATAAATTAATTGATATCCATCTCAATGGATTAACATTCCCATCATCAGGGGGAGATAAAAAGCAGTTGGAAAATAAATGAGTTGGTATGAATTATCATTGATCCTCAAAAGCTAAAAGTGTGAACCAGAAGTTCAAAGAATAACTCATATACAAAGATTAGCGAATCTATTACCAGACGCATTCACTGACCTTAAAAAGGTGATTATGTCACATATACCAACTGCTAATGCTCCAATTAAGATGAGTGTCCTAGAAGGAGAACCACATGTTTGTAATGAGTCTATTGCACGTCTGAAGCGTGGTAGACTAGTCTATTCCAATAATAAAATTCCTCAAAAGTTGGAGCAACTAATTAAGATGGTCAAGTCGGGGTTATATTAAAAAGGTCTCCTGAAGAGACGGTAGACATGATGGTTCAAGAAGAACCTCAGGTACCTGAAACTAAAGAGATCTCGATAAGTTGTATCATGTCTAAGATATGTATGGAATCGAAATAAAATCGACGTCGTTATACTTTTGTATATAATATAGCGCTTGTAATGATGAAATGATGAGGTTCAAGATTTAAGATCTGCCTATGAACAAATACAAAGAAATAATTGGCCAAAACGAAAAGACGCAAATGAGGCAGAGTTGAATTCTCTATTGAAATGGAAAGTTTTTGGACCAGTAGTCCATACAACAAATGTTGTAAAACATATTAGAAACAAACAGGTCTTTTATGCGAATCAATAAATGAAAAGTAAATGGTATAAGGCAAAATTGGTGGCACAAGGATTTCGCAAAGACCTAATATTGATTATGAGGAATTGTATTCTCCAGTGGTGGATACAATAGCTTTCCAATATTTAAGTAGTCTGGTAATAATATTAAAGAGAGAATTGACATGCGTCTTATGAATAACATTTATCACTTGATACTGAAAGTTTACATGAAAGTCTCTGGAGGATTTAAATTATCAAAATCATGTAAATAAAGTTCTCGAGAACAATACGATCGTTGTATACATATTCATATTTGAATACGACTGAACTCCTGATGAGTTACCTAAAGGTGAATTGAAACATCTTAACGATGTAATTCTTGTGCACCAATAATGATACATAGAAAACTTGTACATGATGATTATGACATCTCAATAAATAGGGTACATGCATTATACAATATGGATTTTGGAGATAAAAGCAACTATGCAAGTGTTCATGACATTTTTGCATATAATATAGATATCTATGTGTTAAATGGGCAAATTTATATAGCAAAACTTCTGAAGAGTGAAAGCACACGCATATTTGGATAAGATGGAATGAATTCCCTCATGGATTGATAATGCCAGAAGCATTGATGTCAAAACCTCAAGAACATACTAGATGAAGTTGATAAAATATGTATGGACTAAAATATTCGGGTCGAGTGTTGTACAACTCGAGATATTCGCCTAAAGAGGGATATAAGTTTGATTAAATTAGCCATGTTTTATCAACATTCTACTTTTAAAAGTTCACTATAATCGCAGTTTACAGTGATGACGTCTAGGCATCATCGAGAGAAACTGTCGAGCTTTTAGAGGGAGAATTTTTGAAAGACATTGGCACGGTCTAATTATTACTCGAACTGCAGTTCGAGTATATATGTAATTATATTTTATCAATCCCTCAAGTACATCTAGAAGATGATGTTGGGATATTTTAGTATGGACATAGTTGAACCTTAAAGTATGTTAAAGGTTTTTAAGTCACTTGTTATAAGAAATGCCTATTATCATCTCCTACCGAAGTAGAGATTCTCATTCTAGAAGTACCATCGTTAAATGCATATGTGCATTAATATGTTTTACTAGCTATGTATGGTTATAATATCTTTCGCTTGAACTTATTGTCATGATATAACCTTTGTCAAGCGAAGAGACATTGGAACGAGTTCAAAGAAATATTTCAGGTATAAACAATATTTGATTATATTTTACTAACCCATCAAAACAAGCTTGGTTAGTCTTGTAGATGCAGGAATGTAACAAAAGACAATCGTGGACATATGATATTTCTTGAAAGGAGGCACCTAAAGTCTCGTTAGAAGATTATACAACATTTCTCAACATAAATGACTACACATTAAGGGATTGAGTGACAAATCATTGACTACAAAATATTTGATCAACTTTCAAGGAAGATGGACACACGTCACTTAAAGGAGACATGTTAAAATGAGGGGGAGAATTATTCAAGTTGCACTCTTTTTTCCTTGACTAAGTTTTGTCCCATTGGGTTTTCTAAGTAAGGTTTTTAATGAGGCAACACACATGATCCAGAAGTATCATGAGAAGAAAATACGCGCTGCACTCGTTTTTTCTTAGCTGAGGTTTTATCTCACTGGGTTTTCCTAGCAAGGTTTTTAACGAGGCAGCATCTCAAAGCGTATTAAGTTGATAACCAAGGGGGAGTGTTATAAATACATTATTATTTATTATGGTTATCAACATCTAAAATAGATTAGGCTTATTCTCCAAGTTACATCTCCTATATATACCATTGTATATCTTGTATTATATACATCCAATCAATAACATCAGTCTCTTTCTCCATACATCTCTTTCTCTTATTGTTTACTATTAGGCTAGTAGGCCGTTGTTTCACAACACCAACTTTATTAAATTTCAATCTAACTTTATTAATTAATAACCTAACATAATTTGTAAGCAAACTATGAATTTACGTTATTGCCCATCTAAGACCATGGGGTATGGGGCGGGGTTTGGGCGTGGGTTGGGGGAAAACGCCCAAGCCACTACCCCGGGTGGGCTTGGGTTGGGGCGTGGCCCTTGGGGCTTGGGTTTCAAGCCGGACGTGGGGCGGTCTGGCCAAGTTGACATGGCGGGCTCTCACTGGACAAACCAAAGTAACCGTTGGGCTAGCCGTTGGCCAACGGCTATCTTAAAAAAAAAATTATTTTTCCACTATAAAACTCACATTTTTCTTCCATTTTTTACCATATTCAACCACATCTTCTATAATCATCTTCAATTCTCCTTCTACAAAACGAAAAAATGCATCCTCATAACCGTCCTTTTGACCCGAACAACCCGTATGCATTCCAAGAAAATAATCCTAGCCCACCACCCATTCGTCCAATGCCTCGTCCATTTTTTATACACTCTTCTATGCCCCAAGAAGCGAGTTATGCATCGTATCTTGGGAATTGTTTGTTTACTAACTTCCCACACACCGATGATGCGATACCTACCCCGTTTACACAAACACCCATCAACCTTTCACCAACCTCCATCGACCTTTCACAAAACGAAACCGTCCCCGAAACTCAACCACCCAACGATGGTCCTTCCGCATCGAAACCCATCAAAAAGAGAAGCCATAAGAAAAAAACCGAGGCGGATAAAGCACTTGAAACCGCTAAGCGAAAACAACTAAAATGGACCGTTCCTGAAGAACTTGCATTGGCGAGGGGTTGGTTTCAACAATCTCAACATGCAACTTTAGGTATTCTTAAACTTTGTTTATATTAATGGTTTTTTTATATAACTTTGTAATATATTAAATTTTGTTTTTATAAAAATAGGAAATTCTCAACATCGAACCCATTTGTGGCAAGGGGTTAGTAGAGTATTCCATAAAGAATTAGGAAGAGAGGTTTATCATGAAAACGATAGCTTATCCTCGAAGTGGAGCGAGATAAGCGGCCAACTTACAAAATATAGTGGTTTTTTAAATAAAGCAAAACAAAACCCAAAAAGTGGTGAAACCGAAGCCGACATTGTGATGAATGCATTGGTTCAATTCAAATCAAATGTGGGGACCGACTTCAGTTTCATGCATTGTTGGGAGATTTGTAAGTTCCATCCAAAGTGGTCGAATATCTCCAGTGGTAGCGAAAGTAACACGTCTTCTAAAAGGTCAAGGGCCTCGTCCCAAGCCTAATCTGATGCACGAGATCAAGAGTTTGAGGACCTTTTGGATGATTCGCCAAGCCCAAACCGGCCTGAGTATGGAAGAGATGCCGCAAAAAGGCGTGCTCAAAAATCAAGATCTGGTACGGCATCGCTTTCAGCTGGGAGTTCGGGCTTATGTAGGGGAATATACAGCGACCAGTTGGATGACATTTCATCCAAGTTAGATACATTCAACGTCTTCCAACAACAAAGGGCCAAACAACGAAGGAGCAAAGAAGCTAGAGATGCCGCTAGAGATGCCCTGAGACAAAGACGTGATGATTTGAAAATTCTATCCCAGCCGATTGATCACCTACAGGGTTACGAGTTACAACTAGTCTTAGAGATGAGAGAAGAGATAAAAAACAAATATAAACATTAGGAATTTTTTTTTGTGTAATTTTCTTTAATTAAAAATATTAAAAAAAATTAAATTTGTTGTTTAACAAACAACCCACCGGGTCAGCCCAGCGAAGCCCACCAAACCCCCGCCCCACCATACCCTGTTTAAATGTGGGTCGCCCCATGTCTGCCCCCCCAAGCCACGTGTCAACAAATGCCCCAAACCAAACCAAGCCCTACCATACCCCACGGTCTAACTTACATTATATTTGGAACATTAATTTTCTTTTTGGAACATGAATATTGGTCTAACATACATTATATTTGGAACATTAATTTTCTTTTTGGAACAGGAATATTGATTAATAAGTTTGGAAATATGACAACAATATTAAAAGGTGACTAATGAGCCATAGCTTAATTAGCATCAAAGGAGAAATGAATACTTGGGTTTGAGAGTTGAGACCATATGTTTGGATCTGATCCCAACCAAGTTTTACTGCAGTGGGCCTTCGGATTGCAGGTTGTCTACGATCGCAGACGTATGATATCATCTTTTACCATTTGGTTATCTCAGATAGCCAGACTTTTATTTCATATGCCGTTCAAACAAAATATTAAAAGATGTGTCATACAATACAAGTACAATCAATGAATAACATCTTGATATAATCACAAATTAGTGGTGTCTCTTTGATTGATCCCCATTATCACATAGGGTTTAGCTCCTCCTAAATTTTGCAAGACAAGATAGACATTACAGCGCTTGTTTAGACTTATCATGATTTGAACCATCTTATTGATCACTACTCTAATCTATATATGCATAATATATAGTATTCACGTCAACATGAATTAAGGGAAACCTAAACCTGATGGATGGTGACATAGCGAAATTCAATGAATCGAAGAACCTTTTTTTTTATTATAACAAGAAAGTAAATAAAAACATTTCACAACTTACGTGTACGACTATATCGACCATAACAAAATATATATAGAAATTACATATTTTATTTGTAATTATAAACATGTGAAAAGCAACTTTCTCACATTTTGTTTACTTAGGCAATTGTTTTTTGGCTTCATGCTAAGAAAGACCCCTATAAATATACGCCCCATTTAGCTTGGTTTCAAATACACACACCGAAGTTCATATTTCAAATATTCTCCATAGATTGAGGTATTCTATTTCCCTGCTTATTATTAATTTCCACATATATATGAAACACAAGATAGAAAATTGTTTAAGTAAATGTTATAGTCATGTTTCTATTTATACATGAGTAAACCTTTTTATCTGTAGTGGTATTTAAATTGTTGTTGACATGGTAGTAGTTATTGTAGAATGTATAAAGCGAAATTATCGTTACACAATCATTCAATATCAATATGCAATTATACATGTTCATATGTTTTTGTGGATATAACAAGGTTTTTGTACATGTAAACCATTTTATGATCTTACTTCCTAAGCATATTTTCATACACCAGGAACATCAAGAACACATCGATCAACATGTCAAAGTACTTGAATGAAGAATCGATCACACCCGAAAAAATGCCAAGGTGGTTCCATAAAGAGCAAGCTTAAGTATTTATGTTTGTTTTATCGTTCTATATATATATAAAATTATCGTTTCAAATTGTAGAAAAGAAGAGGAAGTAGAGGACACCGTTCAGACCAATCTTGAAACTGAACTATTGTCGGCATTTGACCCAATAAAAAGGATGAATCATGGGTTTAAGCACTTCAAGATTCACGAATTCAAGTAAACGGATCGAACCTTAATTAATTATGTCTTCTTCTTAATTCTTTTTTAATTGTGGTGGTTGTACGTAAGATCATCGGGTCAACAGCCCATATTAATTTACTTACATAGGTTACTCTTATTAATTATATTATATATATTCGCAGCAAGCATCCTGATTATTACCGTAAACTAGCAGAGAAACAAGAACCAAAGGTAATTATAGTATTATATACATCAATGATCAATCATGCAAATTAAATAAGCCTTTCATTTATTATTTTGAGATGTCATGTTTATAAATATTCGAAATGGTGCAGTTTCTAATATTTGCTTGTTCGGACTCACGAGTTTCCCCTACTAACATCCTGAACCTACGACCCGGGGAAGCTTTCATGGCTCGTAATATTGCCAACTTGGTTCCTGAGTTTAATAAGGTCTCAAAAACACTCCTTACTTAAAATCATTGTTCCAAATACTTATTTCTTGTAATTTATTTTCTTTTATAAATTATGTTTGATATATTGATGTAGCTTAAGCACGCCGGAGTTGGCGCAATAATTGAATATGCAATCTTAGCTCTCAAGGTTGAGGTTATCGTGGTGATTGGGCACAGTCGATGTGGTGGAATCACTCGACTAATATCACTTCCTGACGATGAAACATCTTAGTAAGTATACATGTTTTATCTTTATGACGTTATTCTTAATCACAATTAAATGAATTAACCAAATAACTACTTATGTAGATAAGTAAGTATTGCATAAAAGAGTTAGATCATTAGTGATGCATATAACAATAACTATTGTATTTATGCATGATCTGAATTAGTGACTTCATAGACGATTGGGTTAGCATCGGTGAGCCTGCGAAAGCAAAGGTGATTGCTGAGCATCCCGGAGCATCAGGCGAAGAGCTTCAAACACTGGTTGAAAAGGTGAGATCTCCTTGAATACTAGTTTAACGACTTATTAACAAAAGATGATATATTTCAACTATGTGATCTATGCAACATGCAGGAGTCGGTGAGGAACTCGCTACGAAATTTGCTATCATACCCTTACGTTGAATCTGGCATAGCAAATAATACACTTAAACTATTGGGTAGATACTATGATTTTGTTCGTGGAGAATTTCAAAAACTTGACGATGATGATGATGATGATATCAAACCAACAACCAACATACAAGAGAGTGATTAAGTTCATGGGATTAACAGTATTATCTTTCGGTTCTTCATGTTCCGTTTTGATATAAGCTATCTTGTTTGTAAGTCAATAATAAGCACAATGCATGTGCAGTTGAATAAACTCGTCTTCTGTTACAATGAATTATGGCGTGTGTTTTTTGTTCAAGGTGACGTGGTCTATGTAATTCTCTTGTATCATTGTTATATATTCAAAAAGATTATCATTGTTAAATATTCAATAAGCTATCTTGTTTGTAAGCCAGTTAAATATTCAAAAAAGATTATCATTGTTAAATACTACTCAACAAGCTATCTTGTTTGTAAGCTAACTAGGTTATCATCGCGAACTTCGCGGGTCGGAAAATTTAATCTATATTATCACAAAGTGTATAAATTAATAATATAAATACAAACTAAGTGACATATTACATAAACTACTTATTGAAAAAGTGAAAATATTGTTAAAATGCATAGAAGTGGAAATATTGTTAAAATGCATAGAAGACAAACAATAGTTACTCTTTCTCTAAGGCATCTAGAATTTCTAAATTAAAAGACAAACATTAAAACTAAGCTCACAATGAAAAATATGTTCACAAAAAGTTAAAAAAATTAAAAAAAAATTACATCTGAATGTTAACCTATACATTCGACCACAACTTAAAAATTGGAAAATTATAGCAGGGGATTTGAGTTTTTCAAATAAACAAATCATATATTAATTTGGTATTCACACACCTATTTCACAATCTATACTAATTTCAGAAGGATGACCAGATACAAAATTAAAACTAAAAAAACTTTTAGGGAAATGTCCATTCAACTTTTAGATACAAAATTAAAACTAAAAAAACTTTTAGAAAAATGTCCAATATGCCATGATCCATAATCTTTGTATTAAATATAAGAATAAATGTGTCAACTATCATATATGTTACTATCTACTTAATAGGCTATACTCTGAATACTCACGAGTTCGGATATCTAAATTTCTAAATAAAAGTCTCACTTTTCATAATAATTCTACAATAGACAATTAACATCAAACCGTCACAGATTGTTCCACAAAGACAACATAAGTAACTATGAAACATCTTTTCTAACATAAACCTAAACCTAAATATAACAAGACTCATGAACATACGACACATATAAACCCGTGTAAGTATTATATTACGTCAACTCAATCTAACTCAAACATCATTTTACCATATAGACACATCCCGTTTTGACCAATTACCCAACCCATCCATTAAGCAATATATATATATATATAGGGAGATTATCATGAGAAAACTACATTTAAATGAGAAAACTAGAAAACTAATTAAAAAGCCTAAAAAAATGCTAAAAAACATACCAATTTTTTTGTTTACATTTTTTAATAAAAAAATCGCTATTTTATATATATAAAAAAAATTTTCAAAAAAAAAAATAATATTTTGTTGTACTGCACATGTGCATTATATGTGTACTACACATGTGCAATACAACAAACAATTTTTTTTTTTTTTGAAATTTTTTTTCCATGCATAAAATATAACGATTTTTTTAAAAAAATGTAAAAAAAAAAATTTTGGTATGCTTTTTAGGCTTTTTTAGTTAGTTTTTTGGTTTTCTCATTTAAACTAGTTTTCTCATGATTCATCCCCTATATCTATATAATCTATAATAAGAGATGAGAAGCTGACCTTGATTTGCTTACGTTCTGAGATATGCCACATTGTCCATGCTGATGTTATAATTCGGATATATAAATAAATCTATAAATGTAATTAATATAGTATTAATAACTAATAATACATAAATAAAATTTTCAAAATTCAAATCAAAATTCAAATCACTATCTCTTCACCTGTCTCTCTCAAATCCCTAAATCCCATTTCAAATTTCAAACCTACAGTAACTTCCCATTCCATTCTCTCTCTTTTTCCCTTCAATCTCATTGTTCTCCATTAAACCAAAGAACTCTAAACCCTAATTTACGAAGAGGATGATGGCGGTGTTCGGGTTGCAGAAGCGACGATGGTGGTGACTAGGGTTTTTTGAAAATGTTTCCTCTTTCTAAAATCATTTAATAAACATGGTTTCTTTTCTTCTGATTTTCGTTTTTTGCCTTACGAATCCTTTGTTTGTTTCATTTCACCAGTTTAATGGCGATGCTTGTGATTTTCGGCTAGATCTGAGCTTTGATGGAAGATTAGAAGGTGGTGGCTTGAGGTTTAACTCGCCGAAGTGTGTGGTTAAATGATTGTATCTAGCACTTCTTCTTTGGTAAGTAATTTTTTTAAATTCTATGATGTTTATCCGATTTAGTTAGTTTTAAATGTCAGATCTGTTAGTTGGTTAGGATCAAGAATTCGATTTATCTCACAACAACACTTTAGATACTTTTTCTCCCTTTTAGGGTTTTGCTTTGTTCATCGTCCTTGATGAACGAATATGTGGATTTTGTTGCTGAATATTGTGTAATATACATCATGTTTACTTGTCTATTGATTTAGTCTTTGTCAGTGTTTTAGGGTTTAAGTGTTGAGCTAATTATATGTCATGTGAGGATCATTTCATGTTAATTATTGTTATTTCACATCTGTTATGAGTTTTAATAATAACTTTAATCATAAAATTACAGATTTTGAATATCAAAACATAAATCTTGCCTCACAAAGCAAGATCGGGTGTTTTAATGGTAGCAATTCCACCAAACTAGCTGCTAAGCCAAGAATTGAAGAAAGAAAGGTTTGCTCGATTCAGTTTTTGTAGATTTTTATTTGTGTTTTTAAGATATCACTTGAATTTGATGTTAACATTGTGTTTTCTTTATGAAAAATTATTCAATATGGAACCACATATCTGCATCTGCCTCTCCGACCATCTTTTTTTCTCTGACATGTAAATTTCTTTTCTTTTCGGGTTAAGTGATTTTGATAAAATTTGTTTTAGTTCACTGATTATAATAATTTGTTTACAATAGGGTGATCTTAGCAGCTACTTATACTATGTTATGAGATTTTTGGTTGATTTGTTATGAAAGTAGACCTGAAGTTTGTGAGCCATGTTAATAGACCAATGACAAGGAAACTTGCAGCTGAATGGTTTTTGTATATTCTAGAGTTTTCGATAAGGCTATGATGAGTTCAAAGTTATGAGTAAATATTGTTGAATATGTCATCTTGGCTTGTCAGGGTTGAAGGATGGTAGATCTTCATCTGCAACCTCCCTTGCAGCCATCCATGGTGCTTTCACTATTTTGTAAACTCTGAGCCTGTAAAGTTACGGAGATCTTGCTGTCTTCTACTATCGTCTTCAACATACAAAGTTGAAGAGTCAGATCTACGAAGAGGTAAGATTGGGTATATGTAATATTCATACCGATTTATAGGTGTTTGTGGAAATGTCTCTATTAATGAATGCATAACAAGTGTTTCTTAATTCTTTTTAGTGTAATATCATGGGCTACCTAATTTGTTTTGGTGGTGAGGTACGTCTTAGCTAATATTTCGTTCCTTTCATGATTTCAAATAATTCACTCATGTTTGACAGTTAACATGATGCATTTTTATTGAAGTGTGTACATCTATATCTATATATCTATATTATTTTAATCTATAAAAGAAGATTAGAAGCTGACCTCGACTTGCTTACGTGTCCATCTCTGAGATATGCCACATAGTCCATGCTGATGTCATAATTCGGATATATATATATATATATATCGATGGTTCAAATGAAAACCACTTTTATTGTGAAAACTCGAAAACTAACTAAAAAAAGCCTAAAAAACACACAAATTTTTTTTTTCAAAAAAATCGCTGGTTTTTATATATAAAAAAAACTTTTTTTCAAAAAAAAAAAAAAAAAAAATTTGTAGTACACATGTGTAGTACACATACACATATGTAGTATTACACATGTGCACTACACAAAAAATTTTTTTTTTTTTTGAAATTTTTTTTATATAGAAAAAGCTGCGAAAATTGGGTTGCAAAAAAAAAAAAAAAAAAAATTTGGTATGTTTTTTTGGCTTTTTTTAATTAGTTTTCGAGTTTTCACAATAACTAGTGGTTTTCATTTGAACCTTCCCCTATATATATATATTATATATATATAATCTGATTTTTATTATGATAGATTAGTGATTTTTTAGGAGGGAATTTCAAAATTTAATGAGGAGTTGTTTTGTGCATTTAATGCACCTGAGATGTTATCATATCTCCATCTCTCTCTTTCTGCTTCACACTTTAATCTCCATCTCTCTCTTTCTTCTCATTTCAAAATTACAGGTGAAATTCTAGGGTTTATTTTTTACAAAGTGGAGAGAGAAAGTCGCCGTCTGTGAACCTTGAACGTCTCTACTCAGACCGATGAAGATGATTTTGTCATCTGAGGCTATGATGGCGAGATCTGGCCTGTTGTTGCAACATATAAACCATCGTTGCCGGTTGCCGTTCGCGGCTGTCCTAGGTAGCGTTGGCTGTAATCCATATCCGGTCGATGATGATGAGATCGATCTCACCTAAGACCACGTTTTTTAGATTGTAAGGGATATTCAGTCAATGATGTTGATGAGAAGCTTCTCACCTGAGACTAAAACTATGGTGTTTTTTTTGACAATTCTAGGGTTAACGGTGCTCCCAAAGTGTTCTGGTAGGAAGCTAGGGTTCCGGGCACTTTCCGGTAACTTAGATGCGTTTCCGATGAAGCAAATGTCGGCCCGAATATCTGGATGGTATGTGTCATTCTTGATCCGATAATTATTTTAAGGTTTGATTGGACTGTGATTTAATTGGACTGTGATTGTATATATGTGTATATGAGAACTGTAAATTGATCATAAGTATTAGTTTAGTAAACCATAATTTATGGTTGTTTAATGTTTGAATTTGCAATTTGATTACATGAGGAATTATGTAGATGAATCATTTACTGTTGTAGAATACTTCCTAATTTTGCAATTTGGAGATTATTTATAATTTGGAATTTATTTATAATAAATTTTGATGCCATGAGGTAATGACAGTAATTGATAGCTGTTTTGTTAGTAATTTACATGTATCTTTGCTAATTTGATTTGGGGTTTTTTCTTAAGTTGGGTTTCTATTTATGTATTGATTACACCCTGAATCATTTAGGGTTGACTGTGATGGTGAATAAAAATAAATGCAAAGTGCATTTTTCTTGTCCTTTCAAGATGAGGCTATGATGATTTTGTAGATCTGAGTAAAAATTGAATGAAGATAGCATCATGGCATGGCAAGGTTGTAGGATGGCAGTTGTTCATGCAACCTCTCTTGCAGCCATGATGTTGTCATCTTTATGCACAATCTAAGCCTGGCATTCTGACAATGCGAATGTTTTGCAAGTTCAACATGAATGCACAATCTGAGCCTGGCATTCTGACAATGCGAATGTTTTAGGTATACTTTTCAATTACATAACAATCGTTAGTACTGCAACTATGTAGGACTTTTTTTTTCAAATTTATGAATGTTAACTCGGCAGTTCATGTTGCATCTCAGTATGGTCAGACATCCTTCTTGAATTAGATTAAAATTTGGTACGCTCTGATTAAAATGCAGAAAATACGCTACGCAGGGCATGTGAGACATCCATAATTAAGGTTTCAATTCTGTTTCCTGAGTTATTTACAGTTGTAGCACACTAAATATTTAATTTTTGTATTGATTTGGTATATTGGGATTAAATACTGAACTGGTGGAATTACAGCAAGTACAGGTTATACTTCAGGCTGTCTCGATCTCTTTGGAGGCGGATAGGTGGCTTTGGGAGGTATGAAAAACAGAATTGATAAATTTAGGGAAAATGTGGTTGAAAGATGATAACCCAATAGTTGCGGATCTCATTCTACAGCTTCGATAAATTCAGGGGTGTTTTCAAATAATGCTTCCTAGATGTTTGAAGATCGACAAATGTCCAAAGAAGCAGCACTGTGGACATTTGTCATTC
This sequence comes from Helianthus tuberosus, assembly GCA_030545235.1. Classification (NCBI taxonomy): domain Eukaryota; kingdom Viridiplantae; phylum Streptophyta; class Magnoliopsida; order Asterales; family Asteraceae; genus Helianthus; species Helianthus tuberosus. Next base: position 213,323,395 of record CM060399.1, on the reverse strand, counting down.
TTTATCGGTCTTCAAACATCTATGAACCATTATTTGAGAACACCCTTGCATTTATCGGAGCTATAGAATGAGATCTTCCACTATTGGGTTATCATCTTTCAAACCCATTTCCCCTAAATTTATCGATTTTTTTTTTATGCAGGGATGTAATGCAATGATTCCTCTCAATGGTCAGTAACAACAGTGGTTCAGCATCTACAGCGGATTCAACATCAGTATTTAGGGCTCAAATCTATTTGGTAAGCTTAATTAAGCCTTTAAATTTATCACCATCTTAAGGATTTTATGTGGATACTTTTGTTCAAGATTATTAAATAAATTGATTTGAAGCAATTGACACTGTTCTCAGATTTTTTTTATTGAATCTTCTAACTGTTTTCATATAGGGTTGTGAATGAGATCTACAACAACAAGAACAAAGAATGGCTCTAAGGTTGCACACCAAGTGTTTGAGATATAGCCTGAATAAGTAGAGTTCAATTGATGTTATGTGCATTTGGCCGATGACCCATGTTCAAGGATGCCTTATGTTTCAGACTATACGAAGATTGCCTCTTGGTTATCATAAGGTTAAATTTTAAATTAATATGGTCTCATTCGTTAATAAGCTTATAATTATACTTAAGCAACTATGAAGAGCCAATATCTAATCATCAATGCACCTAATGACAGCAAACCATAAACAAAGCAAAAAGATTGGAGGCATTCTGTTGTTTTTTTTATTACATATAAAGTATAGGTGGGAAATCTTTATAAAAGGTCAATTAACGTAATATTTAATCTATAAAATGTGATGTGTTGCGAGGATAAATCTGTTATCAATCTCAGGTATGGATTTTCCGTTGCTAATTTCGTGTCAACATAAATCTGATTCTTATTAGTAAAGTTATTCTAGAAATGCTAGGGCATTTATAGTTATTTGTTTATTTATATTTTTGTAGTAGGCTTTGTATGTTTTGTTGGATTTGTTAGCCAATGGAATCATGTTATCCTAACGTCGACATCAGATCATCCGGAAACCATCATTGAGCCATCACATTCTTTCCATTTACATCTCAGGTAACGGTTTTCCTTAATTCATCTCGACACTTAGGTTGTTATGTATGATTTTTGCTATGGTTTTGAAACTTACGAGATAGTAATTGTCAATTTCAGGTAGGTTGGGTATTGAGACCAAGAAATTCAGCGCCACTTGCAGTTACAGTTTTAAGGTCAGTCAATTATTGGCTTGAAACAGAGACAGGGGACCTTTGTTTCTGAATGTATTGTAGCTTCACTTATGACTTATGCCTGATGTTGTTGTCATGGTAGGAGAGAGCGATTGGATTTGTTGTCTAAAATGGGTTTTTATTTTTTTGTTTCAATACTGGATACAAGAAAAATTGATTGAAATCGAGACTAAAGCAGACAATCTTCCAATTGCAAGAAAAAATTATTTTTTGTTTCGATACTGGATAGAAGAAAAACTGCAACAAACTTCAAGTGTTACACTGAGGTACATCATCATCTTTCTCCTTTCTTGCATCACTGAGAAGTTTTTCTGCCATCTCTGTCTCATTTGACATTGCTTGCAGAATGAGGAAGTTATTGATCACACATTAAGTCTGTTTTTGGAACTTGCACCTGGGTTAGTTTGATTTTATTCAGACACTTATGATGATTTTGGGTAGGAAGTTATTTTATTCTTTTTTCTTATAGGTATAGCTTCATTTGTTTAGAAACTTTATAAACCATTTCTATAGGGCCATCTGCTGACCTCAGACTAGAGTTTGTGGTTATTTTATTTGTTGAGAATTTGTGCAATGTTTTAAGATTGATCAACTATTTCTCAGGTTGTGTGATTGTTACGTTTCTGCTACTCTTTATCCGATGTTCTGCGAGGAGACACTATCCCCTTCCAAGCGATAACAGAAGTACGAAAAAGCCCTTACATGCAATATAGATGTTCATATACAAGACGGTACTGTTAATTGCAATTTATATGTGGATTAGAAAAAAAGGGTCCTCATGTAATCGTGAATAGATTGCTTCTGGGTTATGTTTTATCTCTTACGGGTAAAAAAAAATTCTGTTTTGGGTTATCCTAACCCGAACTGTTTTAATATTAAACCGTTTTTAATTGTTTTGGTTCACCCACCCTTTTCGACCATGTTTTGGGATAAATGTCATCGTGTTTTGGTTGGTGCAGGCGAGACAGTCGTCAACTCAAATGAAAGATAAACAAAAGCAACGTGAACAAGAAATGATACATGAGCTTCTTAGTGTGAGAGAGATCCTTCGTGATGCAAAACAATGGCCCTCTTGTAAAATGGCCATTTCTAAAACCGAAGGTTGTAATAAAATGGCATGTCAAAATTGTGGCAAGTACTTTTGTTATCGTTGTAACAAGGTCATAGACGGATATGATCATTTCAGATAATCTCTTAGTTTATCTGCCTTTTCATTTTCACAATCATGTGTGTGGATTGGTTGATCAAACTTTAGCAGTGAAGTAACGAATCTCTTGATCTTTGTTGAAGGGATGGAGCTTGTGAACTTTTTCTACAAAAAGAAATTCGAAACTGGGAGGAATGGATCAACCATCGACAAGTATTAGGCCAGGTTCAAGTTCAGCTGTTTGGTGATCATGGTCATACATGCCCTCAATGTGGTCAGATCAACGTCAAGGTCAGTCATCATTCAAAAACATTGTTTAGTGATTATAGTTTTCGGGAAGTTAACGATGTTTGTTTTGTGGCCGGTCAGGTTGGGAACAACAATCACATATTTTGCTGGGCTTGTCAAAGCCACTACTGTTACTTGTGTAAAAAGATTGTTAGGTGCGGCTCACAACACTTTGGTCCAAAGGGTTGCAAACAACACACCGTTGGATAGCGATAAAGAAGTTACACCGATTCATTCTTTTGTTTTCTAGATTTTGTGTTGTTTGTTATTTGTTAATTGTTAATCTAGCTTTGATACTCTGAGGTGAAAGTGCGAAACAAGGGTCGAGTGAATGTTTGTTACATTACATTACATTAGTACTGTTGGATCACATGATTTATTATAATATTTGATTAATTTCCTATTGATTACTAGATAACCAAATTAAAGAAAACCAGTCATATTATCAATTACTATTAATTTCCTGTTGATTACTATTAATTTCCTATTAATTTAGACAACATATTATCAATTACTTAGCTTATTTCTATATCAAACCTGAACTAATAATTTTTTCGTAAGATAGTAATGATATTTTTATGTCCTAACACATATTGTCTTTAACATTATTTTATAAAGATATGTAACTAAACACAAACAATTTAAATGATATATTATAATCTGTTTTTTAGTGTTTGATTTCGATCATTATTAAACCTACCATTGTGTTCACACGGGTCTTACTACTAGTATATATATATAGGATTAGGATCAAGAGTGAACAACTTCTTGAGAGTGAACCGAGTGAACTAATCTTGGCCCTTGATCATTTTTTAGATTAAAAGGGTAAGAATGACATTACCCAAGTATGTTTAATTAAAATCTCTTAATTTTCTCATCTCTTAACTCTCTTTCTCTCTCTCTCTCACTCTCATTTTTAATTATTTCTCTATTATTTCTTTCTCCATAGATTTTGTTTTAATTTTAACTTGAGTATTGTTTTTCTTTTATTATCCGTATATATATATATAGAAACGGGATCAGGAGAAAACGCTCAAAAGTGTGAAAACGGTGAGAACGAATCCTGGCACAACACGTGGCGCGGGACATGATCAGGGTCCCAGGGTTTTTTTTGTCTTTTCAATCTTCTTTTATTTTCCCAACGCGGTATATTATTTTCTAGCGTCTAAGTTTTTTTTTGGCGTTAATTGTATTTGTTAAACTTTTAAAAGCTAGCTCGAGTAGACCCGCTGAAGAGACTGTCACTCCTATACAGCCCAGGGCTTTGAACTTCAGTTCCGCAGTTTACACTGAGGATAATAGGGGGAATATCGTCCCAAGCCATTCTCAGAATCATACCCCTGAGATACCCTCTTCGGTCAGGATATCGACTGTGAGAAGTTCAGGATATGCTTCAGGATATGGCCAAAATCCTCAGAATGGTAATGTGTCAAATAATAATATTCTTGCTACTAACAATAATGGCTCTTTGCAGGATGCAGGTATGACGTCAACATTTACCAGGGAGCTCCAGAAATTGAAGGACATGATATCCAGTGTACCTGGAGTGGTCCAGCCAATTCCGGAAGTATCCCAGGACAACCATAGGATATCCCGCTTTGCATATCCCATCTGTGATGCTGAAATCCCAAAAAGATTTCAGACTCCCAACATGAAGCTGTATGATGGGACTACGGATCCTGAAGAGCATATTGCCCAGTATAGGGAAAGAATGGAGATTAACCCTATCCCTCTGAAGCTTAAGGAAGCATGCTTATGCAAGGGATTTGGTTCTACTCTGACAGGATCAGCCTTAAAATGGATGTTAAACGTTCCTCCTCACTCAATTACTTCGTTTGCTCATTTGGTTAATTTATTTAACAGTCAATTTTCTTGTAGTCGGAGTTTTGAGAAACTAACCAGTGACCTTTACAGGATAACTCAAGGGCCTCAGGAATCCTTGAGGGATTATGTGAACAAATTCAGTCGAGAATCCTTGGATATCCCACATCTTGATGTTGCAACAGCCGTGCAAGCTTTTAAGATGGGATTACAAAAGGATTCTCAGTTTTATCAGGATCTTGTAATGAATCCCTGCAGGAATCTCGACGAAGCTCGTAACAGGGCTTTGAGATATATCCGTCTGGAAGATGACAAGAAGATGCAGGAGAGGATGAATTCTACCTTAACCTATGAATCAACTAACAAGAAATCAGAAACCTCATATAAGCCATATCGCTCCAGGCCATATGGCAGAAATGATAACAAGAAAGTGAACGCTGTTGAAGACGAGGATCCTGTAGAATATCCTGATTTATCTGAATACTGCTTTTCTGTTAATATACCTGAATTAATGTATGCTATGCAGGGCTTAGGGGACAAAGCTAGGTGGCCTCGAAAGAACCAGCAGAAAACTGATTGGAATGATAAATCCAAATGGTGTGCCTTCCACGAAGACTTCGGACATATGACCGAGGATTGCATTGCTTTAAGGAAAGAGATAAGTTACCTATTAAGCAAGGGGTATCTGAAGGACTTGCTGGGAAAAAAGAAGAATAAAGGGCAGGATCCCGAGAAGGATCTTGAACGAGCAGCATCACCCCCAGCAGATGCCAAGATAATTAACTTTATTTCAGGAGGATCCGACATTTGTGGGACTTCGTATTCGGCGGCCAAGAGACATGCGAAGGAAGCTAAGAGCGAGAGGGGAGACAGACCAGTCAGAATGATTACCCTCACAACTGATAAAGTGATCACTTTCGATAGTGATGACATGGATACTGTTCCGGATCCTCACCATGATGCTTTAGTAATAACATTATATGTGGCTAACCATTTTGTACGCAGGATACTGGTAGACAACGGTGGTTCTGTCAATATAATTCAGCTGGAAACATTGAAGAGGATGAATGTATCTTCGATGGATATCACTTCGAAGTCCACTGTGCTCGTTGGTTTCAGTGGAGAAGCTAGGAATACCGTAGGGGAGATAAAGTTACCAGTATATGTTGAAGGGGTCAACTCAATACAACGCTTCTGTGTGATGGACTCCTTATCCTGCTATAACATCATACTGGGAAGACCATGGAATCACGATATGAAGGTTGTGCCATCAACATATCACCAATGCATCAAGATCCCTACCCCTTGGGGGGTTGTCAAGGTGGAAAGTGATCAACAGGAAGCGAAAGAATGCTACTCATCCTCGATGAAATCCTCAACTAAGCCTAGTACAGCATAGCAATTAAAGATGCGGGCCCAGGATATCGTGGAGGATTCGGAGCAGGATGTGAAGAAAATTATCCTGGATCAGGATAATCCTGATATCTCGGTGCTCGTAGGAACCAATATCCCTCAGGATATTGAAGAACAGTTAACTAACTTTTTGAAATGCAGGATGTCAACATTTGCATGGAAGCATGAGGATATGACAGGCATATCCAAAGACATTATCACTCACAAGCTTGGAATTGACAAATCATTAAAGCCTGTTCAGCAAAAAAGAAGAAAATTCGCTCCTGAGCGGAATACGATTATCCAAGAGGAAGTTGAAAGATTGTTGAAGTCCAGGATGATCAGAGAAGTCAAGTTTCCAAGATGGCTAGCAAACGTAGTTGTGGTATAGAAGAAAAATGGGAAATGGAGAGTCTGTGTAGATTACACGGACTTGAACAAGGCTTGTCTTCTCTGAGCATCAAGAATGGGGAGCAAAGCATGAAGCAGCCTTGCAGGATTTGAAGCGATATCTCTCAACCGCACCTCTATTGATGAAGCCTGAAAATGGTGAACCACTATCCCTATACCTCGCTGTATCAGGGAATGCTGTAAGTGCCGTTCTTATAAAAGACCATGAAGGTCAGCAATATCCTGTATATTATGTTAGTAAAAGTTTGTTAGATGCTGAAACTAGGTATTCTCATTTAGAAAAATTGATATTAGCTCTAGTCATGGCATCGACAAAGCTTAGACATTATTTTGAGACACATAGGATCCATGTTAAAACGAATTATCCTGTCAAAAATGTGCTTAGGAAACCAGAGATGTCAGGCAGGATGGCCAAGTGGTCTGTAAAGTTAAGTGCTTATGATTTAGTATATGAACCTAGAAATGCCATAAAGTCTCAGGCTTTAGCTGACTTTGTGGCTGATTTCAGTAGTGATATTCAGGATGAGGTAGACCTAGAAGTTCAACAGTTAGGAGAATCTTCAGGATCCTGGACATTATATACTGATGGTGCATCCAATATAAGAGGTGTAGGTTTAGGTATACTACTAAAATCGCCACAGGGGGACATATTACCCCAGGCCATTAGGTGTGAATTTCCTGCTACTAATAATGAGGCAGAATATGAAGCTTTAATTGAAGGATTAGAATTGGCTAAGAGTATGAGTATCAAGAATTTGCGAGTATATGTTGACTCCTTGTTAATTACTAACCATTTTAATGGATCCTATGCAGTTAAGGGTGAGAAATTAATCGAATACCTCGATATTCTCAAAAAATTAGCAGAATATTTCGATGTTTTTACACTTGAACAGGTACCAAGAGAGGATAACGCTGAAGCAGATGCCTTAGCAAATCTGGGATCATCGATCAGGATACCAGAAGGAACCCAAATACCAATAATACATGTCTTGTATCCTGCAACGAATCATCGGGATAAAGAAGTAGCGGGTATTCAGGATCCTGGAGCAGAGTATCCTGAAGAGGATCCTGAATCTTGGATGGCTCCAATCATGAGATATCTCAAGGAAGGATACATCCCCGAAAATGAAAATCCTAAGGCATTTAGGATGAAGGTATCACGATTCACTATTATAAATAATGTTTTATACAAGAAATCTTTTGCAGGACCGTATTTGAGGTGCTTAGAGGATCCTGAAGCCAAAGAAGTACTTCAGGATATACATGAAGGGGATTGTGGTAACCATACTGGGGGCAGGTCATTATTCTCAAAAGTATTAAGGACAGGATATTATTGGCCAACAATGAGAAAAGATGCCGCAGAATATGCTCGAAAATGTGACGCATGTCAAAGGCATAGTAACATATTACATCAGCCTGCTGAACCGCTGTATCCTATTGTTTCCCCTTGGCCGTTTATGAAGTGGGGTATGGATATAGTGGGAAAGCTTCCAAAAGCTCCAGGAGGAAAGGTTTTCATGTTGGCAATGACGGATTATTTCTCCAAGTGGGTTGAAGCAGAAACATTTGTTCAAGTTAGAGATCAAGAAGTAGTATCCTTCATAAAGAGAAATATCCTGACCAGATTCGGAGTACCAGCTGAGATAATCTGTGACAATGGTGCTCAGTTTATAAGCAAGAGAACTACTGACTTTTGCAAGAGTTGGGGAATCAAAATGATCACATCTACTCCGGTACATCCTCAAGCGAATGGACAAGCAGAATCCTCAAACAAGATAATTGTCAATAACTTAAAGAAGAGACTTGGAGCCAAAAAAGGAAGATGGGCAGAAGAATTACCCTTTGTTTTGTGGGCTGATAGGACAACGGTCAAGAATGCAACAGGCCAAACCCCGTTTTCCTTGGTATTTGGAGCAGAAGCAATGATTCCAACGGAAATGGCAATACCTACTGCAAGATCTATCCTACGGGATCCTGAACAGAATCCTGAAGCCTTGTGTCAGGATTTGGATACTATAGATGAAAAAAGGGATGCAACAAGGCTAAGAATGGCAACATATCAACAAAGAATATCCAGAGCATATAACAAGAATATTAGGACCAGAAGATTTAAGGTTGGAGATTGGGTGTTGAGAAAGGCTTTTCAGAATACTACTAATCCTGCCGATGGCAAGTTAGCTCCAAAATGGGAAGGACCATATGAAGTTGAATCAGAAGCAGGGAAAGGAGCATATAGACTCAAGAATATGGAAGGGGATATGCTACCGAGATCTTGGAATGCTATACACCTTAAGCTTTATTTCAAGTGAGTTTAGAATTTAATTTCTAACTCAGGATGGTATGAATTCTATCTTTTTAAATATGTTTTGGTTTAATTTATTCTTTGAAACCCAATACTAACTTAAGCATCGGAGGGGTGTTAGCCAAGCTAACACCCACCTTAGTTTAAGGATGTTTTGCAGTATATGCTCCAGGATATAGCTCCAGGATGCTCACTCAAGATACTTCGGAAGATTAGAGGATTGGCCCCCTCTCTCACGTATAAGGGATCCTGATCCCTTCACAGGTTTAAAGGTATTCACCTTTCTTCCGAATTGGGTTTAGACACCCCGCCTGGAGCGCAAGTTATTCAGGGATAGTTCAAGGTGGCGGGACCAGTCCATGTAAAAGTGGCTGACAATTTCGTTACTGTTGGCTATATCCTGAATCCTAAAGCTATATGAGGATTGATCACCCTCTCTCACGAAAGGGTATTTTCATACTCTCTAAGGTTTAAAGGTTTTCACCTTTCTAAGTCTTGGAGTTTATACACTCCCGCCTGTAGCGCATGAAAATTTGGGATTTTCCCCAGGATACAAGGAATTTATCTCCAGTACATTCTTGGGTTTTACCCCTGTGACATGAAAAATTGCCTATACAATGGAAACTGACATTCAGAAGATTTCTAAGTATTTGAAGACATTGTATACAGGGGACATTCCTACCAAGGTAATGATGTAAAGCTCAAAGAATAAGGTTCAGAACTCATACACTAAGTGTCTCAGACAGGGGACATCTTCATTGGAAGAGTTGCAAAGGGATTGAATTTGGACATAAAATTGTTCAAACGATTCAAAGGAAATAAGCTCTAGGGGGTAGTGCCTTCTTCGTCCATAGTGATTTCAGCAGCATCCGTCTTGGGATCCGCCTCAACATCCTTCTCAGCATCGGTTGCTTTTTCAACTGCTTTGGAAGATTCTTCGACAGCTGATTTGGAAGAGGTGTCGCCGAGGTTCTTTAGCTTGGTCTCCCAAGCACCAACATCCCAAGAAGGGCATTCAAAACCTAATGTTTTGGCTTCATGGGCCATCTTCAATCTGGCTTGGAGGAGAGAAATAACGACGGAACTCTTGAGGCTTTCCCGGTAGCTGACCATATCCCGTTCATGTTGCACATGGGTGTTTTGGTCAAAAATTACCGAAGCAATTAAGTGATCAAATTAGTTAAGTGAGGTAGTGTGCTAGAAACAAGTGTCGAAAATATGTTAATCAAATTACTTGCAAAAACAGTTTCAGGATACGACTCAGGATATTGAGCTGTATCAACGATCAAACAATGAGCAAAAAGTAAAGAAAATGACACGAGATGTACGAGGAAAGCCCTTGATCAATCTAGATCGCCGGCATAAAACCTCGGGAGCTAACAATCGCAGCTGCCTTGTTCTTCTTATTGCTTTAAACTTCAGGATACAGTGCAGGATATCAACCAGATCGCTAGGTGTTACAATGAATTCGTGTGAGAGTACAGATTGCGAGAGAACAAGTGTTAGAGTGTAGTGAGTGTGATTGCAATGAAATTGTTGTGTCCTATTTGATCTGGTGTTCCTCCTATTTATAGTAACGAAATACAAACAAATATTCCTATAAATATGGGATGCTCCGAATATTCCACCACGAACGTTGTAGACCGAGTAATAAGGTTTCAACGTCTTTCTTTAAACGGCCTGGACCGAGTCTTCCGCGGAATAAGTCTTTGTGAACGTTGCTAGCTTCTAACACACGTACCTGCACATAATCCATTAGTAATCCCGAGGATACCGTTCAGGATGTTACCAATATTCTGAACCAGCATCCCGGATGTAAACAGATACTACATAAATAAGATATAGATCAAGATATTTTCCAGGATATGGGCTCAGAATTTCACCCATAACAATTGTCCCCAAAAATGTTACCGTTTGATATCCTAACGGTTACATTTTTTCACAGTGGCCAAGGCAATTAAGAGATAAGACTTCTGATATGACAGCTTTCAACCACCCGGCCTATATTTACTCATCATACCCTATATCTTCTCATCCTCATCTTCTTTTTTACCCACAATCGACAAGAAAAAGGTAATATTCTCTCTCTCATCTTCATAACCATCTTTCATTTTACTCCGGCAAGAATTCAGGCGACCAAATGCCTAGGCAAACGAGGTCCAGTTCAGGCGACTCGGCTCCCACATTCATCCAACAGAATCTTCTCCAAGAACCGGAGAATGAAACATGCACCTTTGATAGTGCTCATCTGTCGGCTTTGAAATCTTCCGGTATCTTTCCGGATGGAACCATATTCCGACCCTTTGACAGAGAAATCCGGTCAGATATGGTTTCCACCGAGTGGATTTGTTTCAATGCTTTCCCCTTCACCTTAGGGCTACGATTCCCCTTTCCGGACTTTATTACCGAGTTTTTTTAACATCACTAAAATTTCTTTCAGCCAAACCATGCCAATGCTTTGGCGTGTTCTATCTGTTCTGGACCAAATCAAGAGAAACCACATACCTGACCTTTCTGTCCATGATCTCCCTTTAGCCTACAAGCTTAGATGCCACGGCTCATCTAGGTTTCTATTTTACTCTAGTTCCGGTCCCCCATTAATACTTCGTGCCACCAAAAACGAGGATGGTTGGCAATCCAAGTTTTTCTTTGTAAAAAGGGATTCAATCCCCGGTGGAACGGATTATCCGATGAGATGGTTAAGAAAGGGTAGGACTTAGGGTTTAAGAATGATCTTGTCTCTTATCCTGTCTCATATTCTGAACTAATAAACTCTCATTTTTGTGCAGCTGATTTCAGGAAGATTGCACCTCCTCTTGCTAATTCTCAAGAAAGAATAGACGCCATCAGACTTCTTCCAGAGGCAGAGAGAAGTTTCAATCCTTCTCCACCAACTCCAAGCCCTCTTTCAAGTGCCAACATGTCTGGTAAGGATCCTGCAAGATATCCTGCACACATATGTTTTTTATCTGTTATTCATAAGACGGATTTAGAATTTACTCCCTGTGTGCAGATTCCAGCAAAGTCCCAGTCTATCTAGACCTGGATGAACTTGACAGCTATCCAACTCCAGCCATAGTCAAGAAGGAGACTCCTGTTACCACTAGCTCCAAGCCACTCCCGGCTCCCAAGGCCAATCCAAGAACCCGTGCTTCCGCAGCGAAAAAGAGAAAGGGTCTTGAGGTCAGTGCTCCAGGCTCAGAAGGGTTCTCCTATGATGAACTCAGCTTCTCTGACTCCTTAGAGCCAATGACATCCTTCCTCAACAAGGTAATATCCTGACGCATATCCTCCATGTATATCCTACACATATATCCTGCACGTATATCCTAACAGGATATCCTGGTAGGATGTCTTAGTCAGCATACATTCTAAATTCATACCTGTAATTAATGTGCAGGGCCTCCAGCATTTGCTCCACTTGTACAATGACGCCTGTGGTACTGTGGCACTTCATGAAGCCAAGATCAAGCAGCTCGAGAGCACCGTTGCTGACCAAGGTGCTATTGCTGAAGCAAAGAGCCGGCACTATGAAAGCTTGCTAAAGAAGGTCACCCAGGACGCCGAAGTCAAACTTGCCAGCGTTCAAATGGATCATGATCAGGCCTTGATCAGCTTTCGAGAGGGAATCAAGGCTTCTGCTATCGTCTCCCTGCTACAAGCATGCATCAAGATGGCCTACGAGGCCAAGGAGACGGGCCTTGTTTGTCCATCTTGGCCAGTTGAATCCTGGGTGGCTAAGTTGAAGGAGCTCGGAGGCAAAGCTGTGCCGCTTCCTGCTGAAGCCGGTGAGTCTTCTAAGTCAGCAGAGGCGGTGGTCCAAGCTGGAGAGAAGAAGGATGCTGGAGGTGATGTTGAGATGGACATTGGTCAGGATGCTGCGCAGGATGCTGGTCAGGATGCTGGAGCGGAGAAGTCTGAGAAGGTTGGAGGTGATGCCGCTGTGTGAGGGCATTTAGGTGGGTGATGACGGATATACGTGCCAAGGCCAGAGCCCACCTTTTTGAATTTGAATGTTGGTTTGTAGTTCCACAAACAATTTACTTTTCTGCCTTTTACTTTCCCGTACCTGAACAATTTACATTTCCTGCATGCTTTTTGAACAATACAACAGTTGAAGGTGGATGGTTCTCGGTTTGAGATGAAGCCTTCAACTGTTGGGTAAATATGGTTATGAACTATTAGTGCTCTTAGTGGATAGGCCTTGTTTTGAGGTGAAACTAAGAGCACATCTTTTGGTATGTTAATAATATAACTACTCTCTTGACTTTATTGTTATTGTCATACAAATTTTACTTATGAAAATTGTTTGGTTCGAACATTCTTAGGTACATATATTATAAATGAATCCTGGAAGATATCCTGAAAGATATCTTGATCAGGATATTAAAATACACCTATAAATTGTCCAAATAAAAAGGAGAGATCATACCAGAGATCCTTAGAGGACCAGTTCCCCAGTATATACTTGTAAACTTGGATCCATCCTTTGAGCAGTATTACGTATGTCCCCTGTGTTTGCCAAAAACACCAATGTATTTATATTTTGACTCCAATGAAGACCGAATACCCCAGGGCAGAACCCATGATATCCTGAAATGAATCCTTAGCATACTTGGGATAAACCCTTAATATCCTGGAGATAAACCCTGATATCTGGGGATAAACCCTAAATTTCATGCGCTACAGGCGAGAGTGTATAAACTCCAAGACTTAGAAAGGTTAAAACCTTTAAACCTTAGAGAGTATGAAAATACTCTTTCGTGAGAGAGGGTGATCAATCCTCATATACCTTTAGGATCCAGGATATAGCCAATAGTAACGAAATTGTCAGCCACTTTTACATGAACTGGTCCTACTACCTTGAACTATACCTAGATAACTTGCGCTCCAGGCGAGGTGTTTAAACCCAATTCGAAAGAAAGGTGAATACCTTTAAACCTTTGAAGGGACCAGAATCCCTTAAACGTGAGAGAGGGGGCCAATCCTCTAATCTTTCGACTTATCCTGAGTATATATCTTGGAGCTATATCCTGAAAGATATTCTGCAAAACAATTGTAAACTAAGGTGGGTGTTAGCTTGGCTAACACCCCTCCGATGCTTAAGTCAGTATTGGGTTCAAGATAATAAACAAATATATTTAAGAGAGATAGAATACATACCCTTTTGAGATAGAAATTAAATTCTATTCTTACTTGAAATAGAGCTTTAAGTGGATTGCATTCCAGGATCTCGGTAGCATATCCCCTTCCATATTCCTGAGTCGATATGCTCCTTTCCCTGCTTCTGACTCGACTTCATAAGGTCCTTCCCATTTCGGAGCTAGCTTGCCATCGGCAGGATTAATGGTATTTTGAAAAGCCTTTCTTAGCACCCAATCACCAACTCGAAATCTTCTAGTCCTTATGTTTTTATTATATGCTCTGGATATTCTTTGTTGATATGCTGCTATCCTTAGCCTTGCTGCATCTCTTTTTTCGTCTATAGTATCCAAATCCTGACATAAGACTTCAGGATTCTGTTCAGGATCCTGTAGCATAGATCTTGCAGTAGGTATCGTCATTTCTGTTGGAATCATTGCCTCCGCTCCAAATACCAAGGAAAACGGGGTTTGGCCGGTCGCATTCTTTACCGTTGTCCTATCAGCCCACAAAACAAAGGGTAACTCTTCCGCCCATCTTCCTTTTTTGGTTCCAAGTCTCTTCTTCAAGTTATTGACTATTATCTTGTTCGAGGATTCGGCTTGTCCATTCGCTTGAGGATGTACCGGAGTAGATGTGATCATTTTGATTCCCCAACTCTTGCAAAAGTCAGTAGTCCTTTTGCTTATAAACTGGGACCCATTATCACAAATGATCTCAGCTGGTACTCCAAACCTAGTCAGGATATTCCTCTTTATGAAGGATACTACTTCTTGGTCTCTAACTTGAACAAATGCTTCAGCCTCGACCCACTTAGAGAAATAATCCGTCATTGCTAACATAAATACTTTTCCTCCCGGAGCTTTTGGTAACTTTCCTACTATATCCATCCCCCATTTCATGAATGGCCAAGGGGAAACTACAGGATATAGTGGTTCAGCTGGTTGGTGTAGTATGTTACTATGTCTTTGACATGCATCACATCTTCGAGCATATTCTGCAGCATCTTTCCTCATCGTTGGCCAATAATATCCTGTCCTTAATACTTTCGAGAATAATGATCTGCCCCCGGTATGATTACCACAATCCCCTTCATGTATATCTTGAAGTACTTCTTTGGCTTCAGGATCCTCCAAGCACCTCAAATATGGTCCTGCAAGAGATTTCTTGTATAAAATGTTATTTATAATAGTGAATCGTGATACCTTCATCCTAAATGCCTTAGGATTTTGATTTCCGGGGATGTGTCCTTCCTTAAGATATTTTATGATTGGAGCCGTCCAGGATTTAGGATACTGTTCAGGATATTCCTCTTCAGGATCCTGAATACCAGCTACTGCTTTATCCTGAGGATTCGTTGCAGGATATAAGACATGTAATATTGGTATTTGGGTCCCTTCAGGCATCTTGATCGATGATCCCAAATTTGCTAAGGCATCCGCTTCAGCATTATCCTCCCTTGGTACCTGTTCAAGTATAAAAACATCGAAATATCCTGCTAATTTTTTGAGAATATAAAGATATTCAATCAATTTCTCACCCTTAACTGCATAGGATCCATTAAAATGGTTAGTAATTAACAAAGAGTCAACATATACTTGCAAATTTTTGATATTCATGCTTTTAGCCAATTCTAATCCTGTAATTAAAGCCTCGTATTCTGCTTCATTATTGGTAGCAGGAAATTCACACCTAATAGCCTGGGGTAATATGTCCCCCTGTGGCGATTTTAGTAGTATTCCCAATCCTACTCCTCTTATATTAGATGCACCATCAGTATATAATGTCCAGGATCCTGAGGATTCTCCTAACTGTTGAACTTCTAGGTCTACCTCATCCTGAATATCACTACTGAAATCAGCCACAAAGTCAGCTAAAGCTTGAGACTTAATGGCATTTCTAGGTTCATATACTAAATCATAAGCACTTAACTTTACTGACCACTTGGCCATCCTGCCTGACATCTCTGGTTTCCTAAGCACATTTTTGACAGGATAATTTGTTTTAACATGAATCCTATGTGTCTCAAAGTAATGTCTAAGTTTCGTTGATGCCATGACTAATGCTAATATTAATTTTTCTAAGTGAGAATACCTAGTTTCAGCATCTAACAAACTTTTGCTAACATAATAAACAGGATATTGCTGACCTTCATGGTCTTTTATAAGAACGGCACTTACAGCATTCCCTGATACAGCAAGGTACAGGGATAGTGGTTCACCATTTTCGGGTTTCATCAGTAGAGGTGCGGTTGAGAGATATCGTTTCAAATCCTGTAGGGCTGCTTCGTGCTTCTCACCCCACTCGAATTTTTTGTTCTTCTTCAGGATATCATAAAAATCCTTGCATTTTTCTGAAGACCTTGAGATAAATCTATTCAATGCTGCCACTCGCCCTGTTAATCGTTGAACATCCTTCATATTTGAGGGTGATTTAATATCCAAGATGGCCTTAATCTGTTCCGGGCTTGCTTCTATTCCTCTTTTGGTCACCATATATCCTAGGAATTTTCCTGCTCCTACTCCAAAATGGCACTTGGCAGGATTCAGCTTCATATTATACTGATCCAGGATATCAAACGCTCCTTTAATATCCTGGAGGTGATCCTGAGCTTTCTTTGACTTTACCACCATGTCGTCAATGTACACCTCCATGGTGTCCCCCAGTTTGTCTTCGAACATTATGTTTACCAATCTTTGGTATGTTGCACCTGCATAGCTGTATAACAATAAATACCTGTTGGTGTCATGAAGGCAGTATCCTCCTGGTCAGAAGGCTCCATTTGGATCTGTTGAAATCCTGAGGATGCATCCATGAAAGTCAGCATTTCATGCCCAGCAGTGGCATCTACCATTGCATCAATGTGGGGGAGAGGAAATGGGTCTTTAGGACAAGCTTTGTTCAAGTCTGTGTAATCTACACAGACTCTCCATTTCCCATTTTTCTTCTGTACCACAACCACGTTTGCTAGCCACCTTGGGAACTTGACTTCTCGAATCATTTTGGACTTCAACAATCTTTCAACTTCCTCTTGTATAATTGTATTCCGTTCAGGAGCAAACTTTCTTCTTTTTTGTTGCACGGGCTTGAATGATTTATCAATTCCAAGCTTGTGAGTAATAATATCTTTGGATATGCCTGTCATATCCTCATGCTTCCATGCAAACGTTGACATCCTGCATTTTAAAAAGTTAATTAACTGCTCTTCAATATCCTGAGGGATATTGGTTCCCACGAGCACCGAAATATCGGGATTATCCTGGTCCAGGATAATTTTCTTCACATCCTGCTCCGGATCCTCCACGATATCCTGGGCCCGCGTCTTTAATTGCTATGCTGCACTAGGTTTGGTTGAGGATTTCATCGAGGATGAGTAGCATTCTTTCGTCTCCTGCTGATCGCTATCAACTTTAACAACTCCCCAAGGGGTATGTATCTTGATGCATTGGTGGTATGTTGATGGCACGGCCTTCATGTCGTGAATCCACGGTCTTCCCAGTATAATGTTATAGCAGGATAGAGAGTCCATCACACAGAAACGTTGTATCGAGTACACCGGCAACTTTATCTCTCCCACTGTGTTTCTGGCCTCTCCACTGAACCCAACAAGCACGGTGGACTTCGAAGTGATATCCATTGGAGATACATTCATTCTTTTAAGTGTCTCTAGTTGGATTATGTTGACGGAGCTGCCATTATCAACCAATATCCTGCGTACAAAATGGTTAGCCACATATAACGTTATTACCAGAGCATCATGGTGAGGATCCTGGACAGTATCCCTGTCATCAGCATCAAATGTGATCACTTTGTCAGTTGTGAGTGTAGTCATCCTGACAGGTTTGTCTCCCCTTTCGGCCTTAGCTTCTTTTGCATGTCTCTTTGCTGCCGAATACGAAGTCCCACAGATGTCGGATCCTCCGGAAATGAAGTTGATTATCTTGGCATCCGCGGGAGGTGATGCTGCTCGCTCAGGATCCTTCTCAGTATCCTGACCCTTATTCTTCTTTCTTCCTAAGAGATCTTTCAAATATCCCTTGCTTAGAAGATAGCTTATTTCTTTCCTCAAAGCGATGCAATCCTCAGTCATATGTCCGAAATCTTCGTGGAAAGCACACCATTTTGATTTGTCTTTCCAATCCGCTTTTTGTTGATTCTTTCGAGGCCATCTTGCCTTGTCCCCTAGACCCTGCATGGCATACATCAATTCAGGAATGTTAACAGAAAAGCAATATTCAGATAATTCAGGATACTCTTCAGGATCCTCATCTTCGACAGCATTCACTCTCTTGTTCTCATTTCTGCCATATGGCTTAGGCCGATACGACTTGAATGAGGATTCCGACTTCCTGTTAGTTGACTCATAAGTGTTGGATGAGTTCATCCTTTCTTGCATCTTTCTGTCATCTTCCAACCGAATGTATCTTAGGGCCCTGTTCCGAGCTTCATCCAGGTTCCTGCATGGGTTCATTACAAGGTCTTGGTAAAATTGAGAATCCTTTTGCAACCCCATCTTGAAAGCTTGCACAGCTGTTGCAACATCAAGATGAGGAATGTCTAGTGATTCCCGGCTAAACTTGTTCACATAATCCCTAAGGGATTCCTGAGGCCCTTGTGTTATCCTGTAGAGATCACTTGTTAATTTTTCAAAGCTTCTACTACAAGAAAACTGACTATTAAATAAATTTACTAAGTGAGCAAAGGATGTAATTGAATGTGGAGGAACATTCAAGAGCCATTTCAAAGCTGATCCTGTCAAGGTTGAAACAAAACCCTTGCACAAGCATGCTTCCTTGAGATCCGGAGGGATAGGGTTTATCTCCATCCTTTCCCTATACTGAGCAATATGCTCCTCAGGATCCGTCGTTCCGTCGTAAAGCTTCATGTTGGGGGTTTGGAACCTCTTTGGAATCTCAACATCACAGATAGGATATGCAAAACGAGATATCTTATGGCTGTCTTGAGACACTTCCGGGATCGGCTGGACCACCCCGGGTACACTTGATATCATGTCCTTCAACTTCTGAAGTTCCCTAGTAAGTGCTGATGTCACACCTGTATCCTGCAAGGATCCACTATTGTTAGTAGTATGAGTATTATTATTATTTGACACGTTACCCGTTGGAGGATTTTGCCCATATCCTGAAGCATATCCTGAGCTCCTTATGGTCGATATCCTGACCGAGGAGGGTATCTCAGGGGTATGATTCTGAGGAAGGCTGGGCACAATATTCCCCCTGTTATCCTCAGTATACACAGCTGAACTGAAGTTCAAAGTTCTGGGTTGTAATGGAGTGACAATATCCTCAGCAGATCTGCTCGAGCCAGACTTCAGGAGTTGTATTTCCCTTAAAAGCATTTGGTTCGTTTCCTGCTGCTGCCTCATTTGTTCCTGCACACTTCCAAATAAGGTTAAAATTTCGTCATTAGATGCTAAAACAGGGGCAGATTCCTGAACACTGTGGGTAGGGATAATATCCTGAGGTCGTGTAGAGGCTGGCATTCTTGGAGGAGGTGGTGGAAGCACCGAACCTGTAGTAGCAGAAGTCGTAGCAGACACAGTAGAGGAACTCATGTTTGATCTTGAGGCCATTATGGACAATGTGGCAAAGAGTTTTGAAAATAAAAAACCGATTAGCGATTTAGCAAAAAATTTTAGTAAAGAGAGCACCACTTGCCCCACGGTGGGCGCCAAATTGTTTTGGTCAAAAATTACCGAAGCAATTAAGTGATCAAATTAGTTAAGTGAGGTAGTGTGCTAGAAACAAGTGTCGAAAATATGTTAATCAAATTACTTGCAAAAACAGTTTCAGGATACGACTCAGGATATTGAGCTGTATCAACGATCAAACAATGAGCAAACAATGAGCAAAAAGTAAATAAAATGACACGAGATGTACGAGGAAAGCCCTTGATCAATCTAGATCGCCGGCATAAAACCTCGGGAGCTGACAATCGCAGCTGCCTTGTTCTTCTTATTGCTTTAAACTTCAGGATACAGTGCAGGATATCAACCAGATCGCTAGGTGTTACAATGAATTCGTGTGAGAGTACAGATTGCGAGAGAACAAGTGTTAGAGTGTAGTGAGTGTGATTGCAATGAAATTGTTGTGTCCTATTTGATATGGTGTTCCTCCTATTTATAGTAACGAAATACAAACAAATATTCCTATAAATATGGGATGCTCCGAATATTCCACCACGAACGTTGTAGACCGAGTAATAAGGTTTCAACGTCTTTCTTTAAACGGCCTGGACCGAGTCTTCCGCGGAATAAGTCTTTGTGAACGTTGCTAGCTTCTAACACACGTACCTGCACATAATCCATTAGTAATCCCGAGGATACCGTTCAGGATGTTACCAATATTCTGAACCAGCATCCCGGATGTAAACAGATACTACATAAATAAGATATAGATCAAGATATTTTCCAGGATATGGGCTCAGAATTTCACCCATAACAATGGGAAGCTTCAAGATCGGCCTGGGCTTGAAGAGTAGCTTTGTTGAGAGCAGTTTGGTGTTCTTGAATCATAGCTTTAAATTTCTGCTCGTAATGACGAGATTTGGCGGCTACAATCATGCCTTGATCGGAGATTGTGATTTCAGCTTCCTTTAGCTTGGTTTCAAGCGTCTTGTTAAGCTTGTAGGATTCTTGATATAGGTGAACCAGACGCTCAAGACCCTACAAAGGTAAGAGGACAGGTATTAATATTGATAAATCTTTGTAAATAATGTAAGCCGCAGGATGTGATATGAGAATACTAACCTGGTTAAGAAAGGAAGTCATAAACCCGCTAGCTTCAATGAACCCGTGCTTCTCATAAGGAAATGTGTCAGAAATGACAGGGGAATTAGGCTCTTTCCTTTTGCGGGAACTTGAACTCCGGGGCTTGGTAGCCGGTGAAGGTTTGGGAATAATGATGGCTTTGGAACTGCTGGGTCTGGATGAGGCTGTGGCCTTGGAACTAGGTTCCTTCTTGACCTGAATCTGATCAGAATAACTGTCTAAATCGTCGAGGTCAAAGACTTCAGGGATCTTGGCCGGTGCTGCATAAAGGGAAAAGTTTCACATCATTATTACTCTGTATTTTATTATACTGTTTTGACTAATTATTTTGAAAGTAATCCTTACCAGACATTTCAGATGACGAGTATTGACTGGAACTCGGGACGTGTGTGGTGAAAGTCCTGTCTATTGCAGGTAATCGGTAAACAGTGTTGATTCTTTCTTCTGATTCAGCGGTAAGGGGGAGCTACTTCCTTGAAGTTCACTGCATAAGGATCAAAAAGAGGGATATTAGTAGGAGATGAAAACCAAACGGTCCATGAGAATATTTATGACCCTACCGGTGGTTAACCACTCCACCGGAAGGTTGGCACCCTCAGCAATGGAGTCTCGTTTGACAAAGAAAAACTTGCGTTGCCATCCGTCTTCGTTTTTGGTGGCTTTAAGAATAAGGGGTCTGCTAGAGGTCGAGAAAAGCAAGAATCGGCTAGAGCCATGGGATCGGAGGCGATAAGCAATAGGCAAATCCTCGATGAAAAGATCGGGGCAATGGAGGTTTTTGATTTGGTTAAGTACAATTAATACTCTCCAAACCATGGGCATGGTTTGAGCAAAAGAGATGCCGGTGGTTCGGAAGAATTGCATCATGAATTCGGGAAAAGGGTATCGAAGACCTAGCGAAAAGGGATATGCTGGAAAGCAAACCCAATCAGTGGAAGAAACATCCGATCGAATTGACCGATCGAACGGTCTAAAGACCGTGTTATCTGGGAAGGCGCCGGAAGCTCTCAAAGCCGCAATGTCTGCGTTGTCAAAAGCACAGATCTCCTTTTCGGGATGTTTGAGGAGATTTTGCTGGGTGAAGGTCTCGGCATCCATTACGAGTAAGGCGATGAAAGTTGATAGAAAGTAAATGAGAAATGGAGAATTACCTGAAGGCTCTGTTGAAGATATCTGCTTTTCAAACAAGAAGAGAGAAGATATAGGGGCATTATGGATCTCCATTGAGCAAAAAGCGTGTTGGAGGTTACGATGTGATCTCGACCGTCGCTTCATTTTAAATGCCTTGAATTATCAGATAAGACTTTTGAAACATATCCGTTGGATTGGTATACCAACCGATATATTTGGGGACAATTGTTATGGCTCATTTTCTGAGTATGCATGCTGACTAATATCCTGCTTTTCATTGTTTATCTGTGATCAGGATACTGGACGAGGATAATGCTAATATCCTGGGGTATACCGAATTGATCACGTGCAGGTTGAAGACTGGGACTTGCCAACGGTCAAGTGGACTCCATTTCCTCAAGACTCGGGCGTATTTGTTAAAGGAGAGATGTTGAGCCCGAAAGACCAGGTGTCCAACGTTCAACTAAGGAATATTCGTTGGATCCCGGTTATGTAGGATAGTTAGTTACATTAGTTTTACTATAAATAGATGGGGGCGGATCAGATTAAGTCACGCAATTTTACACACTTTCAAACACTTTCTCTCTAGTTCATCGCAAACACTACACACAACACTTGTACTCAAATTACATTGTAACACATAGTCGATCCGCACCACATCCTGCAATGTATCCTGATATTTGAAGCAATAGAAGAACAAGGCAGCTGCGATTGTCAGCTCCCGAGGTTTTATGCCGGCGATCTAGATTGATCAAGGGCTTTCCTCGTACATCTCGTGTCCACCTTTACATTTTCGCTCATTGTTTGATCATAGATACAACTCTATATTCTGAGCCGTATCCTGAAATTGTTTTCATATCTAATTTTGTTAACACATTTTTCATACATATTTCTAGCACACTACCTCACTTAACTAATTTGATCACTTAATTGCTTAGGTAATTTTTGACCAAAACAGTCCAAATATTGTATTTTCACTCCATGTGATGGATAATTAAATTACGATCACGTAGGAAAAAGAATCGGGTAAAACAGGTCAAAAACGAGAAAGTTATGCTCGTTTTCGTAAAATCTGGTCGTGCTGGGAATATGCAGCAACCAGCTGCAACGTTCTGTCCATTTCAGACGGTCGCGTCACGCGACGCGACGGGGGGCATGGTTTGGCGAAAATTGTTGTTTGTTCCGTTTTGTCCCGGAAACTCGTTTAAACGCGCTATAAATTACGTATGACAAATTTAACTTACGTTTTTATGAGTATACGTATATGCACATATGTAGATAGGTATGTATGTATGTATGTTGTAGGTATCTATACACGTATGTTGAAATGTATGTAAGCATGTATGCATGTACGTATGTAAGTTTATAAGTGTGTAAACAAGTATACGCGGATATATGAAGGTATGCATGTGAGTAGGCATGTATGAGTTAGGTATGTTGCAAGTAGGGATGTATGCATGTATGTATGTATGTATGTATAGATGTTCATGTGTATGTAGGTAGATATGTATGAACTTATGCACATATGCAGAAATGTATGTATGTATGTATGCATGTAAGTATGTATGTATGTATATATGTTTGTATGCAGGTAAGTGGGTATGTATGATCATACGCGGGTATGTATGTACATAAGTAGGTATGTAAGTATGCATGTATGTATGTATGTACGCAAAGTTTCAGTATGCTTGAATATTGATATTATTATTAATGTACCTTGTGAATGAAGTGTAACGCAGGTACGATAAGGAAGTCTCACCACAGGTTGTATAATCAGATGGAAGGCTGGAATGTAAAGAGAATAACGAAATGAAAAGTAAACAACAATGAATCTTTTATGTTACAATGTGTACTAATGTTATGAATTTTGTGGTGAGCGCAGGTAGTACGAGTCACGAAAGATCATCAAAGAGTTGAGCTCGAAGACCAAGTCACAAGTGAGATTGTACGGGAACGTTGATGCACATAATGTAGTAAACATAAGCAATGTTTTTACTTAGTAAATAAGTCGATTGATGGATTTATGTGAAAGAGTTATGTTAAAGTTAAATTTTAAATAAGTCCGGGTATTTATAATGAAAGAAATTTTATGGCATGAATTTCCGCTGCGACTTTTTGCCAAATACGAATTAGGGTCTTACAAGTTGGTATCAGAGCCCTGGTTTGAGAGAATCAAGTACGAGAGGATAGGTACTTGAACTCAAACCTGTGTGCTCTTGTGATAAGGAACCCATACAATCCATGACTCGATCAATGAAAACATGTATGTATGCATTCATATGAAGAAACTAACGGTTATATTATGTGTAAGATAAGCATAACTGATTGGAAAGGATGATCCGTGAATACGGTCTAGAACCGGCATCAAGGCAAGTGATAAGACAAATGGACCCAGGTACGTAAATTTAACGTGTGGACGTATGAAGTGGTATAATTAAGTGGATGAAAATTTTAAATGAAGGATAGTAATGGAATAGTAATGAGGATTTTGGAAAGATAAACGTGCCTAAACTTAGTTCTTCGGACATAAGGCGATGATTACATGAAGGCACGAAACTAGTATGTAGATTGCGTACCTGGCCAGTACGCAAGAAATATATGACGTTCGTGAGACCATGATAATTGTTGCAGGTATGTCCGAAAGGATTGAGTATTAGGTGGACGTGTGGGTGAGAATTATAAGAATCTTAAGAAAATTTAAGCAACTCATCTAAATGGAACGAATGAATGATGTGTTTGAATCCGCGAGACGGATTCAAACATAGAAGTAATGGTATGTACGAATGATATGTTTGACCCGCGAGACGGATTCAAACATAGAAGTAATGGTATGTACGAGTAATGGTATGTACGAATGATATGTTTGAACCCGCGAGACGGATTCAAACATAGAAGTAATGGTATGTACGAATGATATGTTTGAACCCGCGAGACTGATTCAAACATAGAAGTAATGGTATGTACGAATGATATTTTTGAACCCGCGAGATGGATTCAAACATAGAAGTAATGGTATGTACGAATGATATGTTTGAACCCGCGAGACGGATTCAAACATAGAAGTAATGGTATGTATGAATGATATGTTTGAACCCGCGAGAAGGATTCAAACATAGAAGTAATGGTATGTATGAACGATATGTTTGAACCCGCGAGACGGATTCAAACATAGAAGTAATGGTATGTACGAATGATATGTTTGAATCCGCGAGACGGATTCGAAGCATAGAAGGAATGAAAAAGTATGAATGATATGTTTGAATCCGCGAGACGGATTCAAAACATGGAAAGGAATGGAAGATGGAATGAAAAGCCCGAATTCATAAGTAAATGCGGATCGAAGAGGTAAAAAAAATTTTTTTTAGGCAAATATTAACCAAGTTATGTTTTTCTTATGAGAGCTTATAGCTCGGCTAGGAAGGGATGTGACAGAACTGGGTAATGGATAAGTGTAGGTCAGAATGTATTTACGATTGGAATTTTAAAAGGTCAACCAAAGTAAATTGATAGATATTTAAGAAAGTAATAGCAAGATAGCATAAGGTAGTTGACTTGTTAAGTAGATAAAACTGATAAAAGCTAATGTAGTAGCAAGAAACTTTAGGCGAAAGAAAAAGCTCTAAAATAAGTTATGTGCTAGACATATCATTAATTGGCTCTTGGGAGTCAGGATGAATGACGTCTATGACTTAGACAAATGATTTAAGTAGGGGCGGAAACGGGTAAAAATCTTGCAAAATATAATAAAATAAGGAAATGAAGTCTTTGCAAGTACGCAAGAATGGAAAGGAAAATTTCGAACGAATACTCTAATACGTCTATGATAAGTAAGAAGTACCGGGTTGACTTTAAAGAGTCAAACTACAAAAGTTGACAAATAAGTTAGAGATCTGAGAAAGAATGGTTATGTATTGAACCATCATGAGTGGATCAACCAACGGAAGACACATGTTAGGTAATGGTCATGTATTGACCTGTTTAAACAGGTTGAACGTACTAATGTTTTGAAAAAGAAGTCGAGAAAGAATTAATATATAAATAAGGAGATGCAATAAACATTATGTTTGAACAAAGTTGAATGTAACTGTGGAAATTCTGATAGATTATACAAGACAGTAAGTATCGTTGGAAATACTAACGTGATGCTAGGCTTGTTGGCCATGTTCGTTAGAACAAGACATTGTTGAAAGAACGCATTTAAGTGGAAGCTTAACAAAGGAACAAAAACAATCAACCCAGGTATCGCATGACTCACAATGAATTGGGTCGATTCGGGTCGCAGGCAGTTGGATTATGCAATGGAAACGAGGTTAGTAAAACGTTTAGCTTGTGATTATGAGTAAGAATTGGTATATCGAATGTTTATGGTATGCGTATAATGATACGTCGACCTTTCTATGAATGTGAAATGTAAGTAGAAGGGACGTTAGTAACGGGATGTTAGGGTTTGCTCGTGGTGAATAGAATGAAATAATGTATATGATATAATAATAGAATGAAATAAATCATAAAAAGTGAAAATGACACTAATAAGAGCACTGGATAAGTTTCCGACCTTTCATGTGTTTGTGAAGGAAAAGTTTGCTTAATTTAAGTAAGTAGGGACAATGCGTACAAATACATTTAATTATAAGTAAAATTTTTAGCCAAGATCTTGAATGTATTCATATTGTATTACGCACTATGAATGGGAACAAAGAAAAGGTAAGAGTAAGAATGAGCAAGGTTTCGGGGACGAAACCTCTTTTAAGGAGGGTAGATTTGTAACACCCCAAAATTTATAATAGATTATTTTGGTGTTTAAGAGTTTAATTTAATTAGTTAAGTTTAATAACTATGATATAAGTTATAAAGAATGAAACATTTATACAAGAATGACAATAAAAGTATGTACAAGGGCTGAAAGTGTAAATGCTATAATTAAAACAAAGAAAATCATAAACTCAGTATTTTGTGTGGGTGTGTGTGGTCGCGAGAAAGGGGAGGGGAAAGGAGAAACCCTTCTCCTTCATTCCAACACAAGAACTCAAGAAATTAAACCAGATTTAGGGCAAAAAATCGAATGCATGAGTCAAGATTCCCTTTAATCTAAGTGTATTGAACATAAGGTGAGTTCAATTTTATGGTTTGAAGCTTTTGTTAAGTGGGTTTCGATTAATCAGTGAAAGTTGTATGAATCTGAGTTTGTATGTGAATTAATATCATCATGTAGAATGCTATTTATGCTTGAATTTGATTATATTGAAAGATTAAAGTAAAATCCTCTTGTGCTAGTTACATGGTAAGGTTATAGTGATTCTTAGATGATGAAACTTATGAGAAATTGAAAGATGAATGTATAAGTATTAGAGTTTTGGTAGATGTTCTTGATGTAGACTAAGAAGCTATGTGAAATTGGTTGAATTGATCATGTTTGATGTGAAGGAGTAGGTTATGCATAAAGCATATGTACATAGTGCTTGAAATGTTGTATGCACACCAAGTGTTCGATTAAATGTTTGAATGGTTGTTTTTGTAAATGTTGAATGAGTTAGGAAGTCATGCATTGTATATGGAAAATGTAAAGTTGAGGTTTTGTGAAACGTGTTATAGAATGCAAATGATGCGTGAATGTAATTGTTATGTGAATGAATGGCGTAATCTAAAATGAGAATGGATTATGTATAGGATTGTAGTTAGAAGGTAAAAGAAAAATCTGCATGCAAGAACTTATGCGTTAGGAACTAACTAATTCATGTGTCAAGTATGGTAGTAATGAAGTATGATGATACATATCCTATATATGCGCTAATAAATTTACGAAAGTTAAATATTGCATGATTTGAAAGCCGAATGAAAGAATGTATGTAAGCTAATTGTGTTATGAATATGACGACATGTACGGATAGGAGTCATGTCAACATGGACACAAGCATGGAAGCGTCACGGGTCGAAGGTAAATGCGGAAGCTATGTGTAAATTCGAAACGCACGAGGTAAGTGATTTCCGTAATCACTTCTTAGTTGTTTAAGTAATGTAGCGTTTTAATTAATTAAACATGATGTTTAAAGTCAAATGTGGATTAGGTTGTATGAAATCGGTGAATTTCGCTAAGTAGACCAATGGGTCAAAATAAGGTCTTATGATTATATTGAAATGTTGCATAAGAAATGGCTATTGTACTATAACCGGTTAATGGGTAGAATTTCTTGTAAGTACGCAATTCGGGAATCGGAGATGCGGTTTAATAGTCAACAGAATCGGATGTGAGTTTGGTTTAATAGATAAACAATTATGTAAGTGGAAATTTTAGTAACAAAGTTAGGTTCGTAGATTTGAATGAAACGTATGAGTTTAATGAATATCGGGTGTCGGGTGCATAAACCCCAAGTGCGGAACTCCGGATAAGGTAAAAGTATTATGGTTATAATGTTTGTGTATGATTCGGGTTAGAACAAATGAATGGGTTGATAAATGCATGAACGGGTCAAAATTTGGTAAAAGGGTAATAAGCCGAAGGCTTAAAAGTCATAAATTTCGGTTGTCCAAATATTGTATTTTCACTCCATGTGATGGATAATTAAATTACGATCACGTAGGAAAAAGAATCGGGTAAAACAGGTCAAAAACGAGAAAGTTATGCTCGTTTTCGTAAAATCTGGTCGTGCTGGGAATATGCAGCAACCAGCTGCAACGTTCTGTCCATTTCAGACGGTCGCGTCACGCGACGCTATGGCCCAAGGGCCGTCGCGCGACGCAACGGGGGGCATGGTTTGGCGAAAATTGTTGTTTGTTCCGTTTTGTCCCGGAAACTCGTTTAAACGCGTTATAAGTTACGTATGACAAATTTAACTTACGTTTTTATGAGTATACGTATATGCACATATGTAGATAGGTATATATGTATGTATGTTGTAGGTATCTATACACGTATGTAGAAATGTATGTAAGCATGTATGCATGTATGTATGTAAGTTTATAAGTGTGTAAACAAGTATACGCGGATATATGAAGGTATGTATGTGAGTAGGCATGTATGAGTTAGGTATGTTGCAAGTAGGGATGTATGCATGTATGTATGTATGTATGTATGTATAGATGTTCATGTGTATGTAGGTAGATATGTATGAACTTATGCACATATGCAGAAATGTATGTATGTATGTATGTATGTATGTATGTATGTATGTATGTTTGTTTGTATGCAGGTAAGTGGGTATGTATGATCGTACGCGGGTATGTATGTACGTAAGTAGGTATGTAAGTATGCATGCATGTATGTATGTACGCAAAGTTTCAGTATGCTTGAATGTTGATATTATTATTAATGTACCTTGTGAATGAAGTGTAACGCAGGTACGATAAGGAAGTCTCACCACAGGTTGTATAATCAGATGGAAGGCTGGAATGTAAAGAGAATAACGAAATGAAAAGTAAACAACAATGAATCTTTTATGTTACAATGTGTACAAATGTTATGAATTTTGTGGTGAGCGCAGGTAGTACGAGTCACGATGGATCATCAAAGAGTTGAGCTCGAAGACCGAGTCACAAGTGAGATTGTACGGGAACGTTGATGCACATAATGTAGTAAACATAAGCAATGTTTTTACTTAGTAAATAAGTCGATTGATGGATTTATGTGAAAGAGTTATGTTAAAGTTAAATTTTAAATAAGTCCGGGTATTTATAATGAAAGAAATTTTATGGCACGAATTTCCGCTGCGTCTTTTTGTCAAATACGAATTAGGGTCTTACAGAAAAAGGTGCTACGACCACACTTTTGGCAAAACCGCCATGCCACACATTTGAAAAAATATGTGGCTAAAGATCATTCATAACATTTTAGAACACCTTTGTAACACCCCAAAAATGTTTATTAGACATAAGTTAAATTATAAATAATAAAGGGGTGAAGTTTAAAACTAAATAAGTAAATGAACTTGAGGGACTAAAGTTGTAACATATCAAAATTTAAGTTATTTAAATTAAAAAGGGTTAAAACCCCACACACACTCTGTGCGTGGGTTCTGGTCGATCGAACAGAAGAGCAGGACAAGGGTTGAAACCCTAGCATCAAGAAATCAAGCAATTTAACTTGAATCAAAGGAAAAATTCAATGCATGATCCCCTAAACTCGAGTAGCTAACCTCAATTTCCGAAGTGGTAAGTTTAATTTTCTGGAATCATGATTTGTAGGATGAGGGGTTCAACCCCAATCTCGAATTCTTGTGTCTGAATGTGAGAAATCTGAGTTAGGATTACTTTCTAGAACACGAATCATGTCGATTTTAGGTTAATTGAAAGATTTTTAGTAAAACCCACTTTATGAACTTGTGATATGAATAGGATGATTTAAATGATTTTAGTTATGTGAAACCTTGAAATATGATTATGTTGTAATGACTGAATCTTAGAAAAATTATGTGGAATAAAAGAAAGGTATGAACTTGGATTGATTTTGATGAGTTATAGGATGAATTAGTAGAAATTCATGATTTGTATGCTTGTAATTGATGTGTGTAAATTGATGACCACCAAGTGTTTGATGAAATGCTTAGAAGAAAAATGTGTATAAATTGGAAGAATAATGAATGAATGTGTTGTTATAGGCGTTAAGGAAGAAGGTTCCAATACTAGGAAATCGGAAAGTTCACAAGATCGAGGTACGTTAGTGTACACCTTAACTCTATTATGTTGTCATATGTATTTTAATTTCTATTGTATAATGTTGTTGTGTTGGAATCGTGAAAGTTGAAATATAAGATTGTGGAAGTAAAGTTAGATCCGTCATAAACGGATGTAGAGAAATGAATAAGATACGAAAGATAATGCTTCATATCCGGTTCTTTCTAGTCGAACCGGGTATGGGAAGATAATTATGTTTTGAATGAAATATTACTCGATCCGTCCTATCGGGTTGGAGTGTAATCGTATGTAAAGAATATATTTGTTCGTTATGAATGAATCGAATGAAAGTTATGATAACCATACTAGTACCCGTCGTTAGCGGGTATGTTAAGGAAGGAATGCTAATCTCTACATTGAGACGAGCATGTAATGAACCGTCTAACGGTTGGTAATGTGATTGAAAGATGTAAGGCCGTATAATGATTAGTCGGGTCGTTAGTCAATCGTGTTGGTGATGAAATACTAACTTCTTTTGGTTATGTTGAATGTAGGTAAATCCTCAGTTTAGGCGACTTGGCAATTTGGAGCGAGCATACGCACACTTTATGACCGTCAAGCGCTTCCGCTAGTCCGTATTAATGTTTTGGGTTAAATGTTTGTTTTGTACAATTTGTTAGTAGTCACATTTTTAAACACTCGATGTTTTGGTTTTAGTAGTGTCTTGTCGAACGGATGGTAGAATTGTATTTAGTTTTGATTATGGTTAAAACAGGGGTATACTCGTTTTAGGGACGGGTCATGCCCAAATTTTGTTAAAATAGTGTACAAATGTTATCGACATCATCACTTTAGGTTGCGAAAAGCTTGGACATTTTTAAAAGTTTATGTTTCTAGCGTCATTTTGGCCGTCATCTTTACTTGATGCAAAGACGGGCGTTACAAGTTGGTATCAGAGCCTAGGTTTGAGGGATTCGAGCAAGAGTAATAATGCTTGAACTCAAACCGACGGCTCGCGCAAAGGTGTGCTCGCTCCGAGATCGCCAATGAGGTAAAATTTTAAATATTCGTTTAATATGAGTATGTATAGTGTGTTACGGTATAAGTTTTAAGGTTAAGTATGCTAATAAGTGATAAGGCGGGTAAAATGAGAAGTCCCTGGACCCGTGTAGCTGTAAACAGACCTGGGAAATAGTCGGAACAACCAAAATAAGGTTCAGCAGCGTTTCGGCAGAGGAGAGGCCGTCGCCGATGGGCCACTGGCCGTCGCCGACACCCTCCATAGTGCTGATGCCCTATCTGCCTGTCGACGGGTAAAAGTGGCCGACGCCACATTCTAGACCCCGTCGCCGACGGGAGGCAAGGTCGTCGCCGATGGCTTGCAGAAGTCCCGTCCGTTGGAACTTTTCGTTTCATGTTATTTTTCATATTTTGTGTTCCCAAGTTGTCCGAAAGCCTATTTCATGATTGGGTGAGGCACATTTAAGACCTAAAAAGAGATATGTAATCACGGGTAGTGGTTACGATTGAATGAAACCGTAAAGGTCGAAAGTAATGTGTAGAATGACGTAAATGAATGATGAAAGTTAAAAAGTAATTGAAGTTTAAAGTATAAGAATACGGATGAAGTAAATACGGGCTAATGAACTATGATATAATGAAAGGCATGTAATGGTGTTAAAAGAACGACACGAAATAAATGATGAAACGTAGAGAATTAAAAAAAAAAACTTGAAATGCATGATTACAAATGTTGTAATCAAAGGTTGAAGTATGTGTTATATTGAAAGTTTGTGTATTATAATTTAAGTTCCCGTTCTTCTCAGAAATGCCCGTTTTATGTTCTTGTCAAGTTATTAGAAGATGTAATAAGTTATGTAAAGTTACGTAG
Organism: Helianthus tuberosus; assembly: GCA_030545235.1. NCBI lineage: Eukaryota > Viridiplantae > Streptophyta > Magnoliopsida > Asterales > Asteraceae > Helianthus > Helianthus tuberosus. The sequence goes on along the minus strand of CM060399.1, from coordinate 213,291,244 downwards.
ATCATTGGCGATAAAGTAAAATTTATAAAAGTCGAATGTAACGTATGGAATAGCATGAAATGAATGACGAATGTATAAAGTGGAGTTGAAAACGTATGATAATGAATAATGAAGGAAATAAATGTAGACTAAAGTACTTGAATATGTGAAGGAACCTGAATTGTCAATAAATGAATAAAAAAATGATGAGATTAGTGGTGAAAATAATTTGAAGAATGTGAGTTAGATGGAATTCGTATGAGAATTCGGATAAATGTATGCTTTGATCAGAATTATGCATTAGATGCTAGTACCCTGTGTCTGGAATGGTGTGATACTTATGTGTATATAATGATTTGCTTTAGTATGATTAAGAGGCGAATATGTGCTAAATGTGAATCATACGAGCTTATTAGTAAAGGATATGTTGAAATTATGTTATATAGTTGCTTCGAATGAAATTTACTATTTGTAGAATCATGGAGCATTAGCATGTGAAAGTACGTGTATGTGAATGTATATGTGTATTGTTTAGAGGATCACGTAAATTGTACATGTCATACAATCCGAGTATGAAATACGTATGATATTATTATTATGACCTACCATATTTAAAGTGTGTAGACGAGACAGTTGACTTTCTGAAAGTCAACAATATAGGGATATCATGGGATGGCCATTAGACACAATTGTTAAAGTAAAGAGTTAATGTGTTATGTACTAGATGAATTACGTGTTATGCTTGATGATAGTTTAGTTGTATGGAATTGAAATGAGATAACTATTAATGAATGTCTCATTTATATGAAATTCTACTAATGAAAGTCGATTAACGTATGAATAGAAAGAAGGTGAATTCTCAATCACTTCGAGTTTATTTACATGAAGATGTATACGTGTTTGAATATTTGAAATTAAGTGGAACGTATAAATAAATGAGAACTTGGTAATGTTAATGAAAGGTATGGAAAGGATATTAGTTCAGATGTTAGCTAAAGACGTTTTGTAAGTATGTTCGAATTGAAGGTATGTACAACACATACTACAATACTTATATACAAAAATTACTGGGTGGTGGTTGACCTCAAAAGGTTATATTGTAGAAGTCAGTGAATAATAATTACTTACAAATGCTGGAAGTATTACGTAAGAAATACAACGTGTAATGTAGGATACTCATTAGTAAGAGACATATTAGAGAACGTAGGTGAATTAACACAAAAAACGGTGAACGAACAAATGGAAATGGTATATTAAGGGATGGTCATGTATTGACCGAAGCTCGAGAAAAACACGAGAATCATCTCACTTATGTCCGGTCAAGCTAGCAAAAAGGGGTCTAACGATTATTAAAGGAACGGAGCAATATAAGAAAGAAAGATAAAAATGAAAAGTATAAGCCTACGATTGAATGTAAAACAAACTTAAGAAAGAAGGGCGGGAACACCACTAGAAATAGGATGTAGAGTGTCGCGTCGATACGCGCTACATGAATTAGGACATGGAATTAAGTGTTAGGACCCAACATTTGAAGTTGAATGTAGAAGATTAATACGAAAACGTTTCATAAGAAATGACATGGTAAATGATACGGCAGAAGAAAGAAAGGTATGGAGGAAAATGTTTGAATCTGAGAAATGGATTCAACCATGTAAGGAATGAAATGAGGGATCTATAAGCAAACACGGATCAAACCAGTAAGAGTGAAAGGTAATAAATTAAAAGTTCGAATCTGTAAGTGAAGACAGATTAAACAAGTAAGAATAAAAAACTAAGTACCAAACTCAAATAAGTTATATGGGTCAAATGGCGATCGCCATTTGAACCCGGTATTTAATGTTCAAGTTGTCAAGTTTATTACTTATAGGTGAGCATAATGTATGGGCATGCATTGTCACAGTTTGGAAAGTATTAACTGTCGCAAAGTATGAATAACGAGTCAAGGGATTTGACCCGCGCCAGGTACGTATGAAAAGATTATATTTTTAATAGGAGCTTAGGGCTCGACTAGAGAATGATGTGTCAGAATAGGATAACTCATACCCATATGTAAGAATGTATTTACAATTAGATTTCCGAAAAGTCAAATGAAGTAAATGAAGTCCTTGCAATTATGCGAGCATAAGGTACGAACGTGTACCTCGATGCGACCACAATAAGTAAGAGGGGTGTTAGTCTGACCTTGAAAGGTCAAACTGCGAAAGTTGACGAAATAACCAATAAAATGGAAGGATAGTATATAAGAAATAGAATGTATGATATGTTTTAGCATGTACGTAAGAAAATTGTGAAAAAGACAATCGGCGAACAAACACCCTATAGGACGCAAATATGAAAGGTTATGTGCTAACTATTATTTATAGATAAATATGATGGAATTCTTAGTGAGATGACAGTAATGAAGCTAGTGGAAGGATGCTCACGAGTGGGAGCATATTTCATGAATGAATGAGACCAATTCTGGTACGGAAGGTACATATAAAGAAGCGGATCGATCCGGCACACGGATAACTGACTTATGCATTGAAGGCGAGGTTAGTGAAATGTTAATTCTTGATTAATGATAAAGAATCCGTAGATTTATTTGTAAGTGTGAACAAAATGAATGGTAGAATAATTATGGTATGGTATACAATGATCGACCTGTAACGGTCAGCGTGAGAAGGTATGAATGTCATTAAGAGGGAGATCTAAAGGCCTTAAATGAAAGTTTGAGCTGAATTTGTTAAACGCTCGTATGGTTCTCGTACACAACATACCTAGTTGTTATCATAAGTAGTTCATGCAAGGAGCTAATAATAAAGTGTGCGAATGATTAAATTTGAGGCTAAACTCAAATTTGTAATTAGTCCAAGTGACGGTAGTAACCGTAGAATGATGCCTCATACTCGTATTAAGTATGAAAAAGTAATTAGGAAGTGGGTAGCTTTGTATTAGTACCACTAAGTCATTAAATGTTTATAGTATACGTATAATGTTATGCTAAGCCCTCATATGAACAAGAAAGTAATTAGAAAAACGTTAGTAATGGGATAATGGGGTTTGCTCATGATTACAATAATGAATTATATCGTGCATGATTCGTGTGCGGAATGAAATAAATCGATTTATTTAAATTAATAAATGTATGAATATGTTACGCTTATTTAGAAAGATAGAAACAAGCCGTAAGCATAAACTTGTACGACCAATAGTATACATTTGGAATAAATTTTAATGAACGGACCGCTAGTGATGATGTATGCTAGGAACTAGCATTATAAAGTGAAAACGACACTAATAAGAGCTCTGGATCAGATTCTGACTCATATGTGATTATGAAAGTAATTTACTTGATTTAAGAACGGAGGGACAATGTGTACAAATACGTTTATGCATGAATGAAACTCTTGCCAAGATCCCGAATGCATCTATGTTGTATTAAGCATCGTGAATGAATAGATGAAAAAGTAAGAGTAGAAGTGGTCTAGTTGGAATGAGAAAGGTTTTGGGGACGAAACCTCCTTTAAGGGGGATAGACTTGTAACACCCCAAAAATGTTTATTAGACATAAGTTAAATTATAAATAATAAAGGGGTGAAGTTTAAAACTAAATAAGTAAATGAACTTGAGGGATTTAAGTGATTTTAGTTATGTGAAACCTTGAAATATGATTATGTTGTAATGACTGAATCTTAGAAAAATTATGTGGAATAAAAGAAAGGTATGAACTTGGATTGATTTTGATGAGTTATAGGATGAACTAGTAGAAATTCATGATTTGTATGCTTCTAATTGATGTGTGTAAATTGATGACCACCAAGTGTTTGATGAAATGCTTAGAAGAAAAATGTGTATAAATTGGAAGAATAATGAATGAATGTGTTGTTATAGGCGTGAAGGAAGAAGGTTCCAATACTAGGAAATCGGAAAGTTCACAAGATCGAGGTACGTTAGTAACCTTAACTCTATTATGTTGTCATATGTATTTTAATTTCTATTGTATAATGTTGTTGTGTTGGAATCGTGAAAGTTGAAATATAAGATTGTGGAAGTAAAGTTAGATCCGTCATAAACGGATGTAGAGAAATGAATAAGATACGAAAGATAATGCTTCATATCCGGTTCTTTCTAGTCGAACCGGGTATGGGAAGATAATTATGTTTTGAATGAAAGATTACTCGATCCGTCCTATCGGGTTAGAGTGTAATCGTATGTAAAGAATATATTTGTTCATTATGAATGAATCGAATGAAAGTTATGATAACCATACTAGTACCTGTCGTTAGCGGGTATGTTAAGGAAGGAATGCTAATCTTTACATTGAGACAGGCATGTAATGAACCGTCTAACGGTTGGTAATGTGATTGAAAGATGTAAGGCCGTATAATGATTAGTCGGGTCATTAGTCAATCGTGTTGGTGATGAAATACTAACTTCTTTTGGTTATGTTGAATGTAGGTAAATCCTCAGTTTAGGCGACTTGGCAATTTGGAGCGAGCATACGCAAACTTTATGACCGTTAAGCGCTTCCGCTAGTCCGTATTAATGTTTTGGGTTAAATGTTTGTTTTGTACAATTTGTTAGTAGTCACACTTTTAAACACTCGATGTTTTGGTTTTAGTAGTGTCTTGTCGAACGGATGGTAGAATTGTATTTAGTTTTGATTATGGTTAAAACAGGGGTATACTCGTTTTAGGGACGGGTCATGCCCAAATTTTGTTAAAATAGTGTACAAATGTTATCGACATCATCACTTTAGGTTGCGAAAAGCTTGGACATTTTTAAAGTTTATGTTTCTAGCGTCATTTTGGCCGTCATCTTTACTTGATGCAAAGACGGGCGGTACAACCTTTCGCCACACATTTTATTATTATTATATATATCAGTTCGGAACCATTAGCCACACTTTTAGAAAATAATGTGACATTTATTAGCCACAGACTCGAAATGTGTGACCCAATGTTATTTATAGCCACATACTTTTGTTTAGTGTGACTAAAAAGTCAAGTATTTGACACCTTTAGCTATAATTTAAGAGAAAACTGTGACATATATTAGCCACAGTAGCAACATGTAGCCAAATGCTATCTACGATCACAGTATTTGTTTTCATGTGACCAATAACATATTTATTCAAAACCTTTAGCCATATTTTTGAGAAAAAAAATTGTGACATTTATTAGTCACACTAAAAATGTGTGGTCAAATGCTATCTACGGCCACGGTATTTGTTTCATGTGACTAAAAACAAATATATTCAAAACCTTTAACCACACGTAAAGAAAAAACAGTCACACTAAAAAGTGTGGCAAAATGTGATCTACGACCACATTATATGCTTAATAATGTGGCTAAAATCTAATACATATGGCCACATATATTATATATTATTTTGTGTGACCAATGTATTGACATTAGCCGTAATTAAAATTACAAAATTTCATGTGATTTTACATAAACATTCGTCACACCATCGTCACTCTCTTTATTTTGTGTGACGAAATGTTATCAAATGTCATTGAAAAACATGTGTGACCAAATGTTTAACTTACTACATCTTTAAAAATTCCCCTAAAAAGTTAAACTTCCTTCCAAAATATTTCATCCTAAAACTTCATCCCAAAATGTTTACACTAATTTTCAACGGATGTCCTTTAGCTTCAAAAATGTTAGTAATCACACTTTTTTGATTAAAAACTTGCAAGTCGCGTCCTTTCCACCAAGAGACGTCAATTTTTTAGTTAAATCTAATAACGTGCATTGCACTTTAGGATAAATTGTGTAATTAGCTTACACCTTTTAACCAACATTAAAATAAATATGTTATGTCTGTAAAAAAAAAACCACCGCCTGTATCCACCACAACATGTGACCACCACCAAACACCAACAAATCTGACTTACCTCCTGTAGCCACCACCATCGCCTGTGATCACCACCAAACACCACCAAATCTTTTGGCCAATCATGTTACTACACCAATTTTAAACATTAGTTTTAATTAAAAAAATAATAATAATGGGTAATAATTGTACTGGCATTATACCACTACACCCGTTATAAGATAATGCCCCGTAATACCCAAAAGCTGACTGGACCACGGATAATACCTAAGGTGGGGCATTATCTTTCCCCTCTCACTACACATGGTCTTAAATGTTTGAAAGAGGACACTATGTGTAGTCAGTTTTCAACGATTCTAGTACAAAATATCAATGAATCAAATATAGTACATGTTTTTCCATCTTTTTAATGAGTCAAGAAACACCTCACTTGTAACTATGCCGTTGGATCACATGAAGTAGTTTTCAAAAAAAAGAAAAAAAAGTGGTCCTGATTGAAGTACATGACTAGCTTAAAATAGCATACATTTGTCATCTAATAATTTCACAACTATCATCCACTCCAGTCCATTTCAACCCCAAGCCCCAAAATAAAGTATACAAATAAATTAAAAAAAATAAAAATAACCCTTTGAACTATGCATCAGTGGTGGCAAGAAAAGGTGAGTTCATGCTGCTTCTGATTCTCAATCTTGTCATCTTTCAAAGATTGGTTGAATCCAGTGTGCCACAACAAGAAGGTTAAACAATCTTTAGGTGTTGTTTGTTTTTTAAGAGGTAAATGTCTGCAGTCTGCAGACCACATCTGTAGCAGAAGAGGTGGACCAAATGTCTGCAGCCTGTAAGTAGAAAACTGCTTGTTTTTTTTAACTTCTACAGGCTTCTAAAATAAACCGGTGGTGGTGTATGGATGGTGGTGATGGTGGACGGTGATGGTGGTAGACGGTGGTGGTGGGTGGTAGACGGTGGTGGGTGGTGGACGGGTTATACGGTGGTGGGTGTTGGAGGACAGTGGTGGGTGGTGGACGGTGGTGGAGATGGACGGTGGTGGTGATGGAGATGGACGGTGGTGGGTGGTGGACGGGGTATACGGTGGTGGGTGTTGGAGGACAATGGTGGGTGGTGGACATTGATGGGTGGTGGCCGGTGGTGGTGGTGATGGACGGTGGTGGACGGTGGTGGACAGTGGTGGTAGTGATGGACGGTGGTGGGTGGTGGATGGTGGTGGTAGTGATGGACAGTGGTGGTCGACGGTGGTGGTGGTGGTAATGGACGGTGGTTGGTGATGGACGGTGGTGGATGGTGGTGGTGATGAACGGTGGTGGTGATGGACAGTGGTGGGTGGTGGTGGTGGTGATGGACGGTGGTGGTGGGTGGGGGTGTTGAACCCTCTGCAGACCTTATAAGATCTTAGAAGTGGCTGGACCAAGTCTGCACCAAGAAGACCTCGCGCAGACCTTTTTTAACGAAACGTCTTCGGAAAAACAAACAGTCGATCTGCGCGTGACAATGTCTGCGCGTGGTCTGCACCGCGAAGACAGAAGAGCCTGCGCAGAGGTTTTATAAAAAAAAAAGCAACACCTTAGTGTGTGTATATATTTTGTTTAAAAAATCACACCTTTTTTGGTTTCAAGAAAAAGCCAGTATCTTGATTTTGCTGATTGGATGGAGATAAAACCATGGATTATGTACAATTTCATAGCAAAAAGCTATATATGTTAGTATTGGCTAATAAATTTAGCATCTTTATCAATATATATTTTTAATAAATGTTAAGAACTATTATGGATTTGGAATTGAAAATGAGTTGGTTTACTTTAAAAGTCAAACAATATGTATCTTCATGGTTGGAAGTAGGCCTGTCCAAACTGCTCGGCGCTCGAAGATCGTTCGAAAAAGCTCAGAAATTTGCTCGTTTGATTCCTTGCTCGGTTAAAACCGAGCCGAGCAGCTCAGTTCGGTTTAAAACGAACCGAGCACGAGCTTAGGTACACTCGCTCGTCGCTCGTTCGGTTTCGATCGAATTTATTTTTATTATATATATATATATATAACAAATATATTAAAAAGTATTTAAAAGTTGAAATCTGATATTCCCGCTATTGTTTTAGACTTTAGTAAAGTAACCCTAATTTCCCTAAATCCCTATTTCCCTCATTCTTATCAAGACTCATGGGCGTAGGATAGTAGGCGCGGGAGGGGGCGGCCGACCCCCCGAACTTTTCGCTCAGTAGTGGAGAGTATGTAGTTTTCGTATAGAAATTTTTGGGTATATACATTTTTGACCCCCTGGTTTTATAGAAATATTTTAGTATATACGTTTTCGACCCTCAGGTTGGAGATCTCAAGCTTCGCCACTGTCAAGACTCAAGTTCACCATTTCAGTATTTCACCAAAACTAGCCTTAGTCTCTTTCTCTCAGACTGAATCTCTCACGGCCTTCTCTCATATCGTCCTTCCGACCTTCTCTCGTTCATCTCCGGCGTATCATCCTTTTGACCTTCTCTCGTTCATATCCGGTGTATCGCAAAGTTCGTCCGGCAGCCAACATCTCCATCTATCCAGATTCTGGTGTCGCAAGCAGCCATCGTCTCCATTTGTTCTGATTCTGTTGTTTATCTCGTTGTAAGTGTTTTGTGTTTCTATTGTTCATCACTTCATAGTTATAAGAACAGATTTAAGTGTTTCTATGTACGAAGAGAGTTAACTTTTAAGAACAGATTTATGTGTTTCATGGATAGTTATAAGAACAAATTTAAGTGTTTCTATGTAAGAACAAATTTAACTTTTAAGAACATATATTTTGTGTTTATTTTTGTGGGACTTTTTATGTTTGTATTTTGTTAGTCGGGCTGTGTAGCCGAGAGACATAAAGCCAAATGTGTGTGAGACATATAAGTTGGTGAATTTTTGTGAATGAATGGCTGGGTAGGAATGCTAAATAAAACTGAGCAAAAGCGAACCGAACCGAGCGGCTCGGTTCTAAACCGAACCGAGTTCGAGCATAAGATTTCCGCTCGATTTCCTAAATCCGAACCGAACCGAACCGAGCGGCTCGGTTTCAAACCGAACCAAGCACGAGCATTGTCGCAACCCCCGACCCCTTTGCCCCGGGAGGCGGGCGGCCGCGAGCTTTGCACATTCGGTGGTATCAGTGTTTATTTAATTTGGCAGCGGAATTTACATCAGGACCGTAGTTAGGAAATATTTTATCAGAGTAAAACACCTCATTTTATAAATAATAAACACATGGGTAAAACCCAAGTTTCCATTCATAATATGTTTATAGGGATAAAACCTACTTTATTCAAATAAAACTTCTTCTTTATTTAGGTATCTTTTATAGCCACTTTTTTCCAAGCATTTAGTGCTCTCTAGTTGGCTTCTATTTGGCTTTTACATTTTGTTACCTGAAACGCGTTTTAAAAACATTTGTCAGTGGGAAATACTGGTGAGTGAATCCCAATTTAATCAAGACAAGTTTTATCATTTTACAGTATTGAGGGCAATTCAGCAATTACATTTGTTTACATCTATTCAATTACCACCCATGACACTGTCAATCCTGACTGGTGGAAATGTTACTACTCACAGTGTAGTAACTCATTTTGTATACAAAACCCCAACATACCGACGATAATTGTAGAATTACAAATACTCAATCACTGTTAATTATCATGTAAAATAATTTGAGGTTTTGTAAAAACAATTTATGAAAAGCATTTATAAAAAGAGGATAAACTCACATTGCTAATTTAGGTAATTTCTTGTGACTTCCTGATTATAATCTAGTAAATTAAACAATGCACACGCGTTAGTATAATAACCCAAATTTACATTAGTTATACCCTCCCCGAGACAAAACTCCAACGACTAAGTTAGGCAGAGCCTCGACATGCGTTACGGAGCACTAGATCAATAGGGCAGCGTATCTAATACATAACCGGGGGTTATGATACTTACATCGAGGCAGAGCTTCGCTATTTTAGTGGGTATAACACCCGGGTATTACTTTAGCTAATCAGAATTGAGGGAGAATTATAATTTTTGATCGATTTCGACCGAATGCCGATGCCCTCTATTTATAGGGCCTGACAGGAGGTTTCTGGCAGCCCGCGAGAGAGATCAAAGGGTCTCTCGCGCCCCGTGAGCTAGGCTAGCTAGGGCCTAGCCTTGGCCAATCACCGGTATAGCTCTGACACGACATGGACACGTGGAGGCTCAAGGGCTCACCTAATGGTCTAGCTGTCGCGGCCCGCGACTGAGTTAGTCATGGGCGTCGCGCCCCACGAGCGCCCTTATTTATTGTTTTTGTTAAATTAAATGTATTTCGGGCCTTTTTCTCCTATACGGGGTATATTTTAGGACGTATAGGGATGTTCTAAATATTTTAGGAGGGTTGTTACATCCTCCCCACCTTGTTTTAGAACTCGTCCTCGAGGTCTACTGGAACAGGTGTGGATATTTCCTCTGCATCTCTGATTCAAGCTCCCACGTGTACTCTGGTCCTCTCTTGGAATCCCATCTTACTTTGACTAGAACTAATCTCTTGTGTTTGAGATTCTTGATCTTCTTATCTTCAATCTGTAGAGGCTACTCAACGAATTTGAGTTTTTCATTTACCTCTATATCCTTAAGAGGTACTACTAACGATTCACCTGCTAAGCACTTTTTGAGATTACATACATGAAATACATCATGTATTCCAGCCATTTCCTCTGGCAGTTGTAGCTGATAAGCTACTGGTTCTATTCTTTTAATAATCTCAAAAGGTCCAACATACCTGGGGCTTAGCTTTCCCCTTTTTATGAATCTAACTATTCCTTTCCATGGAGAAACTTTTAATAACACTTTATCTCCTACTTGAAACTCCAACGGCTTTCGCCTGTTATCAGCATAACTCTTTTGTCGACCACGTGCTGCTTTTAGTCTTTCCTTGACTTGAATAATCTTGTCCGTTGTTTCTTGTACAATCTCTGGTCCAGACAATTGCTTTTCTCCAATTTCTGCCCAACAGACTGGGGTTCGGCACTTTCGTCCATAAAGTGCTTCGAATGGTGCAGCCTTGATACTGGTATGATAGCTATTATTATATGAAAATTCTATTAATGGTAAATGATCATCCCAATTTCCTCCGAAATTAATTACACAAGCTCTAAGCATATCTTCCATTGTCTGAATTGTCCTTTCACTTTGTCCATCCGTTTGAGGATGATAAACTGTGCTTAGATTTAACTTGGTTCCCATTGCTTTTTGGAAACTAGTCCAAAAATGAGAAGTAAAACAGCTATCTCTATCAGAAACAATAGATAAAAGAATTCCATGTAATGAAACTATTTTATTTACATACAACTTGGCTAATTGTTCCATACTAAAAGTTTCCTTTATCGGTAAGAAATGAGCAAACTTGGTTAATCGGTCTACAATCACCCAGATTGTATCATTTCTTTTTCTTGTCTTGGGTAATTTGGTAACAAAATCCATTGTTATCAATTCTCATTTCCATACAGGCATTTCTAATTGCTGCAATAAACCTGAGGGTTTCTGATGTTCAGCTTTAACCTGTGAACAGGTTAAACACTTAGCAACATAAGCTGCTATATCCTTTTTCATTCCTATCCACCAAAAATTCTTTCTTAAGTCTTGATACATCTTATCACTACCGGGATGTATTGTATAGTTAGACTTATGGGCTTCTTCTAAAATTCGGTGGCGTAGGTTTCCTTGTTTAGGTATCCAAATTCTTTTCTTATGGAATCTCCAAATTTCATCTGTTCCTTGTTCTAATTTTTTAATCATTCCTTTTAATTTCTCAGTATCGTCCTTGATTACTGATTCTTGTACTTCTCTAATTTTCTCATTTAAATCTATTTGCAGATTTAATTTAAGAGAACGTACATTTCTTGGCTTATCATGATACTTTCGACTTAAAGCATCAGCTACTATATTAGCCTTTCCTGCATGATACTGGATACTACAATGATAGTCACTAAGAATTTCCATCCAGCGTCTCTGTCTCATATTTAATATTTTTTGCCCAACAAAAGTACCTTAAACTCTTATGATCTAAGAACACTACACATTTAATTCCATATAAATAGTGTCTCCAAATCTTAAGGGCAAAAATTATGGCTCCTAACTCTAAATCATGGGTTGTATAATTCTCTTCATGATTCTTAAGTTGTCTAGAGGCATAGGCTATAACCTTTTGACGTTGCATCAACACACATCCATAACCTAACTTAGAAGCGTCACAATAGACTACAAAGTCTTCAGTTCATTCTGGTAAAAGCTAGTATGGGTGCGTTGGTTAATCTGTGTTTAAGGATTCTTCCTGTTTTGGTCCCCATTCAAACTTAATTGCTTTACATGTCAGTTTCGTTAAAGGAATGGCTATTCTAGAAAAATCTCGGATAAACCGTCTATAATAACCTGCCAGTCCAAGAAAACTTCTCACCTCTGTTGGTGATTCAGGGACTTTCCATTTAGTAATCGCCTCGATCTTTGTGGGAACCACATGAATTCCTTCATGATTAACTAAATGTCCAAGAAATTGTACTTCTTGTAACCAAAATTCACATTTTGAAAATTCAGCGTAAAGCTTTTCTTTTCTCAGTAAATTCAGAAGTGTATGCAGATGCGCTGCATGTTCCTCTTTACTCTTAGAGTAAATGAGAATATCATCTATAAAGACAGTTATGAATTTATCCAGATATGGTTTACATATTCTGTTCATCATGTCCATAAATGAAGTTGGGGCATTGGTTAGACCAAATCACATGACTGTAAATTCATAATGACTATACCTTGTTCTGAAGGCAGTTTTAGGAATGTCCTCTTCCTGTACTTTCAATTGATGATATCCTGAGCGTAAATCGATCTTAGAAAAAAATCGAGCTCCTTGCAGTTGATCAAATAGATCATTGTTGGTGCACTTGTGTCTGTATTTTGTCTGTATTTTGTAATGATATAAAACGATGTCTTTTGTAGTCGTGTTACGTCTTAGATGTGTTTATGTGTGTGCTTAATGTAAGTTTGACCAGTCAACCATCCTCCTGGTTTGAATTGGTCAAACAGTTAGAAAAAGGTTTGTAAGTTGTGTGGGTCGAAGGATGAGTCATCGAAGGATTGTTTATATCCTTCGATGAGCTCGAAAGATAACCTTCGATGGATATAGATGGACCTCGAAGGATGCCAATCCTTCGAGGTATATGTGGATCCTTCGATAGGCTGTATCTCGATAGATGATCTTTCGATCAGTCTAATTGATCCTTCGACCAGACGAGCTGTGAAGGTTATATATACTGTTGTAATGTGTTCACTTCATGGTGTGAGTGAACTTAGTCTTGTAGAGAGCGTATTTTCAGTTTGGTCAAGGGCTGTAACCGTGTCCACTGAAATACAAGAGAAAACTTTGATATCTTGTGTGTCTACCTTTCTCTTTGTAGCTTGTGTTCTCATATAAACTACCGGTTTGCATTCTAGCTTGGATTCCGCACTTGCTAGTGTGTTAAACATAACAAGGATAAGGTTTAACCTCAACCTCCGAGGGACCTACAAGTGGTATCAGAGCCAGGGCTCTTTTCCTTGTTAAAAACCGAGTTTATACAAGACTTTGGAGTGTGTTGGACAAAAACTCACTTGGTTTAGCACCCGTTTTACTGGTTTTTCTCGCTTTTCTGGTCATAAAAACGTGTTCTAAACTAACCGGGTGTGTTAAAGAACGGGTTGGGTAACTTAAAAACTTGTTTTTAAGAAGTTTGGTAATTTCCGGCCAAATTCCGGCTTACTCCGGTGACCGGTTTTCTGGATAAGAACCTTCTTTTTAGGCAATATTTTATTAGTCAAATCTGGGTTAGCAGAAAGTATGGTCTGAACATACCTTCTGCCGAAAGTTTTTACCAACCAATCACCTTTTCACCAACCTGTCAACTTTTGTCAACTGTGTCAGTGCAGATCGAAGGATATCCTTCGAAGTCGAAAGATCATCTTTCGATCAAAGGAGGTTCGATAGATAATCATCTTTCGAATATCCTTCGAAGTTTGTGACTTATCTTTCGATCCAAGGAATCTTTTCGAAGGATATATCTGTCGATCTACAGGTCTTATTCGAAAGACAAGGATCCTTCGATTGGAGAGTCTTTCGAAGTCATTGTTCGAAACTCAACAGTGATCTTTCGAACACTGTTGATCTTTCGAACAGTTCTGTTCCTTCGAGCCTAATCTGTTTAAGTTTAACAAGTTTGTGTTTTTTCAGGTCTTTCGATCAAAGATCCTTCGGCTGTTTGTTATCCTTCGAGATTTTAACATAGTTTGTGAAAATTATATTTAAAAAAAAAAAGAGGAAAACTTGTTTTTCAAATTTTAAATAAATTTTCATTTAATATATTAATTGTCTTTACAAAATGGGAACAAACGGTCAGTGGGATTCAACTGCGTGGACTCAAACAACTTTGACTCCAAAATCATCAGCTACGCAATCATCAGCTACGCAATCTACGTCAGATTTCAACAAAACTGCATGGATGCAGGCTATTGCTCCACCTCAAGCTGCAATGATAACTGCAAATCAATGGGCATTGGTCACAAATCAAAGCAACAGCATTCAAGCTATGATGCAGAACGACAGTGAAACTGGTACAAGCACAAAACCGCCAAAGCTAAATCACATCAATGATTGGGGATGGTGGAAAGAAAGGCTGAGAACTTATGTTCAGGGGCAAGGTCAAGATCTATGGATGTGCTTCTTCACCGCATTTGACAATGATTTGGAAGTTGCAGGATCTAATCCAGAAACTTACAGCACCATGTCTGATGATGATAAGAAGAAATTTGAGTTAGAAAAGAAGGCATTCATGATTCTCACACAAGCACTGCACAAAGACATTTACCACCAGTTTGTTTACTGCACGACTACTAAAAGCTTGTGGGATATGCTCACGTTACGATGTGAAGGAAATGCTCAATCTAGAAAGATCAAGCAAGAATTACTGAAGAAAGAGTTTGAAGGATTCACGTGTATGGAGAATGAGACTTTGGCAGATTTATCTACAAGGTTCCATCACTTGTTGAGCGAGATGTTTGCTTTCAGAGTCACTGCCACTCCACAACGTTAAAACAGAAGCATGAAGCTGTCCGATCGCTATAAGAATCGTGATGATAGATTAATGGAAGCCTTCAAGCCTGTTCAAGCGAACTTTAAGAGATTTGATCACAAAGTTGTTACACTTTGGAATGAAAGGTGCAAAGCTTTGGGCATCGTTCCTTCAAGGCGTGGCGATGATAAGGATGATGATGCAGCAAATCCTGATCAACCAGCTGCCACAGGTTCCGGTGCAACTGCATCTGGTGCTGCAGGTGGGTCTGGTACATCTCAAGATGCTCCTTCTGCTCCTCCAACAGCTACTGGTCCGTCTGAGCAGACTGAAACGTTAGAAGCTTCAGCAGGATTTGAACATATTAGTCTTGAGCCGGAAGCGTTCACCGATCTCCCTGAATCCTCAAGTGTTCAACAGTATCATCCAGTCACGGGTGAACTATTAGAAGAGGGAGAACACGTTACTGAGATGTCTGATGAATGTGTGTTAGCTCTGACAGCAATGGATGAAGTTGATTTGACCACGATTGATGCTACTCCATTAGTTCCGGACGAAACCGATTTCTCTACGATTGAAGAAATCTTCATCGGTTCGGATCCGGAACGTCCCGTATATGTTAGTCAAGATAAAGTGGAGCTTAATTCGCTTGATGATGATTCTGTGGAGGCAAAGACAGCAGAATCTTCTAATCTTTCTTCAGATTCTCCTTCAGTTCAAGAAAACCGTGAAAAGACTGTGAATGAATGGCGAGCGGATTTCCTAGCTAGGAATCCTCCTCCGCTCCCTCCGTTGGATCAGGCCAACTACATGGTTCTGGAAAGAAATCCGGCTAGGGGTCGTATTATCAGCTGGATGTTCATCAAGGAGCTTCATTGCATGGTTGTGAAGCGAGAATGCGGCCTTCAGTACTTCAGGACTCTTCTCAGCATTCTCTCACTTCCTTATTATGATGTTGCGGTTTTGGCTCAGATGGAGGTTATTAATCGAGTCAAAGACAAGATGGTGGATTTGTTTGCGAAGAAGATCAGATTGGAACGAAGAAGAGGTTGGGAGGATCCGCTATACAAGCCGCAGTTTCCTCGATACGAGCAAATCAGGTTCACGCTCGATCCAGAGACAAATACTGCTCGTTATCGATTGGTTTATGATCCTCCAAAGTTGATGAAGAAGATACCTTTGTTGAAAATGAAGACAGACTTTCTGGGAAACTTTCGTTGCTGGGTTTATGATGCAGATACTGGAGAAGCCGTGATCTTATTCCGAGATAGTCAGGAGAACTTTCGAATGATAGATCCGATGTGGATTACTAACATGTCCAGGTCGGATATTATTGTTCTTAAGGATCACGAGATCAATTACTTGGTTAGAGATCGTGAACAAGCAATGAAGTTTCAGAAGATGGCCCGGTATTGCTTCAACCTACTGGTGAATGCGGGAAGTGTATGGTCTACGCATCACTTAACGGTTGAAAGGACGTCAGAGACTTGAAGACACAAAGATCGAGACAAAGCTACAGCCAAGGGGGAGTTTGTTGGTGCACTTGTGTCTGTATTTTGTCTGTATTTTGTAATGATATAAAACGATGTCTTTTGTAGTCGTGTTACGTCTTAGATGTGTTTATGTGTGTGCTTAATGTAAGTTTGACCAGTCAACCATCCTCCTGGTTTGACTTGGTCAAACAGTTAGAAAAAGGTTTGTAAGTTGTGTGGGTCGAAGGATGAGTCATCGAAGGATTGTTTATATCCTTCGATGAGCTCGAAAGATAACCTTCGATGGATATAGATGGACCTCGAAGGATGCCAATCCTTCGAGGTATATGTGGATCCTTCGATAGGCTGTATCTCGATAGATGATCTTTCGATCAGTCTAATTGATCCTTCGACCAGACGAGCTGTGAAGGTTATATATACTGTTGTAATGTGTTCACTTCATGGTGTGAGTGAACTTAGTCTTGTAGAGAGCGTATTTTCAGTTTGGTCAAGGGCTGTAACCGTGTCCACTGAAATACAAGAGAAAACTTTGATATCTTGTGTGTCTACCTTTCTCTTTGTAGCTTGTGTTCTCATATAAACTACCGGTTTGCATTCTAGCTTGGATTCCGCACTTGCTAGTGTGTTAAACATAACAAGGATAAGGTTTAACCTCAACCTCCGAGGGACCTACAATCATCGATCCTCGGTAATGGATACCGATTTTTAATCGTGACCTTGTTTAATTCTCGGTAATCAATGCACATACGCATTGATCCGTCTTTCTTCTTGACAAACAAGATTAGTGCTCCCCAAGGTGATGAACTTGGTTATATGAAACCTTTCTCTAGAAGTTCGTCCAACTGTTTCTTCAATTTCTGCATCTCTGCTGGTGCCAAACGGTAAGATTCCTTGGCAATCGGTGCTATCCCTGGTAGTAGATAAATTCTAAATTCAACTTCCCTATCTGGCGGTAGTCCGGGTAGCTCTTCAGGAAAAACATATAAGAATTGAGATACTACGGGAATATCTTTCAATTCTTTTCCTTTAGTATTAATGATTATGGAAATCATATATACTAATGATCATTTTCTTGCATAGCTTGTTGTTTTCATCACAGAGATGAATTTCGTAGATCTAGTTGGCTTATCTCCTTTAATTGTGATCTTTTCACCTTTTGGTGAATTTACTTGTATGGACTTTTGATCACATAAAATACTGGCATGATTGGCTACCAACCAATCCATTCCTAATACAATATCAAATCCGGCTAAGTTCATTGGGTAAAGGTTAGCAATAAAATTATGGTTTAGGATTTCTACTCTTGCTTTGTGCAAGATTTCAGCGATCCTAACGGATTCTCCATTTGACGTTTCTACTAGGCATTCTTGATGGTGTTTAGTTAATGGTTGATTAAGAATTTTGCAAAATGAAGTATTAATAAAACTTTGGTTCGCACCAAAGTCAAATAATACTTTAGCAAAAACATCATTAACTAAAAACGTACCGACAATCACTTTCGGAATCATCTTGGCTTCTTCTGCTGTCAGAACAAAAGCTCTAGCATTCTTAGCATTCTTGTTGTTCATGGCTGGAGCTAGTTTCGAACAGCTCGGTTTGATATGCCCCTTTTCTCCACAATTGAAGCATACTCCATTGCTAGGTTTCTTCCTGCAGTCTTCTTTCTTGTGTCCAGGTATATTGCAAAAGTTGTAGTATGTGGAGCATCTTCCTGAATGCTTCTTCTTGCAAAACTTGCAGTAAGGTGCAGAAGTAGAACCTACATTCTTCCCACGATTGGAATTACCGTAGCGAAATTCCTGGGTAAGTTTCTGGACTAGGTTCCCCCTCTGGTTCTCTTCTTGCGTACGTACCAATTCATCAATCAAGGTGTTTGCTAATTCTACAGCTTCTTCTATGGTTTGTGGTCTAGCTGCCTTGACTACATGTCTAATCACACTGATTAATCCCTAGACGTAATGGGAGATTAATACTGGTTCTGGTGAGGCTAGGGTTGGCACTATTCTAGCATATTCGAAGAATACGGTAGTGTAACTCTTACAGTCTATTCCAATCATTCTAAGGTTTAAGAACTTATTAGCAATTTGTTCTTTTTCATTGGGAGGACAGAATTTTCTTTCGACCATGTTTTTAAACTCAGTCCATTCCATATTATAAACTCTGTCACTTCCCCTAGACTAGAGAATAGCATTCCACCATTCTAAGGCTGCATTCTTAAAAAGATTGGAAGCAAACATGATTTTATCTTCCTCTGCACACTTGCTTATTTTTAAGACAGCCTTTGTCTTTTCTAACCAGCGTAGAGCTGCAATGGCTCCTTCATTGCCAGAGAATTCTATTGGTTTGCAGTACCAGAATTCTTTATAAGAACAACCATAAGACATGGTTCTTCTTCTTTTTGGAATAGGAAATTGAAGTAACGGCCCATTGTTTACGCTGTGACTGGGTTCAGTAGGTGGTCGCTTACTTCCATTATTACTTTTATTTTCTTCTTCTTTAACAGTTTGGATGATATATGGCATAACGTCTATAATTCCCTGTGCCACTATGTAAGGACCTGCACGAAATTATCCCAAAATGCTCCGTAAGTAGAAACCCGAACCCCTAAAACCCTAATTCTTATGAAAAACCAAGAAATTTAATTTTTTTCTGATAGCTCGCGGGCCACGTAAGAGTTAAGCCAATCTTACGCGGGGCGAGACAGCTTTGAAATCTCCGGATAAGCTTCCAGGCCACGTGTCTGACATGTGGCAGACCTACACCGTGACACGGCAGCCCTAGTCGTAGCTAGGGTGGCCCTCGCGGGCAGCGTAAGATTCTCTTCAGGTTTACGCGGGCCGCGAGAGACTCAATTTTCAGCTATAAATAGTACGTGCATGGGGCTTTCATCTGTGTTCGAAAAATCCTTTCAAAACAACAACTTTCTGCTTATATTAGAGTGTTTAGAAGTCGAAACGCTGCTACGATACAGGGTAATAACTCGATCACTGCTACGATACAATGTCCGATCGATTGAAACCGATCCGATGGATGTTTAAGTGTTGCCCGGATCCGGGCTATACTTTGTCATTCGTCGTGAGGGTTTTGATTTCGTGAGCATATCGTAAATGTTGTATTAAGTTAGTAACCTAGTTTCGTGTGCATTGTTATTTCAACTAGGTTACCAAGCTTAATCAGTAGGCAAAACTCTGTCCAACTAAACTTGTAAGGTGAGTCATTCTCTTTTTATCAAAAGTGTTTTCCAATACCTAAATGTTTTCCAATTATATTTTTACAGGGGGTAAGTCTTTGTTATCTTAAACTACTGGCAGTAAGTGGGGTATTGTGCACATTACTATTGTTTTCTCACTTTTCGGTGGACGAACCTAAACAGTGATAATCATCTCTATTGGGTAATAGGACCTAATGGTGATCTGACCATAGTCACCAGGGTGTGACACTAGACCAGATAATTGTAAGATAGTGGCAATTGTTATCGCTCTTAATCCTGTAGATTATAACACAGTGTCGTTTTGTACAAATTGAATGACTCGCCAGTATTTCCCCGCTGATAAAATCTTTTTAAACATGTTTCAGGTGACTTACTGTGAACTAGGAAAATTGCCGTGCAACACTCAAGCTTAAAGGATGTGGCTCAGTAAATAAATAAACATGTTTTTGTAATTAGGGAGTTTCCCAGAGTTTGAAATAAAATAATTGGGCATTTTCAGTTAAATAATCCTGTTGAAATTTCCGCTGCCAAAATAAACCCCAATACCACGGGTTTCTGTCCCGCGGCTTCTGAACCGGGTAAAACCGGGTCGGTGGCCATGACAGAAAAATGTGGTATCAGAGCCACTGATTTAAGCCAATTAAGTATTTGGAAAATACTTAATTTTCTTTGAAATTGCCATTCTGTGCTTATGTGAAAATTTAATTTAATAAATAAAATTTTAATTTTAATTTTGTGTATGTTTCTTCATGTGTGCTAACAACATGAATGAACTATCGGAGGCACTCTTAAACATTACTATCCATACCACTGATATGGATACCACCGGAACCCAATCCCGATACCAGGCAGATACTGAGGAGCCACTAGTGTTTCAGGCAGAGCCACAGGAGAAACCCAAGCTTAAGAAAAGAAGAAGAATTCTGGACTGGAAACGTGGACGAAGGAAGAAACCAGCTGCCCAAAAGGTGAAAAAGACGGCGGATCCAAAAGGAAAAGGAAAGGAAGTAGGAGAAAGTTTCGGTCAAGCCCATGAAATGCCACCTTAGGAAGAGCTTGATAGAAAGTTGGCCAACTGTGACCTCATCGGACCTACTGACGAAACCCTTTTCAATTACCCCGCTCAATTAGAACTTCCTATTAATTTGGAACCTGCTATCCCGGACCCAATTGTCAACCCTCAACTTCTTCCAGGAGAGTTGGAAGAATGGTGGACGAGCGACTGGCATTTTCAGAACTTCATGAATAACCCCAATACGTATTTTCCCTAGTTTGAACCTAATCCCTTTCCACCAATGAACCCGGAAAACGTTGCTGAATTACGCCGCTATGGCGAGGAGCTGGTGGATGTGGGAAATCAGATTCGAGACGTGGGGGAGAAGATTTCGTGGAAGTACGACGAGAGGGAGCGTCGTTTCTGAAAAAGCCAACTAACGGGGGTTGAATGTTTTGTATAATAATAATAATAATAATAACAACCATAATATAATGTATAATATTGTATAATACTAACTAAAAATAAGACTTTTGTAAAATAGATGGGGTGTATTGATGCATACTATTATAAAAATATATAAATGTCGAAAGATCGACGATTTTGGCTATATGTGTTAACTTCGTTGTGTTGTGATTGCCTTATTGTGTTTAATTATCATCCAATTTATGATAATAATTTATATATATCTTGATAATGATTCAGATGGAAAATGCAGAAAATCAACCAGTCAATGAAGTTAACCAATCAGAACAAAACAATGAGGATTATTTTCTTAATAGGCAAGATAAAGAAAATATCGTTGCTCAGGGAATAGTCAATGCTATCCCAGCCATCATTACAGCTGCTAGAAATCCCATTGAACCTTCCCAAGCCAACCATAGTAAACGCACCCGCGACGATAATTTCAGCAATAGTGTAAATGGAGGCGGCAATAATGATAATAATGTCGTTCAAACCCCATTTCTTAAGAAAATGAAGGTTGCAACAACTGGTTGCACTTACAAAGAATTTCTTGCCTGTAAGCCAGTTGAATTTGCCGGCAATGAAGGGGCGACTGCCGCACTGCGTTGGTTAAAATAAGTAAATGCGCAGAGGAAGACAAGGTCATGGTGGAACACGGTGCTACAGGCCAAGGGAAGTGACGTGGCTTATGCCATGAGTTGGGAAGAATTTAAGAGATTGGTGGAAAGAAAATTTTGTCCCGACTATGAAAAGGAACAAATGACAAATAAGTTCCTGAACCACCGAATGGTGGATGTTGATTGTTGAGGGTATACTTCGAAATTCTTCGAGTATGCCAGAATTGTACCAACTCTGGCCTCGCTAGAACCGGTACTTATTTCTCGCTATATTTTGGGGTTTAATTAGTGAGATCCGTGATATCGTCAAAACTGCAAGGCCCCGTACAATTGACGATGCGGTTGAATTGGCTAACACCTTGACCGACAGACTGGTACGCACAAGAGAGGAAAACAGGAAAAAAGAGTTGGCCCAAAAGATTACCTAAGGTTTTCATGGGGGTAATAATAATAGTAATTTCAAGAAAAGGGGAACCGGGCAATCCTCCACCGCTCCATCTTGCAGTACCTGTAAAAGAAAGCACTTTGGGAAATGTAAAGGGTATTGCAATTTCTACAATAGACCGGGGCACCAAGAAGAAGAATGCAGGAGGAAGAAATCAACTATCTGCTTCAATTGCGGAGAAGCTGGACATTTCAGACCAGAATGCCCAAAACTAATCAAGCCAGCTAACAACAAGGCCAAACCTGCAGAGGGAACAACTAAAAAGAATGCAAGAGCCTTCCAGCTAACTACACAGGAAGCAGATCTGATTGCCGACGTGATAGCTGGTACGTATCTGGTACATGGTGTTTATGCAAAAGTATTATTTGACTCTGGTGCAAACCAAAGTTTTATTAATACTTCGTTTTCTCAAAGCCCTTAAGCAACCCTTAACCAAACTTAGGAAAGTTTTTACGGTAGAAACGGCAGATGGTAATTCTGTTAAAATAGATAAGGTTTTGCAAGAAGGAAAGATAGAGCTTTCAGGACATAAATTTTCTACAAAACTGTTTCCCATGAATTTAGCTGGATTCGATGTCGTGCTAGGAATGGATTGGTTAGTAGCCAACCATGCTCGAATCCTCTGTGATAAGAATTCCATAGAAATTCATAGACCCGTAGGAGAAACAGTTGTGGTTACAGGAGATAAACCACATAAACCAATGAAGTTCATTTCCATAATGAAAGTTGCTAGTTATGAACGAAAACAAAGAATAGTGTATATGATTTCAGTAATCATTAACACTAAAAGTAAGGAACTTAAGGAAATTCCAGTAGTATCAGAATACCCGGACGTATTTCCAGAAGAGCTACCTGGATTACCACCTGATAGGGAGGTAGAGTTTAGAATTCATGTAATTCCTGGAACTACCCCAATAGCTAAGGCACCCTACAGATTAGCACCCACGGAAATGTTAGAACTAAAGAAGCAATTGGATGAATTGCTAGGCAAATGATTCATACAACCTAGTTCATCCCCTTGGGGAGCGCCTGTGCTGTTTGTAAAGAAAAAGGATGGTTCAATGCGAATGTGTATCGATTATAGGGAATTGAATAAAGTTACAATTAAGAATCGATACCCATTACATAGGATTGATGACCTTTTTGATCAACTTCAAGGAGCTAAGTATTTCTCTAAGATAGATTTGCCCTCCGGATATCATCAGTTAAAGGTAAAAGAGGAAGACATACCTAAAACTGCCTTCAGAACTAGGTATGGTCATTACGAGTTTACAGTCATGCCCTTCGGGTTAACGAATGCTCCCGCATCATTCATGGACATGATGAATAGGATATGTAAGCCGTATTTGGATAAATTTGTAATTGTCTTTATTGACGATATACTTATTTATTCCAAAAGCCAGGATGAGCATTGTGAGCACCTGCATGCACTCTTAACTCTGTTAAGAAAAGAAAAGCTTTATGCCAAATTCTCGAAGTGTGAATTCTGGCTACAGGAGGTGCAATTTTTAGGCCACATGGTGAATCACGAAGGTATTCATGTAGATCCCTCCAAAATCGAAGCGATCACCAATTGGAAGGTTCCACAATCAGCTACTGAAGTTAAAAGTTTCCTAGGGTTAGCCGGATACTATAGGTGATTCATTAAAGATTTTTCTAAGATAGTTGTGCCATTAACTAAGTTAACTTGTAAAATAGTTAAGTTTGAATGGGGACCTAAGCAAGAAGAGGCCTTTAGGATTTTGAAGCAAAGACTAACAAACACCCCAATTCTAGCTTTACCAGACGGAACAGAAGATTTTGAAGTTTACTGCGATGCTTCTAAGCTAGGATTAGGATGTGTGCTAATGCAATGCAAAAAGGTAATTGCGTATGCATCAAGGCAGTTGAAAAACCAAGAGGAGAATTATACGACTCATGACTTAGAGTTAGGAGTAGTAATTTTTGCCCTTAAGATTTGGAGACATTATCTGTATGGAAGTAAGTTTACCGTCTATACAGATCATAAGAGCTTAAAATACATATTTGGGCAAAAAGAGTTAAACATGAGGCAAAGGAGATGGATGGAAACTCTAAGTGACTACGATTGTGATACTCAGTATCACGAGGGAAAGGCGAATGTAGTAGCAGATGCCCTAAGTAGTAAATATCAGGAGAAACAAAGACGAGTTCGTGCTCTTAGATTAAATCTACAGCTAGATTTAATGTAACAACTGAAGAACGTTCAAGAAATAGCTATCAAGGATGATGCTGAAGGAATGAAAGGAAGGATAAAGGAATTAGAGCAAGGAACTGATGGAATTTGGAGATTCCATAAGAAAAGAATTTGGGTACCTAAGCAAGGAAATTTAAGAGATAAGATTTTAGAGGAAGCCTATAAATCTAGGTATACCATGCATCCCGGTAATAATAAGATGTACCAAGATTTAAGAAATAACTTCTGGTGGATAGGAATGAAAAAGGACATAGCTAGGTATGTTTCTAAGTGTCTAACTTATGCGCAAGTTAAGGCAGAACACCAGAAACCTCTGGGTTACTCCAACCTTTAGAAATGCCCGTATGGAAATGGGAACTAATAACAATGGACTTTGTTACTAAATTGCCCAAAACCAGGAAAGGTAACGATGTAGTCTGGGTAATTGTAGATCGATTAACCAAATCCGCTCATTTCCTACCAATGAAGGAAACCTTTAGCATGGAAAGACTGGCTAAGTTATACGTAGACGAAGTAGTATCTCTACATGGAGTTCCACTCTCCATTGTGTCAGATAGGGATAGTCGTTTCACTTCACATTTTGGGACCAGTTTCCAACAAGCAATGGGAACGCGATTGAATTTAAGTACTGCCTATCATCCTCAGACTGATGGGCAAAGTGAAAGGACGATTCAAACCTTAGAAGACATGCTCAGGGCATGTGTGATAGACTTCGGTGGAAATTGGGATGACCACTTGCCGTTAATAGAATTCTCCTATAACAATAGTTACCATGCAAGCATCGAGGCTGCCCCATTCGAAGCACTATATGGACGAAAGTGCCGAACTCCGGTATGTTGGGCAGAAATAGGAGAAAGTCAATTATCAGGTCCTGAAATTGTGCAAGAAATCACCGATAAGATAACTCAAACCAAGGAAAGACTGAAAACGGCTAGAGATCGCCAGAAAAGTTATGCAGATAATCGACGCAAGCCGTTAGAATTCCAAGTTGGAGACAAGGTACTCTTGAAAGTTTCTCCTTGGAAAGGGGTAGTTCGATTCGGTAAGAAAGGAAAGCTAAGTCCACGGTACATAGGACCATTCACAGTCACCCAACGAATAGGACCAGTAGCCTATCGCCTACAGCTACCAGAAGAGTTAGCCGGGATACATGATGTGTTTCATATATCTAATCTTAAGAAGTGTTTGTCTGAAGAATCTCTGGTAGTACCTCTTCAAGATGTAGAGGTAAATGAAAAGTTGAAATTTGTTGAGAAACCGCTCCCAATAGAAGACAGAAAGATTAAGTTCCTCAAACACAAAAGATTGGTGCTGGTCAAAGTAAAGTGGGATTCGAAAAGAGGACCTGAGTATACATGGGAACTGGAATCGGAAATGAAGCGAAGGTATCCTCACTTGTTCCAGTAAATCTCGAGGACGAGATTTTCACTAGGGTGGGGAGGATGTAAGGACCTGCACGAAATTATCCCAAAATGCTCCGTAAGTAGAAACCCGAACCCCTAAAACCCTGATTCTTATGAAAAAACAAGAAATTCAATTTTTTCTGATCGCTCGCGGGCCGCGTAAGAGTTAAGCCAATCTTACACGGGCCGCGACAGCTTTGAAAGCTCCGGATAAGCTTCCAGGCCACGTGTCTGACACGTGGCAGACCTACACCGTGACACGACAGCCCTAGTAGTAGTTAGGGTGGCCTTCACGGGCCGCGTAAGATTCTCTTCAGGTTTACGTGGGCCACGAGAGACTCAATTTTCAGCTATAAATAGTACGTGTATGGGGCAATTGTAATCGCTAGACCAGATAATTGTAAGATAGTGGCAATTGCAATCGCTCTTAATCATGTAGATTATAACACCGTGTCATTTTGTACAAATCGAAAGACTCGCCAGCATTTCCCCGCTGATAATGTAACACCTCGTAAAATCACGACCAATATAATAAAGACACGTGTCATGGACTTTAAACGTGTAAGGAATTATTTTCGAGGGACTAAAATTGTCAAACAATGTAAATATGTTAATAAAAAGGGATCCAAAGTGTCAACATGCCATTCATATGCCTCTGATTGACCTCACACGACGTTCGTATTCTTTAACGAATAATTTATCGAACTTAGAAAGTCGTTTGTGCTAAAAATTAGGATCTTATGAAACATTGGGGTTAAAAGCGTCAACATGTTGAAAGTAACCTCTGAGTGACCTTTTAACGATCCCAAGAACATTGTAATAATTGTATATTTCGCTTCCAAGAATGTTGGATATTAATTTTGTGAAGTTTCGAAGGAATCAAGACTTTTCGGGTGATCGTACGACTAACCGGAAGCTTAACGGGGTTAGTTTATGACCCAAGGTCCTTAAAAGTTAATTATGGGGGTCCTAAATGTAATAAACGAAAGTTAAATAAACTTATTATGGACCAGGGACCAAAACTGCAAATAATAAAACATGTTTTCCGGTCTTAAGGGCTGTCGCGGCCCGCGTAGACTCCATAGGAGTCTTACGCGGCCCGCGTAGAACTACCAGATGCAGAAAAAGGGGGACAGGTGCATGTATAGCAGGTTACACCGCCTTTGCATGGTGGTTTTCGATTTCAGGGACTAAGCCAACATTATTATATGCATAGGGGACACCTGGGATCATCAGAAAACATTTGTAGACTTGTGTGGAGTGATCTTGTGAAGTTTATTTGGCTATATAAGAACTTGTTGGTTTGCTAGTTCATTTGTTCATTCACAAAATTATTCAAACTCACTCTCTGGAGCTCTCTGGACTTCAAGCAAGTTTTCTCAAGTTCCTAATTCGTGCTAAGAGCCTTTGTAAGCATTCTTAGCCTTCCAAGTTCAAGATTTATTAGTCTACAGACCAAAAGTCAAAGCCGTCGTAATTAAGCTTTGACTTAGTGATTAATCACTAATGATCCAGTCATTTTTCGAATTGAAAGTGACTATGAGTTGGTAATTATGTGGATAATAAACCCTTAAAAGGGCTCCCTCTGATTTCCAATCTAACTTGGTCAATTGTCGGGTCAAACTTAATATTAAAAAGTCAACAGAAGCTATTTTTGCAAATAAATTAATAACTAACAATATAGAGGTTATGGAACCTGCTTAAACACTAATATAACTTGGTAATTAATATAAGAACATGTTTAGGCATGTTCAACCCGACAATTCTGTGTTTAGGCACGGTTCGGAACCGAAAGTCGCAAAAGTAGACCTTTGCGTTGACTTTCAGTTCTGACCCGAATTAGCTTAATTTAGATATGCCTTAAGGTTCCTTTAGGACCATATTATATGTTAGTAAAACCTCTGAGGTTATACTACATGGTTCCTTATTAATCCGATTCATTTGCATGTTCCGTTATATGCTTAATTATTGACCATTATGCCCTCTTTATAATAAAACGAGATTTTTGAAAATGTGAGAGGACAAAAACCTTTATTACTGATTTATAAACATGTCTTAAAAATTTGACATCAGTTTGTAGTCTAAATTAGGAG
The DNA here is from genome assembly GCA_030545235.1 of Helianthus tuberosus. NCBI lineage: Eukaryota > Viridiplantae > Streptophyta > Magnoliopsida > Asterales > Asteraceae > Helianthus > Helianthus tuberosus. The sequence goes on along the minus strand of CM060399.1, from coordinate 213,263,410 downwards.
TTATGCTCGATATCGTAAATTGAAGCCTTTTTATTAATTAAACGGCACTTTTTGCATAAAACCTATTTAAACCCAAATTTTGACAATAAACCTTTTACCCACTAATGTAATATAATATTTAGGGATTGTTGGATATTTTTTATTGAATTTTAAACTGATTACGTTATAGAGTTTTAAAGTAAATTCGGTATTGACGTAATTGCCCTTTTCTTGGATAAAATGAGTTTTACATAAGATTTTGATGCCAAACCTTTTGCTACTGATTTCATATGTTAAATAAAATATTTTAAGCCTTCTGGACTGATAAAAATCTCAGCTTTCCTTATATAACCTGAAAATCGCCTAAAACCGACTTTTTACGCGTTTTAAACGCATAGTATAGGTTAAAACTATGTTTAACATTTAAGACCCATTACCTACTGATGTTATAAGTAAATTTTGATACTTTAACAGTAGGTAAAAGTTTTAAACTCAGATTCCCAGAATTGACCCTTAAAGCTTATGTGAAATGACCAAAACGCCCCTACGGTGCATAGTTTGGTCATAAATGATAAATTTCACATATATGCAATATCTCACTAATATAATTTACTAAAATACATATTTTTACTGATCATTTTAGACCAGAACCTCAGATTGTCATTTAACCTCTTTTATAATCTTTAAAATGACCAAAATACCCCTACGGGGCTTATATTGATTTTAAATTCATTTTGGGCATAATGGGAGGTATCCTACTGATATCATAACACATTTTAAGAATATTAACATAGGGAACCTGTTCATGACTCATTCGGCTACCCGTTGTGCATTTTTCGCGTTCGGTACGGTTTATGTGACTAGTTTGCATAAATTGACCGAAACGGGTCAAACCTTATCATTTTTACCTCAAAATCTAGAATGTGTTTAGTATACCCATATTATACAAGTCTTCATACTTGTCGGGTCTAACTCACATTCTAATCCGGTCTTCGCTTAATCTTGCGTTTTAAACCGTATATCTTTCTTTAAAACTAACCGGTCTAAGTTTAAACTTAAGTAAGACCCGTTAGGAATCTAATAGGTTATTAAAAACCTTTGTTCCAGATTAGGAGCCCGGTAAAAGCTATCTGTACTTGATTGATTGATTTACGGCTGGGAATAAATTTATATTTTTGCTCAGGTAGATACTTTTAACTTATTTTCCGTTATACGGACTTGGGATACGGTATTATAATAATACCGCTTGGTCGGGTGTGTAGTTATTTAAATCGGATTGTGATTAATATATTTACATAACCCATTTTAATCTGTTTTGTTTGGTATATGGCCTTTGGGGGGTTAATGACCATGTCCTGGATATCTTCGGCTCATTCATTGAAATGGCCACGACTTAAGCACGGGGTGTAGGCATACACCTGACAGTTGCGTATGTATAAAAGTATCCCACAATAAGGTATTCCTTGTGGGCATTATACTTGTGGTGTGTCAGTTAATCTTGTCCGGCTCTTCTAACCGGCCCTGACGGACGACAAACATTTAAAACTGTATACAAGATTATTTTTATAATAATTGTCCCAAGTTATAAAAGATTATTTATGCCTTGTGCATTTAAATCAATTTTCTTAAATATTTTCAAAAGAGTCGGTTAATTGTATTTACCAGTGTAAACTGACGTATTTTCCAAAAGGTTAAGTGCAGGTACTATGCGAAATAGGCTGGCTACTCCCGAGTGAATAAATAAAGAAGTCTTGCAAGCTTTATCACTTTAAAATCTGTTGAACAATATTCCTTTGTTTTGATCCGCCTGTGGATCCTTTACATTCCGTTTGTAATACTTATATTACTTTCATTCGCTTTGAAATATTTTTACTTTAAGACTTACAATGTGCATTAAACTGTGATTGTTTGACTATGATGATATCAACTACGTCACAATACTCCCCACCGGGCCCACCGGTAATACGTGGAAATATCGGGGTGTGACAGGTTGGTATCAGAGCCAACATTGAGTGAATTAAACACTAGCCTTTTGTGTTTAATCTCAATGACACAGTTTGCACATTCCTTGACTTCCGAGTCTAGGCAAAGAACTTAGGACTAATCCTAATTTATTTTATTTGTCCTTTATTGTTTTCCTTTGTTGTTCTTTTGTTTGTTTTGATAGGATCAACAAAAATGCCGCCAAGATTCAGACAAGGAGGACGAGGCAAGGCGCCATTCACTACGCCTAACGATAATGAGGCTGGGCCTTTACACCGGCGAACACCGTTAGCCACTATGAGCACTAGTCCTCAAGAAGATTGGAGGACGTATTTGGAACTCGTGAGGCGATCTGTCTCGCTTAGCTCTTCACCTTCTTACCTCCGTTCCTTTGGGCCACAATCGGAGAATGAGCCCAATGACTCTCACCACTCCTACCTCCCGTTGCAACGATCGGGATCTCACCGGGCCTTCCAAGACCCAACTCCCTACTTTCAGAGCCGGTTCAATCCGGCAAACATGAGTGAAGAACCAATGGGTCATAACCCATTGGGTCCTGAAGACCATTTTCCTGAAGCTCAGGACATGGACATGGAAGATGACCCCGATCCTGCCGAACCACCAACTGGGACACCCACTCATCCCATCGAGATTTCAGATGGGTCATCTTTTCATGGGTCTCCATACCGGGGCCCAGACAGCTATGAGGCAAGGTTTGCCACATACAACTGGGAGTCTACTCCCTCTTACAACCCACCACAGTAGCAGCAGCAGGATCCCTCTGAGGATTCCCGTTTACAGGCGGTTACGCCACCACCTCTGCCGCCAGTGCAGCAGCTGCCTCCGGATCCTCACAGGAGAAGAAGATCAGGTGCACGGATGTCCGTGCGAGGAGGGGATTTCCACTTCAGCACCCCTTAACACTCCAGTGGCAGTCATTACCCGCCACTTTATGAAGACCCGCAAATGGGTGGGCCTTCAAACCCTGTTACTGAGGTGGAATCTGAGCCAGTCGCACCACCACCAGTGGGTTATGATAACACAATTCCTGCATACGCCGCTGCGGCGACATATAACCCTTTTGAGCTGCCAGCTTATCCTGGCTACAACTACTACAATGCCCCTGCCGTCGACCCGTACCTCGAGGCGGCCAACTACAATGCTCTTCATCATGAAGGGCCCTACGCAGCTTCGTACCAGTCAGGGTACCAAGCATACGGGTATCAATACCCGCCACCTCCTCAGCCTCCGCAGCAGCAGCCGCCGCAGCCGCCCATAATCCAGCCGCCGCAACAACAAGAGATTCTTCAGAGGCTGAGCCGGGTGGAACGAGAGGTTCAAGAGGAGCGTAGAAGCCACCGGGGATTTCTTAAGGGTCTAGAGAATCTGATCAAGGGGAAGAAGAAAAGGGATTTTTGAAGATTCCTTATTTATTTGTATTGTAATTTCATTATTTCAATCAAGTCCCTGTGTGGACATTTATTTATGTATTCAGTCCCTGCGAGGACTTGTATTTTCATTTTAGCCCCTGTGTGGGCAAGTTATTTATTTAAAAGTCCCGTTTAGGGCAATCTATGTACTTCTTTTAAAATTAGTGGAATGTTTTATTTAAATTTCATTATCATCTTATGCATGAATATAATATATGAATTAAAACAAAAATATCATGGCTTATAATCTATGTACTCATTGTCATATAAGACAAAAGACAGTTGTAGTCTATGACTCCCTGTCAAGAAAGGTAATAAACTACGTTCAAACCTAAATGCCTCGATCCTATAAGATCATGGCTTATAATTTAAAGTTGTCCTTGTGACTAGGCCTTTTGTATGCCACCTTATTGTCCTAAATAAATTATAATTGGGATAAAATATAAGGAAAATTTAAATAAATTAAATTAACCAATATGGTTTATAATTACCATGGTTAAAAAATTGCCATAAATGACAATTCCATAATAAATTTCTGAATGAATCATTGTTAATATTTTATGTAGCAATCAAGCTACATGGCAGGGTCAGATGAGGTTAATAGTCACCTGAGGGAGAATAATGATACTACCAGAGTAAATGTAGCTGGTGCGGAACTGCAGGCATTAATAGATAATGCCGTTACTCAAGCCCTCGATAGACAATTTAATGAATCAAGTGGTACTCGCGCCAGAACTCAGTCCGTACCACATTCAAAACCACCCTCCAAGACTCATACAGCTCGCAAGAGCGATTCTCACCATTCTTCGAACGAAAGAAGTGTACCATCTAGACTGGTTGTGCTCAATCAAGAACCATGTGCTAAAACATGTCCATACAAGTATTTTGTCTCATGCAAGCCAAGAGACTTCATAGGGGAGAAAGGAGCCATAGATTGTATGACTTGGCTTGATGAGATGGACACTGTTGTGGATATTAGTGGTTGTGCCAAACAAGACATTGTGAAGTTTGTGTCGCATTCATTCAAATGTGAGGCTCTAGCTTGGTGGAGGTCGCTGATCCAAGCTACAGGAAAGATCCACTTATATAGCATGTCTTGGGAGCAGTTTGTTGCTCTAATCAAAGAAAATTTCTACCCTCAACATGAAGTTGAGAAGATTGAGACTGAGTTCCTGATATTGGTTATGAAGAACTTGGACTGTCAGGCCTATCTCACGAGCTTCAACACTATGTCACGATTGGTTCCATACTTGGTCACACCGGAACCAAAACGGATATCTCGATTTATTGGAGGTTTAGCTCCGGAGATTAAAGCAAGTGTGAAAGCGTCTAGACCCACCACTTTCAGGTCGGTGGCTGATTTTTCATTATCTCTTACCCTCGATGCGGTCAGGCAGAGATCGCTTAGAAATTCTGAGGAGGGGAAAAGGAAACGTGAGGATGAGAACTCACGACGTTCTGATAAGAAACATAGGGGGAACTCAGACCACAAGAAGAATTCTGGGTCTAACGAGGGTAACCAACAAACATATGAGAAGCCTAAATGCAAGACCTGTCAGAAGCGTCACTTTGGAAAATGCAGGTTTGAATCAAAGTCGCAATCGCAATCAAAGCCAATTGGATGTGGGATTTGCAAGTCCAAAGAACACAAGACTTTGGATTGCAAGAAGTTGAAGGACGCGACCTGTTATGGTTGCAACGAGAAGGGGCATATTAAGACCAACTGCCCAAAATATGCAAAGAAACCTGAAGAAGGTAAGAAGACCAATGCTCGGGTCTTTCAGATGAATGCACAAAAAGCGATTCAGAATGACAACGTGATAACAGGTACCTTCCTTATCAATGATGTTTATGCAAGGGTATTATTTGATTCGGGTGCAGATAAGTCGTTTGTGGATAATAAATTTTGTAAGTTATTAAACCTTGCTGTTAAAACCCTAAGCATAAAGTATGAAGTAGAATTGGCCGATGGCACCATAGAAACTGCTTCAACTGTGTTAGATGGATGTTTTATATCCATTAGGAACCACTCTTTTCCATTGTCTTTGCTTCCTTTAAAACTAGCCGGATTCGACATAGTAATAGGCATGGATTGGTTATCCCATAACCAAGCTCAGATCGTTTGTGATAAGAAGCAAGTGGTTATTAAAACTCCTTATGGTGAGCCGTTGACAATTCAGGGAGATACCCAGTATGGGTTGCCTAAGCAAGTGTCTATGCTTAAGGCGTCAATGTGTTTGAAGAAGGGTTGTGTCATTTACATGGCACAAGTGACTATTGATGAGCCAAAGCCTAAGATTGAAGATATTCCCATTATCTCTGAATACCCTGATGTATTCCCTGAAGAACTACCTGGTTTACCTCCAGATAGGCAAGTAGAGTTCAGAATTGACATTATTCCTGGAGCAGCACCAGTTGCAAGAGCACCTTACCGGTTGGCACCAACTGAGATGAAAGAGTTAAGAACTCAGTTGGATGAATTGTTGGCAAAAGGATTTATTAGACCAAGCTCATCCCCTTGGGGAGCACCGATTTTGTTTGTGAAGAAAAAGGATGGATCGATGCGTCTATGCATAGACTATCGTGAGCTAAACAAGGTTACAATCAAGAACAGGTATCCGTTGCCCAGGATCGACGATCTGTTCTATCAGCTTCAAGGAACAAGTTACTTCTCCAAGATTGATTTAAGGTCAGGTTACCATCAGTTGAAGGTTAGAGATGAAGATGTGCATAAGACTGCATTCAGAACTCGTTATGGTCACTACGAGTTCTTGGTGATGCCTTTTGGGCTCACTAATGCACCAGCAGCATTCATGGACCTCATGAATCGCGTTTGTAAACCCTATTTGGATAAGTTTGTCATTGTTTTTATTGATGACATACTCATTTACTCAAAGAATTAGACTGATCATGAAAAGCACCTTCGATGTATCCTTAAACTTCTTCAACAAGAGAAGCTCTACGTCAAGTTTTCAAAATGTGAGTTTTGGCTTCGTGAAGTCCAATTTCTTGGCCATATGGTTAGCGAGAGTGGTATCCAGGTGGATCCCGCTAAAATTGAAGCCATCATGAATTGGCAAGAACCGAAGACGCCCACAGAGATTCACAGCTTCTTGGGTCTGGCGGGATACTATAGGCGTTTTATTGAAAATTTCTCAAGGATTGCTGCACCCCTGACTTCATTGACTCGAAAGAATATAAAGTTTGATTAGGATCCTAAGCAACAAGAATCCTTTGAGATTCTTAAGCGAAAATTGAGCAATGCCCCGGTTTTGACATTGCCTGAAGGAATTGAAGAGTTTGTGGTATACTACGACGCATCACATACTGGAATGGGTTGTGTACTCATGCAAAAAAGGCAAGGTCATTGCGTATGCTTCCAAACAATTAAAGGTGCACGAAAAGAATTACACCACCCACGATTTGGAGTTGGGTGCCGTTGTATTTGCACTAAAACTTTGGAGGCATTATTTATATGGTACCAAGTGTGTGATCTATTCTGATCATAAAAGCCTTCAACACTTGTTCAATCAGAAGGATCTGAATATGAGACAACGTCGATGGATGGAGACACTGAACGACTATGATTGTGAAATCCGATATCATCCAGGCAAGGCGAATGTGGTCGCCGACGCCTTGAGCAGAATGGATAGGGTTAACCCCATTAGAATCAATGCCAAGAGCATTGAATTAAAGAACAGTCTAAATGAACGATTGTTAGCCACCTAGAAGGAAGCTGTATTAGAACCTAACTATCCGGGCTGGGCGTAACTGCTGAGCAGTTATCGTATGGCAAGGATGGAATCCTAAGATTGAATGGACGAATATGGGTTCCAATTTATGGAGGACTTAGGGATGTGATTCTTCAAGAAGCCCATAACTCCAAATATTCTGTTCATCCTGGATGTGATAAGATGTACCAGGATTTAAAGGCAAGTTATTGGTGGATAGGCTTGAAGAAGTCTATAGCCACTTATGTGGCTAAGTGTCTGACATGCGCTCAAGTTAAAGCCGAACACCAGAAGCTGTCAGGCTTGCTGCAACAGCCTAAACTTCCCACCTGGAAATGGGAAATGGTAACCATGGATTTCATTACAAAGTTACCAAAGACAAAACGAGAAAATAATACTATTTGGGTTATAGTCGACAGGTTTACCAAGTCAGCCCACTTCTTACCAATTAAAGAAACCCACAGCTCCGACAAGCTAGCTCAGCTATACGTGGACGAGATTGTATCTCTCCACGGAGTGCCAGTGTCTATTATCTCTGATAGGGATACAAGATACACATCTCACTTTTGGAAAAGCTTTCAGCAATCCCTAGGCACTCGTCTGAATTTCAGCACTGCTTATCATCCTCAGACAGATGGGCAAAGCGAGCATACTATTCAAACGCTTGAGGACATGCTACGAGCTTGTGTCATTGACTTGGGTGGAAGTTGGGATGATCATCATCCACTGATTGAATTCTCGTACAATAATAGCTATCATTCAAGTATTCAAGCAGCGTCTTTTGAAGCTTTGTATAGAAGAAAGTGCAGGACGCCAGTTTGTTGGGCGGAAGTTAGAGATGTCCAACTATCAGGACCTGATATAGTCCTGGAGATGACAGATAACATTGTACAGATTAGAGATCGTCTCAAAGCTGCCAGGGATAGGCAGAAAAGCTACGCAGATAAAAGGCGTAAACCTCTGAAATTCGAGGTAGGTGACAAAGTTCTACTTAAGGTATCACCCTAGAAAGGGGTAATGCGTTTTGGCAAGAAGGGCAAGTTGAGCCCTAGATACATAGGAGCATTCGAGATCATCGAATGTGTCGGAAGTGTAGCTTACAAGCTAAATCTGCCAGAAGAATTCAGTGGAATTCATAATGTGTTCCACATCTGCAACCTAAAGAAATGTCTAGCTAATGAATCGCTAACCATGTCACATAAGGATGTGCATATTGATGAGAGTTTAAAGTTTGTTGAAAAACCTATGTCGATTGAGGATCGACAGGTTAAGAAGCTTCGAAAGAAGCGCGTGCCGATTGTGAAGGTTAAGTGGGATGCCCGTAGAGGTCCCGAATATACATGGGAGGTTGAGTCCACAATGAAGCAGAAGTACCTGTTTTGGTCAAAAATTACCGAAGCAATTTAGTGATCAAATTAGTTAAGTGAGGTAGTGTGCTAAAATTATGTGTGAAAAAATATGTTAACCAAGTTAGTTATAAAAACAGTTTCAGGATACGGCTCAAGATATAGAGCTGTATCTGTGATCAAACAATGAGCAGAAAAGTAAAGGTTGACACGTGATGTACGAGGAAAGCCCTTGATCAATCTAGATTGCCGGCATAAAACCTCGGGAGCTGACAATCGCAGCTGCCTTGTTCTTCTATTGCTTCAAATATCAGGATACAGTGCAGGATGTAGAGCGAATCAACTAGGTGTTACAATGTGATTTGAATACAAGTGTTTGTGTGTAGCGTTTGCAGAGAGCTAGAGAGAAAGTGTTTGAAAATGTGTAAGTTGTGTGCCTTAATCTGATCCGCCCCCATCTATTTATAGTAAAACAAATATAACAAACTATCCTAAATAACCGGGATCCAGTGAATATTCCTCACTCGAACGTTGTAGACCTAGTCTTTCGGGTTCAACGTCTCTCCCATAACAAACATGCCCGAGTCTTGAGGAGATGAAGTCCATCTGACCGTTAGCAAACCCCAGCCTTTAACCTGCACGTGGTTAATTCATTCAACCTTAGGATATCGCCCAGGATGTTAGCAATATCCCCGTCCAGTATCCTGGTCACAAGTAAACAATTAGAAGCAGGATATTGATCAAGATATGTACGCTCAGAAAATGACCCATAACAATTGTCCCCAAATATATCTGTTGGTATACCAATCCAACGGATATATTTTAAAAGTTTTATCCCATAAATTAAAGCAATTAAATCTAGACGTCGGTCAAAATCTCATCATAACCTCCAACGCGCTTTTAACTCGATGGAGATCCACAATGCCCCTATATCTCCTCTCCTCTTGTTTGAAAAGCAGATATCTTCAACAGAGTCTCCAGGTAACTCCTACTTCTTGTTCACTTTTTATCAATCTTTCTTTCTACATCTGCCATGGCCACCAGGACTCATTCCCAAACTGGTGAATCATCCGAGACTTTTACCCAGCAGAATCTTCTCAACAATCCTGAGAAAGAAGTCTGTGCCTTTGATAATGTAGACATTGCGGCTTTGAGAGCTTCCGGCGCTTTTCCTGATAACACAGTCTTTAGACCGTTCGATCGGTCAATTCGATCGGATGTTTCTTCCACAGATTGGGTTTGCTTTCCAGCATACCCTTTTTCGCTGGGTCTTCGATACCCCTTTCCCGAATTCATGATGCAATTCTTCCGGACCACCGGCATCTCTTTTGCTCAAACCATGCCCATGGTTTGGAGAGTATTAATCGTACTTAACCAAATCAAAAACCTTCACTGTCCCGACCTTTGTATCGAGGATCTGCCAATCTCTTATCGCCTTCGATCTCGCGGTTCTAGCCGGTTTTTGCTTTACTCGACTTCCAACAAACCCCTTATTCTTAAAGCTACTAAAAATGAAGACGGATGGCAACGCAAGTTCTTTTTCGTAAAACGAGACTCCATTGCTGAGGGTGCCAGCCTTCCGGTGGAATGGTTAACCACCGGTAGGGTTATAAATGTCCTCACGTACCTTTAGGTTTTCATCTTTTGCTGATATCCTTCTTTTTGATTCTTACGCAGTAAATTTCAAGAAAGTAGCTCCCCCTACCGCTGAATCAGAGGAAAGAATCAATACTGTTTACCAATTACCTGCAATAGACAGAAGTTTTACCACACGCATCCCGAGTTCCAGTCAATACTCGTTATCTGAAATGTCTGGTAAGGACTACTTTTAAAATAGTTAGTTAGTATAGCATAGTAGAATAATAATAATGTAAAACTTTTTCCTTTACGCAGCACCGGCTAAGATCCCTGAAGTCTTTGATCTCGACGAGTTGGACAGCTATTCTGATCAGGTTCAGATCAAGAAGGAACCTAGTCCTAAGGCCACAGCCTCATCCAAACCCAGTGGTTCCAAGGCCATTGCCATTATCAAACCCTCGCCAGCTACCAAGCCCCGGAGTTCAAGCTCCCGTAAAAGGAAAGAACCCGATTCCCCCGTTATTTCTGACACATTTCCCTATGAGAACAATGGGTTCACCGAAGCTAGCAAGTTTATGACCTCCTTTCTCAACCAGGTTAATATTCTCAAACCATATTTTGCGGCTTATGCCATTCACACGGATTTATCAATACCTTTCTTCTTATTTTTGCAGGGTCTTGATCGTCTGGTTCATCTGTATCAGGAATCCTGCGGGCTCAACAAGACACTTGAATCTAAATTAAAGAAAGCTGAAGTCACGATCTCCGATCAAGGCATGATTGCAGCCGCCAAATCTCGTCATTACGAGGAGAAGTTCAAGGCTATGATTCAAGAACACCAGACTGCTCTCAACAAAGCTACTCTTCAAGCCCAAGCTGATCTTGAAGCTGCCAATGCGCAACATGAACGGGATATGATCAGCTACCGGGATAGCCTTAAGAGTTCCGTCGTCACTTCTCTTCTCCAAGCCATGCTGAAGATGGCCCATGAAGCCAAAACACTAGGTTTTGAATGCCCTTCTTAGGACGTTGGTGCCTGGGAAACGAAGCTAAAGAATCTTGAGGCATTTCCACCACACCAGCTGCCGAAGGATCTTCTAAAGTAGCAGAAAAAGCTAACGATGCTGAAAGGGATACTGAGGGGGATCCTGAGACGGATGCTGCTGAAATTACCGCAAACAAAGATGGCACTACCCCCTAAAACTTATTTCCTTTTGTTTGAACAATTTTATGTCTTATGAACAATTTTTATTCCTGCATCAAAACGATTTGATAGCCGAAGGTGGATGGGTCCTGGGTTTCAAGATGAAACCTTCGGTTGTCAACTAGCACTGTTTATTTCAAATAATTTCATCTTTCATCTTTCTTGCTATTATTTTCTGTCTTACATTCCTTAATGCAGATTTTAGTTTTGCAAAATTTCGTACAACTGTCTTTCAAAAATATCTTGATCAAAATACTCAGTGATACATTACGAAAGCTTTAAATAGAACTTCTAAAAATTCAATCAATCCTCCTAGGAAACTTTTTAAAGAATGAAAGACAGTCCACTTTCCAAAACCTGTTTTGATAATACTTGTATGATCAAAGTTTCAAACTAGTATCAGTTTCAAATATTTTAATCAAATATCCTGAAAAGTATTTTGAAAATATATTCTGAGAATATATCCCGAGAATTTATCCTAATCAGGATGTTTAACCTTTTGTCAAACATAGTATTGTCAAAAACTCAAATAACTTAAATAACGTTCACAAAGGAAAGATCATACCAGGAATAGGGTATAACCCTATTCTCAAACTTCAATCCCTTTGCAACTCTTCCAATGAAGATGTCCCCTGTCTGAGACACTTAGCGTATTAGGTCCGAGCTTTATCCTTTGAGCTTTACACCATTACCTCAATAGGAATGTCCCCTGTGCATAATATCTTCGAATACTTAGAAATTTTCTGGACATCAGTTCCAATTGTATAGATAATTTTTCGTGTCACAGGGGTAAAACCCAAAATTTACTGGAGATAAATCCCTCGTTTCCTGGGGGAAATCCCAAATTTTCGTGCGCTACAGGCGGAGTGTATAAACTCAAAGACTTAGAAAGGTGGAAACCTTTAAACCTTAGAGAGTATGAAAATACCCTTTCGTGAGAGAGGGTGATCAATCCTCATATACTTTTAGGATTCAGGATATAGCCAACAGTTACGAAATTGTCAGCCACTTTTACATGGACTGGTCCCGCCACCTTGAACTATCCCCGAATAACTTGCGCTCCAGGCGGGGTGTTTAAACCCAATTCGGAAGAAAGGTGAATACCTTTAAACCTGTGAAGGGATCAGTATCCCTTAGACGTGAGAGAGGGGGCCAATCCTCTAATCTCCCGAAGTATCTTGAGTGTATATCCTGGTGCTATATCCCGAAGCATATACTGCAAAACATCTTCAAACTAAGGTGGGTGTTAGCTTGGCTAACACCCCTCCGATGCTTAAGTCAGTATTGGGTCTCAAAGAATAAATTAAATCAAACATATTTAAAAGAGATAGAATTCATACCATCCTGAGTTAGAAATTAAATTCTAAACTCACTTGAAATAAAGCTTAAGGTGTATAGCATTCCAAGATCTCGGCAGCATATCCCCCTCCATATTCTTGAGTCGGTATGCACCTTTTCCTGATTCTGATTCAACCTCATATGGTCCTTCCCATTTTGGAGCCAGCTTTCCATCAGCAGGATTAGTAGTATTTTGAAAAGCCTTTCTTAACACCCAATCACCAACTTTGAACCTTCTGGTCCTTATATTCTTGTTATATGCTCTAGATATCCTTTGTTGATATGCTGCCATCCTTAGCCTTGCTGCATCTCTTGTCTCATCAATAGTATCCAACTCCTGGCATAGGAGTTCAGGATTCTGCTCAGGATTCCTGAGGTTGGATCTTGCTGTAGGTATCACCATTTCTGTCGGGATCACTGCTTCTGCTCCAAATACTAAGGAAAATGGGGTTTGACCAGTTGTATTTTTTACCGTCGTTCTATCAGCCCACAAAACAAAGGGTAATTCTTCTGCCCATCTTCCTTTCTTGGCCCCTAATCTTTTCTTCAAGTTGTTGACAATTATCTTGTTCGAGGATTCAGCTTGTCCATTTGCTTGAGGATGTACCGGGGTAGATGTAATCATTTTTATTCCCCAACTCTTGCAGAAGTCAGTAGTCCTTTTACTTATAAATTGAGATCCGTTGTCACAAATTATCTCAGCTGGGACTCCAAACCTAGTCAGGATATTCCTTTTTATGAAGGATACCACTTCCTGATCTCTAACTTGAACAAATGCCTCTGCTTCAACCCACTTGGAGAAATAATCCGTCATTGCCAACATAAAAACCTTTCCTCCTGGAGCCTTTGGAAGCTTTCCCACTATATCCATACCCCACTTCATAAATGGCCAAGGGGAAACAATAGGATATAACGGCTCAGCAGGCTGATGTAGTATGTTACTATGTCTTTGACAGGCGTCACATCTTCGAACATATTCTGTGGCATCTCTCCTCATTGTCGACCAATAATATCCTGTCCTTAATACTTTTTAGAATAAAGACCTGCCCCCAGTATGGTTGCCACAATCCCCTTCATGTATATCCTGAAGTACTTCTTTGGTTTCGGGATCCTCCAAGCACCTCAGATATGGTCCTGCAAGAGATCTCTTATACAAAACATCATTTATAATAGTGAATCGTGATACCTTCATTCTAAAGGCTTTAGGACTCTCATTCTTTGGGATGTGTCCTTCCTTGAGATATCTCATGATTAGAGTCGTCCAGGACTTAGGATCCACCTCAGGATACTCCTCATCAGGATTCTGAATACCTATTACTTCCTTATCCTGAGGATTCGTCGCAGGATATAGGATATGTAATATTGGTATTCGGGCCCCTTCTGGTATCCTGACCGATGATCCCAGATTGCTAAGGCATCAGCTTCAGCATTATCCTCTCTTGGTACCTGTTCAAGTGTAAAAATATCGAAATATCCTGCTAATTTTTTGAGAATTTCGAGATACTTGATTAACTTCTCTCCTTTAACTGCATAGGTTCCATTAAAATGATTAGTGATTAACAAGGAGTCAACATACACTTGCAAATTCTTGATATTAATATTTTTAGCCAACTCTAATCCTGCAATTAAAGCCTCATATTCTGCCTCATTATTAGTAGCAGGAAATTCACACCTAATAGCCTGGGGTAATATGTCCCCCTGTGGCGATTTTAGTAGTATACCTAAACCTACACCCCTTACGTTAGATGCACCATCAGTATACAATGTCCAGCATTCTAAGTTTTCTCCTAGCTGCTGTACTTCTAAATCTACTTCATTTTGAATATCACTACTGAAATCAGCCACAAAGTCAGCTAAAGCCTGAGACTTTATGACATTTCTAGGTTCGTATACTAAGTCATAAGCACTCAATTTCACTGACCACTTGGCCATCCTACCTGACATCTTTGGTTTCCTAAGCACATTTTTTACAGGATAATTTGTTTTAACATGAATTCTATGTGTCTCAAAGTAATGTCTAAGCTTCGTTGATGCCATAACTAATGCTAGTATCAATTTTTCTAAATGAGAATACCTAGTTTCAGCATCTAACAAACTTTTACTAACATAATAAACAGGATACTGCTGACCTTCATGATCCTTTATAAGAACAGCACTTACAGCATTCCCTGATACAACGAGGTATAGGGATAGTGGTTCACCATTCTCAGGCTTCATCAATAGAGGTGCAGTTGAGAGATATCGCTTCAAATCCTGCAAGGCTGCTTCATGCTTTGCTCCCCATTCGAACTTCTTGTTCTTTTTGAGGATATCATAAAATTCCTTGCACTTTTCCGAGGATCTTGAAATAAATATGTTCAACGCTGCTACTCGGCCTGTTAGTCGTTGAACATCCTTCATATTTGAAGGTGATTTGATATCCAGGATGGCTTTAATCTGCTCCGGGCTTGCCTCTATTCCTCTTTTAGTCACCATATATCCTAAAAACTTTCCTGCCCCCACTCCGAAATGGCACTTAGCAGGATTTAGCTTCATGTTGTATTGATCCAGGATATCAAATGCTCCCTTGATATCCTGGAGGTGATCCTCAGCCTTTCTAGATTTTACTACCATATCATCAATATATACCTCCATGGTGTCCCCCAGCTTATCTTTGAACATCATACTCACCAATCTCTGGTATGTTGCACCTGCATTTTTCAAACCGAAAGACATAGCAGTATAGCAATAAATACATGTTGGTGTCATGAAAGCAGTATCCTCCTGGTCCGAAGGCTCCATTTGAATTTGCTGAAATCCTGAGGATGCGTCCATGAACGTTAACATCTCATGCCCAGCAGTAGCATCCACCAATGCATCGATATGAGGAAGCGGGAACGGATCTTTAGGACAAGCCTTGTTCAAGTCTGTGTAATCTACACAGACTCTCCATTTCCCATTTTTCTTCTGCACTACGACCACATTTTCCAACCATCTTGGAAACTTGACTTCTCTGATCATTTTGGACTTTAACAATCTTTCAACTTCCTCTTGGATGATTATATTTCGCTCAGGAGCAAACTTCCTTCTTTTTTGCTGAATAGGCTTGAATGACCTGTCAATTCCAAGCTTGTGAGTAATAATGTCTTTGGATATACCTGTCATATCCTCATGCTTCCATGCAAACGTTGACATCCTGCATTTCAAAAAGTTAGTTAATTGTTCTTCAATATCCTGAGGGATATTGGTTCCTACGAGCACCGAGATATCAGGATTATCCTGATCCAGGATAACTTTCTTCATATCCTGCTCTGAAGCCTCCACAATATCCCGGGCCCACATCTTTAATTGCTATGCTGGATTAGGCTTGGTTGAGGATTTCATTGAGGATGAGTAGCATTCCTTCGCCTCCTGCTGATCACTATCAACTTTGACGACCCCCCAAGGGGTTGGAATCTTGATGCATTGGTGATAAGTCGAAGGCACAGCCTTCATGTCATGGATCCACGGCCTGCCCAGTATGATGTTATAGCAGGATAAGGAGTCCATTACACAAAAGCGTTGTATCGAGTTGACCCCTTCAACATATACTGGTAATTTTATCTCTCCTACAGTATTTCTAGCTTCTCCACTGAAACCAACGAGCACAGTGGACTTCGAAGTAATGTCCATCGGAGATACATTCATCATTTTCAATGTTTCCAGCTGAATTATATTGACAGAACTACCGTTGTCCACCAATATCCTGCGTACAAAATGGTTAGCCACATATAATGTTATTACCAAAGCATCATGGTGAGGATCCTGAACAGTATCCCTGTCATCACTATCGAAAGTGATCACTTTATCAGTTGTGAGGGTAGTCATCCTGACTGGTTTATCTCCCCTTTCACTCTTAGCTTCCTTTGCATGTCTCTTAGCCGCCGAATACGAAGTCCCACAAATGTCGGATCCTCCTGAAATAAAGTTAATTATCTTGGCATCTGCTGGGGGTGATGCTGCTCGTTCAGGATCCTTCTCGGGATCCTGCCCTTTATTCTTCTTTCTTCCCAGCAAGTCCTTCAGATACCCTTTGCTTAACAGGTAACTTATTTCTTTCCTTAAAGCAATGCAATCCTCGGTCATATGTCCAAAGTCTTCATGGAAGGCACACCATTTGGATTTATCCTTCCAATCAGCTTTCTGCTGGTTCTTTCGAGGCCACCTAGCTTTGTCCCCTAAACCCTGCATAGCATACATTAACTCAGGTATATTAACAGAAAAGCAGTATTCAGATAAGTCAGGATATTCTTCAGGATCCTCGTCTTCAACAACATTCACTTTCTTGTTATCATTTCTGCCATATGGCTTGGAGCGATATGGCTTATACGAGTATTCTGATTTCCTGTTGGTTGATTTGTAGGTTGAGGTAGAATTCATCCTCTCTTGCATCTTCTTGTCATCTTCCAAACGGATATATCTCAAAGCCCTGTTACGAGCTTCGTCGAGATTCCTGCATGGATTCATTACGAGATCCTGATAAAATTGAGAATCCTTTTGTAACCCCATCTTAAAAGCTTGCACAGCTGTTGCAACATCAAGATGCGGGATATCCAAGGATTCTCGACTAAACTTGTTCACATAATCCCTCAAGGATTCCTGAGATCCTTGAGTTATCCTGTAAAGGTCACTGGTTAGTTTCTCAAAACTCCAACTACAAGAAAATTGACTGTTAAATAAATTAACCAAATGAGCAAACGAAGTAATTGAGTGAGGAGGGACGTTTAACAACCATTTTAAGGCTGATCTTGTCAAGGTAGAACCGAATCCCTTGCATAAGCATGCTTCCTTGAGATCTGGAGGGTTAGGATTGATTTCCATCCGTTCCCTATACTGGGCAATATGCTCCTCAGGATCCGTAGTCCCGTCATACAGTTTCATGTTGGGAGTCTGGAATCTTTTTGGGATTTTAGCTCACAGATAGGATACGCAAAGCGGGATATCCTGTGGCTGTCTTGGGATACTTCCGGAATTGGCTGGGCCACTCCAGGTACACTGGATATGATGTCCTTCAATTTCTGGAGCTCCCTGGTAAATGTTGATGTCATACCTGCATCCTGCAAAGACCCATTGTTGTTAGTAGCAAGAATATAATTATTTGACACATTACCAGTCTGAGGATTTTGGCCATATCCTGAAGCATATCCTGAACTCCTCACAGTCGACATCCTGACCGAGGAGGGTATCTCAGGGGTATGATTCTGAGAATGGCTTGGGACGATATTCCCCCTGTTATCCTCAGTGTAAACTGCGGAACTGAAGTTCAAAGCCCTGGGCTGTATAGGAGTGACAGTTTCTTCAGCAGGTCTACTCGAGCTAGCTTTTAAGAGTTGTATTTCTCTTAACAGCATTTGGTTAGTTTCCTGTTGCTGCCTCATTTGTTCCTGCACACTTCCAAATAAAGTTAGAATTTCATCATTAGAGGCTAAAACGGGAGCAGATCCCTGAACACTCCGAGTAGGGATAACATCTTGAGGTTGTGAAGAAAATGGCATCCTTGGAGGAGGTGGTGGAAGCACCGAACCGGTAGTAGCAGAGGTTGCAGCAGACATAGTGGAGGAGCTCATGTTTGATCTTGAGGCCATTGTAAACAACGTGGCAAAAAGTTTCGAAAACAGAAAACCGATTAATGATTTCACAAAAAAATTTAGTAAAGAGAGCACCACTTGCCCCACGGTGGGCGCCAAATTGTTTTGGTCAAAAATTACCGAAGCAATTTAGTGATCAAATTAGTTAAGTGAGGTAGTGTGCTAAAATTATGTGTGAAAAATATGTTAACCAAGTTAGTTATAAAAACAGTTTCAGGATACGGCTCAAGATATAGAGCTGTATCTGTGATCAAACAATGAGCAGAAAAGTAAAGGTTGACATGTGATGTACGAGGAAAGCCCTTGATCAATTTAGATCGCCGGCATAAAACCTTGGGAGCTGACAATCGCAGCTGCCTTGTTCTTCTATTGCTTCAAATATCAGGATACAGTGCAAAATGTAGAGCGAATCAACTAGGTGTTACAATGTGATTTGAATACAAGTGTTTGTGTGTAGCGTTTGCAGAGAGCTAGAGAGAAAGTGTTTGAAAATGTGTAAGTTGTGTGCCTTAATCTGATCCACCCCCATCTATTTATAGTAAAACAAATATAACAAACTATCCTAAATAACCGGGATCCAGCGAATATTCCTCACTCGAACGTTGTAGACCTAGTCTTTCGGGTTCAACGTCTCTCCCATAACAAACATGCCCGAGTCTTGAGGAGATGAAGTCCATCTGACTGTTAGCAAACCCCAGCCTTTAACCTGCACGTGGTTAATTCAATCAACCTCAGGATATCGCCCAGGATGTTAGCAATATCCCCGTCCAGTATCCTGGTCACAAGTAAACAATTAGAAGCAGGATATTGATCAAGATATGTACGCTCAGAAAATGACCCATAACAGTACCCTCATTTATTTCAGTAAATCTCAAGGTCGAAATTTCTTTTAATGGGGTGAGGATGTAACACCTCGTAAAATCATGACCAATATAATAAAGACACATGTCATGGACTTTAAACGTGTAAGGAATTATTTCTGAGGGACTAAAATTGTCAAACAATGTAAATATGTTAACAAAAAGGGATCCAAAGTGTCAACATGCCATTTATATGCCTCTGATTGACCTCACACGACGTTTGTATTCTTTAACGAATAATTTATCGAACTTAGAAAGTCGTTTGTGCTCAAAGTAAGGATCTTATGAAACATAAGGGTTAAAAGCGTCAACATGTTGAAAGTAACCTCTGAGTGATCTTTTAACGATCCCAAGAACATTGTAATAATTGTATATTTCGCTTCCAAGAATGTTGGATATTAATTTTGTGAAGTTTCGAAGGAATCAAGACTTTTCGGGTGATCGTACCACTAACCGGAAGCTTAACGGAGTTAGTTTATGACCCAAGGTCCTTAAAAGTTAAGTATGGGGTCCTAAATGTAATAAACGAAAGTTAAATAAACTTATTATGGACCGGGGACCAAAACTGCAAATAATAAAACATGTTTTCCGGTCTTAAGGGTTGTCGCGGCCCGCGTAGAACTACCAGATGCAGAAAAAGGGGGACAGGTGCAGGTACAGCAGGTTACACTGCCTATGCATGGTGGTTTTCAATTTCAGGGACTGAGCCAACAGTATTACATGCATAGGGGACACCTGGGATCATCAGAAAACATTTGTAGACTTGTGTGGAGTGATCTTGTGAAGTTTATTTGGCTATATAAGAACTTGTTGGTTTGCTAGTTCATTGTTCATTCACAAAATTATTCAAACTCACTCTCTAGAGCTCTCTGGACTTCAAGCAAGTTTTCTCAAGTTCCTAATTCGTGCTAAGAGCCTTTGTAAGCATTCTTAGCCTTCCTAGTTCAAGATTTATTAGTCTAATGACCAAAAGTCAAAGCCGTCGTAATTAAGCTTTGACTTAGTGATTAATCACTAATGGTCCAGTCATTTTTCGAATTGAAAGTGGCTATGAGTTGGTAATTATGTGGATAATAAACCCTTAAAAGGGCACCCTCTGATTTCCACTCTAACTTGGTCAATTGTCGGGTCAAACTTAATATTAAAAAGTCAACAGAAGCTATTTTTGCAAATAAATTAATAACTAACAATGTAGAGGTTATGGAAGATGCTTAAACACTAATATAACTTGGTAATTAATATAAGAACATGTTTAGGCATGTTCAACCCGACAATTCTGAGTTTAGGCACGGTTCGGAACCGAAAGTCGCAAAAGTAGACTTTTACGTTGACTTTCAGTTCTGACCTGAATTAGCTTAATTTAGATATGCCTTAAGGTTCCTTTAGGACCATATTATATGTTAGTAAAACATCTGAGGTTATACTACATGGTTCCTTATTAATCCGATTCATTTGCATGTTCCGTTATATGCTTAATTATTGACCATTATGCCCTTTTTATAATAAAACGAGATTTTTGAAAATGTGAGAGGACAAAAACCTTTATTACTGATTTATAAACATGTCTTCAAAATTTGACATCAGTTTGTGGTCTAAATTAGGAGTTATGCTCGATATCGTAAATTGAAGCATTTTTATTAATTAAATGCCACTTTTTGCATAAAACCTATTTAAACCCAAATTTTGACACCAAACCTTTTACCCACTGATGTAATATAATATTTAGGGATTGTTGGAAATTTTTATTGAATTTTAAACTAATTACATTATAGAGTTTTAAAGTAAATTCGATATTGACGTAATTGCCCTTTTCTTGGATAAAATGAGTTTACATAACATTTTGATGCCAAACCTTTTGCTACTGATTTCATATGTTAAATAAAATATTTTAAGCCTTCTGGACTGATAAAAATCTCAGCTTTCCTTATATAACCTGAAAATCGCCTAAAACCGACTTTTTACGCGTTTTAAACGCATAGTATGGGTTAAAACTATGTTTAACATTTAAGACCCATTACCTACTGATGTTATAAGTAAATTTTGATACTTTAACAGTAGGTAAAAGTTTTAAAATCAGATTTCTAGAATTGACCCTTAAAGCTTATGTGAAATGACCAAAATGCCCCTACAGTGCATAGTTTGGTCATAAATGATAAATTTCACGTATATGCAATATCTCACTGATATAATTTACTAAAATAAATATTTTTACTGATCATTTTAGACCAGAACCTCAGATTTTCATTTAACCTCTTTTATAATCTTTAAAATGACCAAAATACCTATACGGGGCTTATATTGATTTTAAATTCATTTTGGGCATAATGGGAGGTATCCTACTGATATCATAACACATTTTAAGCATATTAACTTAGGGAACCTGTTCATGACTCATTCGGCTACCCGTTGTGCATTTTTCGCGTTCGGTACGGTTTATGTGACTAGTTTCCATAAATTGACCGAAACGGGTCAAACCTTATCATTTTTACCTCAAAATCCAGAATGTGTTTAGTTTACCCATATTTTACAAGTCTTCATACTTGTCGGGTCTAAATCACATTATAATCCGGTCTTCGCTTAATCTTGCGTTTTGAACCGTATATATTTCTTTAAAACTAACCGGTCTAAGTTTAAACTTAAGTAAGACCCGTTAGGAATCTAATAGGTTATTAAAAACCTTTGTTCCAGATTAGGAGCCCGATAAAAGCTATATGTACTTGCTTGATTGATTTACGGCTGGGAATAAATTTTATATTTTTGCTCAGGTAAATACTTTTAACTTATTTTCCGTTATACGGGCTTGGGATACGGTATTATAATAATACCGCTTGGTCGAGTGTGTAGTTATTTAAATCGGATTGTGATTAATATATTTACATAACCCGTTTTAATCTGTTTTGTTTGGTATATGGCCTTTGGGGGGTTAATGACCATGTCCTGAATATCCTCGGCTCATTCATTGAAATGGCCATGACTTAAGCACGGGGTGTAGGCATACACCTGACAGTTGCGTATGTATAAAAGTATCCCACAATAAGGTATTCCTTGCGGGCGTTATACTTGTGGTGTGTCAGTTAATCTTGTCCGGCTCTTCTAACCGGCCTTGACGGACGACAAACATTTAAAACTGTATACAAGATTATTTTTATAATAATTGTCCCAAGTTATAAAAGATTATTTGTGACTTGTGCATTTAAATCAATTTTCTTAAATATTTTCAAAAGAGTCGGTTAATTGTATTTACCAGTGTAAACTGACGTATTTTCCTAAAGGTTAAGTGCAGGTACTATGCGAAATAGGCTGGCTACTCCCGAGTGAATAAATAAAGAAGTCTTGCAAGCTTTATCACTTTAAAATCTGTTGAACAATATTGACTTTGTTTTGATCCGCCTGTGGATCCTTTACATTCCGTTTGTAATACTTATATTACTTTCATTTGGTTTGAAATATTTTTACTTTAAGACTTCTGATGTGCATTGAACTGTGATTGTTTGACTATGATGATATCAACTACGTCATAATACTCCCCACCGGGCCCACCGGTAATACGTGGAAATATCGGGGTGTGACAGGTTGGTATCAGAGCCAACATTGAGTGAATTAAACACTAGCCTTTTGTGTTTAATCTCAATGAAACAGTTTGCACATTCCTTAACTTCCGAGTCTAGGCAAAGAACTTAGGACTAATCCTAATTTATTTTATTTGTCCTTTATTGTTTTCCTTTGTTGTTCTTTTGTTTATTTTGACAGGATCAACAAAAATGCCACCAAGATTCAGACGAGGAGGACGAGGCAAGGCGCCATTCACTGCGCCTAACGATCATGAGGTCGGGCCTTCACACCGGCGAACACCGTCAGCCACTATGAGCACTAGTCCTCAAGAAGATTGGAGGACGTATTTGGAACCCGTGAGACGATCTGTCTCGCTTAGCTCTTAACCTTCTTACCTCCATTCCTTTGGGCCACAATCGGAGAATGAGCCCAATGACTCTCACCACTCCTACCTCTCGTTGCAATGATCGGGATCTCACCGGGCCTTCCAAGACCCAACTCCCTACTTCCGGAGCCGGTTCAATCCGACAAACATGAGTGAAGAACCAATGGGTCATAACCCATTGGGTCCTGAAGACCATTTTTCTGAAGCTCAGGACATGGACATGGATGATGACCCCGATCCTGCCGAACCACCAACTGGGACCCCCACTCATCCCATCGAGATTTCCGATGGGTCATCTTTTCATGGGTCTCCAAAGCGGGGCCCAGACAGCTATGAGGCAAGGTTTGCCACATACAACTGGGAGTTTACTCCCTCTTACAACCCACCACAACAGCAGCAGCAGCCGGATCCCTCTGAGGAATCCCGTTTCCAGGCGGTTACGCCACCACCACCGCCGCCAGTGCAGCAGCCGCCTCCGGATCCTCTGAGGTGAAGAAGATCAGGTGCACGGATGTCCATGCGAGGAGGGGATTTCCACTTCAGCACCCCTCAACACTCTAGTGGCAGTCATTACCCACCACTTTATGAAGACCCGCAAATGGGTGGGCCTTCAAACCCCGTTTCTGAGGTGGACTCTGCGCCAGTCGCACCACCACCAGTGGGTTATGATAACCCAATTCCGGCATACGCTGCTGCGGCGACATATAACCCTTTTGAGCAGCCAGCTTATCAAAAGTGTTTTACAATACCTAAATGTTTTCCAGTTATATTTTTACAGGGGGTAAGTCTTTGTTATCTTAAATTACTGGCAGTAAGTGGGGTATTGTGCACATTACTACTGTTTTCTCACTTTTCGGTGGACGAACCTAAACAGTGATAATCATCACTATTGGGTGAAAGGACCCAATGGTTGTATGACCATAGTCACCAGGGTGTGACACTAGACCAGATAATTGTAAGATAGTGGCAATTGTAATCGCTCTTAATCCTGTAGATTATAACACCGTGTCATTTTGTACAAATTGAATGACTCGCCAGTATTTCCCCGTTGATAAAATATTTTTAAACATGTTTCAGGTGATTTACTGTGAACTAGAAAAAGTGCCTTGCAGCACTCAATCTTAAAGGATGTGGCTCAGTAAATAAATAAACATGTTTTTGTAATTAGGGAGTTTCCCAGTGAAATCCCTTTATTGTAAATTATGGGGTTTGTCCCGAAGTTTGAAATAAAATAATTGGGCATTTTCAGTTAAATGATCCTGTTGAAATTCCCGCTGCCAAAATAAACCCCAATACCATGGGTTTCTGTCCCGCGACTTCTGAACCGGGTAAAACCGGGTCGGTGGCCGTGACACACTATATGTTGGACGGCACTGTTATCTAATTGGTTCCCATTATTATCGTTATTCTGGTTTTCCTGATTCACTTCGTTGTCCATCTAGATTTACAAAATTTATCAGGTATTAATATAACGGAATAAGATTTAATGCCAACAATTGCACAAACAAACACATTGGTCAAAATCGTCGATCATTGCGACATTCTATTCTTTATATATATATATATATGTATGTATAGGGTAAGGTTCATGCGAGAACCACCCTTATTGCGAGAACCGCGAGAACCAATGTGAACACAAAATAAAATCTTAAAAAATCAAAAAAGCACTCATTTTTTTTTAATATTTTTTTAACAAATATCACTATATTTAGTTACCAAAAAAAACTTTTTTTTTCGAGTAACAGTTATCCATGCACATGTGCATATGTATCATTACTTCAACAAATTTCGTAATACGCTATCAGTAATGGACAATTGCAATTTAATTTACAATACCATCTATAATACACTACTTTTTACATTACCAATATTCAAAATGCACATGTTCATCATTAGGTATAACCATGATATAACATGTTTTGGTACAAAAAGTTTGTGATTTTGAATGGAGAAGTAGGCCCATATACATGTTTTTTGGTTAGTTATATCTAGTGGTTGATGGTTTGGCTATAGTTGTTACTTTATGATGTAATATGATGATTGGATGGTATAAATAGTATTGATATACATGTAATAAAGTCAAAATATTGGTAATGGTATTGTATTATGGATGGTAGGAGGTAATGATATTGTATTATGGATGGTAGGAGGTAATGGTAGTGTATTATGGATGGTATGGTATATGAAAGGGAAAGTGTATTCAAAGTGGTGTACCAAAACACCTTATTTCATGTTGATACATATAGATGCACATGTGCATTTCTAATATTGGTAATGTAGAAACTAGTGTATTACATATGGTAGTGTAAATGAAAGTGCAATTGTCTAATATTTTTAATGAGTTACGAAATTTGTCAAAGAAATGATACATATGCACATGTGCATGTTTGTGTATTATGGATGGAATGATAAATAAAAGAGAAAGTGTATTCAAAGTAGTGTACCAAAACACCTTATTTCATGTTGATACATATAGATGCACATGTGCATTTCTAATATTGTTAACGTAAAAAGTAGTGTATTACACGTGGTAGTGTAAATGAAAGTGCAATTGACTAATATTTGTAATGAATTACGGAATTTGACAAAGAAATGATACATATGCACATGTGCATGGATAACTGTTACTCGAAAAAAAAAATTTGAATTTTTTTTTATTTTTTTATTAACAAAATATAGCGATTTTTCAAAAAAAAAAAAAAGTAAAAAAATTAAAAAAAAATTTGGGTGTTTTTTAGATTTTTTTAGGAATTACCGTTTGTGTTCACACGGGTTCTCGCAATAAATGGTGGTTCCTAACAAATCCTTCTCCTTTATATATATATATATATATATATATATATATAAACGCAAGTAGTTTGAAAAACAATCGACTAAAATAGATAAGCTAGTGCCTACTGATGCATAACTAGTAGTATATTTTAAATTCCAGTTATAGTTGTAATAGATGCATATATAAATATACACTATTCCTATGGGTTAAACTGCATTTCCCGCTCGCCGTACTTCCAAACGAGCTTCTCTCCTACCCCATTTATCCTCTCTCCTTCATCTATCAACTCCTCACCATACAGGCGGAGTTCCTGAGAGTTTTCATCACTCATAGGTGGTCGTGGTGCGGGTATTGGTTCAGGATACATAGGTAAAGGTTCTCCATACGGGTATTGAGTTAATATTTTTTTATTTCCTTTTTTATGTGAGTTTTTTATAGTTTCGACTTGGTTATTCTCAGGAATCCCTTAGATATGATGCAATAAGGATCTTGTTCGATCTTTGATTAGAGATATCTCTATGAAAAAGATAAATCATAGTTTTAAGAGGGGAAGGAGCCCTCAATCGGCAACAGAAAGAGGAGGATTTACCCAAATACATAGTATTGGGATCCTGAATATTTTGCCTTTTGGGCTTTCTATTTGATTGTATCCAAAGGCCCAATGAATTGGGATTTCTCTATTGGTTTTCGGGGTAAGCAGATCATTTATGATGAAGAGGATGAGCCTCAAGAGAATGATTCGAGGTTCCACTCCAAGTATTTATTCTTATGAAAAATGGTAACAAAGATATACTATTTCTCGAAATATAGAAAAATGGAAGTGTAACTCCTTAAGAAGAACTTCACAAAGTCTCCCGGAATTTGATTGATTTATTGATTCCCTTTTTATATACCAATGAAGAAAATTTAAATTTAGAGGACAATCAACACATAGTTCCTTTACCCCTTTTTATATTTTTATAATAAACTAAGGGGCTATTTGGCAACTCTGAATGGTTAAGTGTTGAACCAGTAAGAGGCCTAAATCATTAATTGTTGAATCGGTAAGAGGTCTGAACCATTAAGAACCAATATAATGCTTAACCGTTCAAAGGCAAATGTCTGACCAATTCAGATTAGAGGTCTTAATCATTTAGACTCAGTATAATGCTGACCATAAAGATGCACATGTCTAAACCATTCAGACATCTACTCGCAAAACAAACTGTCTGAACCATTAAGTGGTGAACCATTAAGAGCTAAACAAATAGCCCTTAACTACACTAACAAAAGAAATTAGTTTTGAAATCGCTTTTTATTGACCAATCAGAATTGCCTCCCATTATCTCTGATTGCCTCAAAAGCAGATGAGTTTCATGTAAATGGATACTTTGAGATAGAGCGATAAAAATTGAATTTGATTGATTCAACTTACAAGGCTTTGGAACATATAGAAAATTACAAAAATAAACTATAAATTTTGAACAACAAAAGGCCAGCAATTAAGTCCGATAACGGGTTTTCCAACAAGCTTTACAAGAAGCTCTACGAACCTTGTTTACGTACTAGAGTGCCAATATTGGGATATTGGTGGCGATGAAACAAAATAACAAACAAGTAACTCTAATTTAGCTTAGGCATTATTTTTTATTATTTTATTTTATTTAATTTTTTTTTTCATAAAAGAATTATGAATGCTCATAGTAACCATTCAAGCCGATGAAATAAGTAATATTATCCGTGAACGTATTGAGTAATATAATAGATAAGTAAAAATTGTAAATATTGGTACCGTACTTTATGTAAGTGATGGCATCGCTCGTATTCATGGCATTGATGAAGTAATGGCGGAAGAATTAGTAAAATTTCAAGAGGGTATAATGGCATCGCTCGTGTCTAATGGGATCCTTACAATGGATTTAATTTTATATCTCTCTCCTAGAAACATATCAATAAAAACAATAATGAATGAGTCGAATTTATTTGTGTCATTTGAGGAGCCATATGAGATGAAAATCTCATGTGCGGTTCTGCAATAAGAATGGAAACAGCGAAAAAGAACGAACGGATCTTGTAGGATTCTCAAGAAATTCTTCAATTTCTTTCCGAAGCATATGATTAATCATCTGCTTGGTCTATATTTTGTGAGTTAACACGAGTGTGTGGTTCAACAGTTTACGTCTATTTTTGTGGTTTAACGACCACGTCGCACAATCGACCTAGTGTTTATTTTTTATTTTTTACATTTCAGTCTAATTTTTGCGAGTTAACACGTTGTAACGCATGCGTAATTAGGGATGGCAATCGAACCCAAACCCAATGGGTAAACCCGAAACCCGACACATCTGGGACGGGTTTGGGGTCGGTTAATCGGGTTTGGGACTAGTTTTTATTTTTTTCGCGGGTTTGGGATTTGGTGATATACCTGTTTACTCGACCCAATTACCCGATAAAGTAAACCCGTTTACCCAATTGTATACCCGATATAATTTATTTTATATTTTTGAATAGGTAAATGATGTGTGTAAAATGCAACATATAAATTACATCAAATGAGGCATAAAACTAACCCTTTTTTAGTACTAATATTGGAAAAAGAGTGTTTTTGTCTTCCTTTTGTATTTTCAGGATTAAATGAGCTCAAAAACGCAAAAGAAGCAAAAAGACAGCTAAATCCAACATAAATACAAGAAAAGGAACATTAGTGGACTGCCCGAACCCTCAACGGCACCTTCCAAAGCAAAATAGAGAAAACAGAAGACTGAACAAGCCCCGTGCTCAGCCAGCACGGGGCCGTGCCCAAGAAGCAGCAGAAAAGAAAAACCTATAGAAGCTTCTATTGCCCATCATGGGGCCGTGCTCAGCGGACACGGGGGCGTGTCGAAAGTACAGCAGGCGCATTTATTGTAATTGCGAATTACAATTAATGAGGAGAGAGAGTGTCAGACGGACACGGGGCCGTGCCCAGCGGACACGGGGCCGTGTCCAGCTCTCTGTTCAGCCTATAAATAGGAGTGCTTGGATTCATTTCATCTCATCCCTTGGCACACCACCTCTCTCACACCTCATCCACCACCCACCACCATCACAACACCATCATCCACCACCATCATCCATTGTCCATCGTAGAGTGTGTGAGTCGTCTCGGGATCCAAGATTGATCGTAAGAGTTCTTGACAATCAAGGCCATGTTTGCCTAAGTCTCTTACATCACTTGGTGAAGACAAAGTGTCTAGTATAATACTTTTTATTTCTAATCTTTTGCACTTTTTATTTGGTTTTGTATTAATGACTTTAATAACTAGTTACTTTTGTTGAAGGTGATCTTTCCTTATCGTTTGTCCGTGGTGTCTTGGCATTATTTTACTGTCTATATAAAATAAAGGATTTTCACCATTCATATCTCCACGGTCTATATGGAGATATGTTGGCTACCTGGTAGGGGGTTAAGGGAACGGTTTGGTAAAGGTCTTGCCATTGTTCAGCGTTTAGAGGTCCTGCAATGGACCTGGGTCAAATTTAGTAGGACCTCCTTCAATACTTCACGGTATTGGATGGCGGGGGTCCAAACTCTTTGATCCCCTCATAAGTTAACTACTATTAATACTATAACCCGGCTATTTAGGATTGTATCCCTGCTGACTCAGACTACTTAGCCGAGGGTAACGTCACCGCCAAAAGCGGGGCCTACCACAATACTGCATTAATAACTTAATTCATTATCTTCCAATAATCCACCATTTTAGGATTGTATCCCTGCTGACTCAAACTACTGGGGTGAGGGTAACGTCGCCTTCAAAAGAGGGGCCTACTACAATAACTAAGATAATCTCTTAATTATGTGCAAAAGTGCGGAAATAATCAAAGGTTATACTAGATACGAGTCGGAACCAAGTGATTCATCTTGTCTATCTGTTTTTATTTTTATTTTTATTTTCAGCATTTTAGTTAGTTTTATTTTTCTTAGTTTAAAACATTTTTTTAAACTTTTATTTTGGTTAGACGTTGAGGATAAACCGGTACTAAAAGCTCTTGTGTCCTTGGACGACCTCGGTATCTTACCAACGCTATACTACACTCAACGATGGGTGCACTTGCCCATATGTGTGTTTAGTGTTAGTGAAATATCGTGTTTTATAAATTTAAAACTTGGCTAAAATAAGTGTTAAAAAGGGCTTAAAATATACACCTAATATAAGTAACACTTCACACGCATCAAGTTTTTGGCGCCGTTGCCGGGGACACAAGGATTTTGAGAAAGTTTAAAATCGACGGCCTAATCAGTTTTTCAAAACCTTTTCAAAACGCGCGCACATTTTTCTGCATTTTAGTTTAGTTTGCATTTACAGTAGCCTGAACACGGGGCCGTGCTCATTGAACACGCCCCCGTGCTGCATATTTTTAGTTAGATACTGTTAGGCCCTAAAG
This sequence comes from Helianthus tuberosus, assembly GCA_030545235.1. Classification (NCBI taxonomy): domain Eukaryota; kingdom Viridiplantae; phylum Streptophyta; class Magnoliopsida; order Asterales; family Asteraceae; genus Helianthus; species Helianthus tuberosus. The sequence goes on along the minus strand of CM060399.1, from coordinate 213,233,238 downwards.
TGTGAGACTGACGCATCAAATTAATACAACAAGCTATGGTTACGAGCTGGGTCTTACCGGGTTAGTTTACATTAGGATGTGGACCTTTATAGGTCACTTGGGCTAAGCTTTAGGCCATGTAGGCCAAGCAGGCCCAAGGGAAGCCCATGTAGGGAAGTGGGCTTGGTTGAGTATATAAACAAGTTTTTAACTTGTTTTAGGTTTTGAACCTTTGAGAGCCTCATTGTTACAGAACTTCTAGAGAGCTAGAGAGAGGCGATTGGTGGTGGTGTACTCATACCAGACGTTTTTGCTTGTTCAAGTAATCGAAACGTGTGTGAGTTAAAAGTTATTTTGGTGTTCTTGTTCTTTTTCATCTTATTTCTTGAATCACCTATTGATTGGATTCCGCACAATCAATAGGTTGTTTGATATCATTGAAAGATCCGGTTAAACGGGACTTACAAGTGGTATCAGAGCTATTAGAACCTATTTCTAGGCTCGGTGTGATATCAAAGATTCAAGATTTTCGATATTTTTGGTTCGGTGTTCTTCGCGTTCTTCGTAGTGTTCATCGAAATTTTATCAAAAATCGTTATATTTTGGTATTTTAATCGTATTGGAAGTTGTTAAAGTATTTGGAGATTTTGTTTTATCTTTTGAAAAGATTTGAAATTAAAAAAATTGTTTAAAAAATTCATTATTTTCGAAAGATTTCCTTTTGTGGGGCCTGGTATCTCGGTTGTTTGTTCATTTCCAAAAGTTTGGATATCATCATCCACAGTCTCGACTCACAAGTCTCAACATATTCACAGTCTCGACTCGCAACCTCCATTCAGCTTCTACAAGGTCTCGAGTCACCAAACATCAAAGTTCACCCAGATTTCGAGTCGCAACAGGAGGTTTCGAAGTTTCGAGTTTCAGTGGCAAGAGGACTCGCAACCTCTGGTCTCAACATATCAGTATTCAAAGTGTTCATCGAGTTTCTAGTGAAATATTGTCATATTTTGGTATTTTGATCTTTTTGGAAAGTGTTAATATATTTATCTACGTATTTGAATTTTTAAAACTTTCTTCAAAAGATTTAAAAAAATCCAAAATTGATTTGAAAAAGCCAAAAATCTCGGAATTCCAACTGTTTAAAAGTTTTGAAAATTTTCGAAAAGGTTTTCTATTTTTAGAATTAATTCACGGTTTCGAAATTCTCAATCTTCACAATTGGTCTCGAGTCCCCATCATAATCATCATACACGGTTCCGAGTCCGACATCTTCTGAGTCGCAACCAGAGCTCCAAATCATCTTCATCACACGTTCTTTTGAGTCGCAATCACCGTCAAATTCATCAACTGATTTCGAGTCCTACATTTTCGAGTATCATCTTCCCAAAAGTCTGAGTCGCAACCATCATTATCATCAATATTATCATCAAGGTCTCGACTCAACAACCTTCTTAAACTGGTCTCGAGTTATCAACAACCAGTCTCGACTCGCAACCGCTCTCCCGGTCTCGACTCATCATCATCATCACGGTCTCGAGTCGCAACCTCGGTTCCGAGTCGCAACCGAGATCTCGGTTCATCCTGTTTAGTTTCGACTCGCAACCATCATCAGTTTCGGCTCATCCTGTTTGATTTCGACTCGCAACCACGGTTCCGAGTCGCAACCGAGATCTCGAGTCATCTCGTTTTGTTTTCGAGTCGCAATCATCAGAGATCTCGAGTCATATTGTTTTGTTTTCGAGTCGCAATCATCAAAGGTCTCGAGTCACAGATATTTGAATCGCCGGAAACCTGCAACTCCTTTGCTTCGTATCATCATCACTGCTTGATAATCTCCATTCATCACTGGTCATCTTCTTATCTGTTATCACCGCCACTTCCATCATCACCGTCGACAGCCGTCCTCCGCCGACATCATCCCTCCATCATCATCGGCAATCATATTTCATCTTCATCATCGTTCACTTCATCACCACTGTACATCACCAATCTCCGTCCGACGATCATCACCGTTCATCAATCTCCGGTCGCCGTCGTCTCCCTCACTCAATCCTTCATCTTCGATCTGTTTGGCGGCTGGAGTTAACGATTAGGGTTCGGGGTTTTTGATTGAACGTAGAAGAAGCAGACATTCAGAAGTCGGTTTGATTATAATAATAATAATATTAAAATCATTTGGTAATCATTAGTTAATCATTGATTCTTAATAATAATATAATTATAATAGTTATAATATTATTCATTAGGTCATTTTAATATTAATAATAATTACAGTAAGTGTCACTTAAAAAAAAAAAAAAAAAAAAAAAAAAAAAAAAAAGGTTTGTTTTGGTTTGTGATAAAGTTTGACAGGTTTTGAGGTGCGGTTCAGATAGCGGGTTCTTTCAACTGCAGAGTGTTTGAGTTAGCGAGTACACAGGTTCTCGCTTTGGGCTTGTGTTGAAGTTAAAAGATCACATTTTTGAGAAATCACATCTTAAAAATGTCTTCTAAGAGAGAGGTACTTGAGCAGGAACTCCAAGGATTCAGATACTCATATGGTGAATCTATAGAAACACTTACAGGCCGGTTCGCTAAACTGCTCTCTGAAATGGAGAAGGCAGAGATGGTGGTGTCTACTCGCATGAGCAACAGAATGCTTCTGAATGCTATAAAAGAGATTCCAAATCAGGCAAACTGTAGTTGGTTTAGAAATGTTAATCAGATAATAGTGACAACTGACTGCTACAAAATGAAGCCGGATGAGCTGATCTAAATCATCAAATCATATGACAATGCTGACAAACAGCCTACTCAAGGCAACACATCTGCTGCAGTTTGTTCATCCACACAAAATTCAGCATTTATGTTTAACAAACCCCTGGCTCAAGGAATTACTAAAGAACGTGAAAAGATACTTTCTGTCTTTTGCACTCCTGAGTGTAGAGAAAGAAATGAGGCATATCGGTTACACAATGCTGAGTTGATTCAAGACTACAACGACATAAAAAATAAAAATTTTACTTTATCAAAGAATGAAAAGCTTTATAAAGATAAAATTGAAGCTCAGCGAAAAGACATCATCAAACTTAAGGATGATGTAAGTGTAAAAACAGCTCATTTCTTAGAGGCACAGGAGAAGGTATGCATTTTGACTAAGGAACTGGAAGATATCAGAGATAGATATCATATAAATGAGCTTAATATTAAGAAATTTGATTCTTCCAGCAAATTAGTCAAAAACTTGTGTGATCAACAGCTCGCATACAAGGAAAATAAAGGGCGTGGATTGGGTTTCAATCAGGCTCCTCCTCCTTATAATGACAATTATACTTATTTACCTATGACTGAGGAGGAACTGATGAATGAGAGCAAGATGACTTACGGTCCAAAAACTGATAAGTCATCAATCAACAGCAGACCTGTTGATAAACGAGCGACTCCTCCAATAAATTTTGTCGCTAAGGGTACACTTGATTCTAATGCTTCGTCTACATGTGCAGATGAAGTAGTTGAAGAAATGGTTGAAAAAGTAATTGGGGATGAACAAGCATCAGAGTCTCATTCTTCTGAAAATTTAATAAATGAACTTAATTCAGACTCGATTGCGGCGTTTGATATTTTTAAATCAGTTTTTCGCTCTGTGATTAATTTCAGGTCTGATGATTTGGGCGAAAACATTGATGCTTGCATAACAGAGACTGAATCGGCAAACGAAACGAATAAGCCGGCTGAACCATCTGATTCCAAATGCGAATCACCTGAAGCAGCTGTTTCTGAGAAATTGGAATCAGTTGATTCTAGTGAATTCAGCGCAAAGGCGTCATGTGCAGAACCGTCTTGTGCTGAAAATTTGTCAAATGTTTCAGCTGAAGTTACTTCTAAAGTTTCTGGTATTTCATCCAACAAACCAGAACTCTCCAATTCTGTCAAAGCTGGTGAATCAAAGGATGAAGAGAAGACTGGCGTGAACAAGGCTCCAAGTGCACAAGCTGAATAATCTGAACCTTCTGTTAGTGATGAAAAGGTTCAGATCAAGCAACAAGAGCTGAAGCAAGCAAGTAAAGGACGCGGAAAGAAGAAGCCTAAACATCAAAGACAAGCAGGCTCTCCACAGTCCTCAACGGGCAGCAATAGTCCTCAAAAGGCCCTTGATGTGAAAAATGCTTTTGTTAAGCCAGTCAGTAATGGCAAATGTGAGAAATATGCATTTGACTGTGCTAACAAAGCTTTCGGAAAGACTGGTGAGATTTCTGAACAAGACTTGCAGTCTAAACAAAACAAGAAGAATCAAAAGAAATCTCCACCACAGAAGGCCCCTGCAAACGACAAGTACAGACATCCCAATTCATCATCGTTTGCAAGAAATGTGCAAGGAAATCAAGCACAGAAAGGACCGGTTCGTCCTTCAGGGTCTGCAAGAGCAAATCCAGCTGATCAGAATGCTTTCTACATTAAGAGACAAACATGCTTCAATTGCGGCATTGCTGGTCACATAGCTCGGAACTGCACACATCGTCCCTACGTACCATATTATCTGCAAAATCAGAGGGTTACATCAAAGGATAACTACCATTCTAAGCCGATGAAGGTATCATCACCTAAGGCAATGAAGAATGTGAGTTCCAAGGTTAAACCTTCTGATGGGGATTGGAATGCTGCCAAAAACAAATGCAAAGCTTCTCAGGAACAAAAACATTTTTCTAAAACTAACAAACCTGAAACAGCTAAAGTTGCTCAACCAAAGGCAACAAACGTGTTTGCTAGACCGAAACAGATTTGGAAACCCAAACAAAAAGCAGCTACATCTCCAATCCTTGAAACTAAAGGGGACTTATGTTTAAAAGAAGTGTCTTATTTTGATGCTTCAGGAAATCCCAGGACCACGATGGCCTGGGTACCCATGTCTTACTAATCTCCTTGCTTTTCAGGAACAACCAAGGAGGAGCTGTTGACAATCTCTGGAATGTTGATAGCGGTTGTTCCAGAGATAGAACGGGTAACATTTCACTGTTGCAAAAAGTTCAATTTTTTTTTACAGATGATATGTTTCCTTTGGAGGAGATAACAGAAGTAAGAAATGATCAGCAAAAGGTACCGTTTAAATTCAGTACTTTGATTTGAATATTGATTAGTCTTCAATCTGATGACAGAACGGTTAAGCAAAAATATTTTTCTCTCTTTTTCTTAGTTTATACTTTGTATATAAATTGTCCTTTCTCTAGTAAATGGTAAATTTGCGCAAAAATACAAGATTTATGCACAAATTTAGGGGGGGAGAGGAACATATAGATAGATATAGAGTTTAGGAGGAGAAAACTCAGAAAATACAAAAAGAGTTTGCTGTAAATATGTATTGTTTTAGGGGGAGAAAATGAGAAAAATACAAAAACATTTGAAAAATGAAAAAGCCAAAAAGAAAAATTGCATGATATGGGAAGTGAAATAAATGTTTCTGTTAAAGGGTTTGACTAACACATGTAAGGTACCATAGCTGAAAAGACTAGGATCTACTGCGATATGTCGATAGGCTTGACGCTCAACATGATAAAAAGATACTAAGTGATATAAACATAAGAACTATGTACCATGTGGGTAACATACCAATGGCGTATGATTTTATGGTCTTAAATCTTGTGCTGATAGATAGCCAACATCTGAGGTTTCGGGTCTTTATATTGTTGAATCATCCGGGGATATCTTGGATGTTCTTCTGTTCATAACTAAAATTGTACATGACCCCAGGAAAGAAAGTCACTTGGAATTAGCTCATTTCTATTTGAATGTTTGTATGTTGTCCCGATACACACAATTTTGATCTGATTCTGAAATCTTCTCTGAAAAAAGTCGTGTACCTCCTCTGCTGCATCCAGATATATGCTGACCTGGAGGTGCTAGGCAACGACAGCTTCTGCTGCATCCAGATACATGCTGACCTAGCTGTACGTTGTCGCGCTATAGATCTAATACACCCGAAAGAGGCCCTCTAGTGCCCAAAAGAAACCCAAGAAACCTATATCAAACTGAGAAAAACTCATTTGATCTGTATATTATACCATCTCTGCAAAAGATCTATTCTGTTCTCTTCTCAACCTATTCCCAGTTAAGATTTCAGAAATCTGGATTGGACTTGTGAAATATGTGGTAGGGAAGTTACTTGCATGATAGAGTGTGCTGTTTATATTTCCGGGATTTGATTAGTATTTGTTTGGGTGTTCATTGTTAAGATATCAAAACATGATAAAAACAGATTATATGCAGACTTAGACACAGTCAGGATATCTTAAAGGATGACATCAGTATACTCACCTGCTACGATGAATCGTTGTGCTTACCTTGATCGCGGGGGTATGCCTTGGAATGGGACACACGGGTATAATAGTATAATATTACCTAAAGCATATCACGAAGTTAAAAAATTGAAAGTTGAGCGTTAAAGTTTAAGTGGACAAACATATTGGCAATCGCATAGACCAGTTTGATTAGGCTCGTACTGAAAAGTGTTCCTTAGTCTGCCTGAGAACGAATTTTGATCTCATTGCAATTGTAATTGTATATTATGGTAGTTGTTTATATTTTGAGTTTTTATTTGTTTTTAGTTCTTAAATTAAAAATTAAAAAAAAATTAAAAAAAAAATCCAAAAATCAAAAATCCAAAAAATAGAGTGCTTATTTGTTTTTCTTAAAATTAAAAAATATAACCGTTCTTGAAGATTTGACTGATCATCAAAAGTTGAAAGAATTTAAATTGTGAAATTTGATGTACCTAGTGTTCATGTGGTACTCTCCCTGTTGCATAAGAAATGTTTGCTTATGAGTTTGTGAGCATGTGCAGAACTTGATTTCAATCAAGAACAGGGGTTGATGAAGACTGAGATGCTGTTAGTTGCTGAAGAAGCTTGAAGCAGCTCAACAACAAGATGTACCTGAGTCAGAAGAATCGGATACGAATTGCCATCTGACAGTGATAGTGTATTTGAAGAAGTACCATGAACCTTCTTGAAAGAAAAGGACTGAAGAAGAAAAGAGCTGTTGAGAATCCTCCTCTCACATTCTTTCTAACAAAGATGTTTCAAGCAAAGCTGATCAAGATCCTGATATGAAGCTAACCACAAGAGCTGAAGAAAGAGACCCAGTGCTGAGAGTTCAGAAGTCAAGAACTTCCACAACATCTGCAGCATAGAGACAACCATAGACTTCGTTGAAGACGTTGCTGAATTCATGGTATGAAGACAATTTGATGGCATCAGTCTAGGGGGAGATTGTTAGGCCCTAAAGTGTGAGACTGACGCATCAAATTAATACAACAAGCTATGGTTACGAGCTGGGTCTTACCGGGTTAGTTTACATTAGGATGTGGACCTTTATAGGTCACTTGGGCTAAGCTTTAGGCCATGTAGGCCAAGCAGGCCCAAGGGAAGCCTATGTAGGGAAGTGGGCTTGGTTGAGTATATAAACAAGTTTTTAACTTGTTTTAGGTTTTGAACCTTTGAGAGCCTCATTGTTACAGAACTTCTAGACAGCTAGAGAGAGGAGATTGGTGGTGGTGTACTCATACCAGACGTTTTTGCTTGTTCAAGTAATCGAAACGTGTGTGAGTTAAAAGTTATTTTGGTGTTCTTGTTCTTTTTCATCTTATTTCTTGAATCACCTATTGATTGGATTCCGCACAATCAATAGGTTGTTTGATATCATTGAAAGATCCGGTTAAACGGGACTTACAGATACCTAGATACAGAGTCTGAACACGGGGCCGTGCTCACTGAACACGCCCCCGTGCTCAACGTGACCAGTAACTTTAATTAAAACGCCCAGATACAGAGTCTGAACACGGGGCCGTGCTCACCAGACACGGGGCCGTGTCCAGCCTTCTGTTTCAATCTTTGTTTTCATTTTCTGGTCCCGAGACTCAGTTGTAGTCTGCTGAGTGATTCTTATGGATCAATACTCAGGAGGTTACAACTACACCTATGATGAGGATGATTATAGGGGTAATTATTGCACTAATTGTCGTAATACACGTTCGATTCAAAATAATCACTCGTATCAAGCATCCGATTCATACGCTTACTATGAGGAGCCCAGGTACGAGCCATCAACTTCATACACATCCTATGAAGACCAAAGGTATGAACCTCTTCCCTCATACTCATATTTTGACGAACCAAGGTATGAGCCCTCTTACTCATACTTTGAGGAACCAAGATATGAGCCACCACCTTCATATGCTTATTATGAGGAACCTTGGCGTGAACAACCCACCTCATATGAGTATTATGAAGAACAAAATTATGAACCTTATCCATCATATGCTTACAATGAAGGACAATGGTGTGAACCATCAACTTCATATGGGTATTATGAGGAACAAGGGGTCGAACAACCGGATTCAAGCTTAGAAAATAATGATTCTTTTTCTATAACCGAAGTAACCGATAGGATATTAGAACACATTAGAGTTATCGATCGATGTATAAAAGAAGCTCGCGCAAGGGAAGAGGAGTCCCGCGCAAGAGAAGAATTAAAAAAGGAAGAGATAACTAAAAATGAAAAAATGGAAGAACAATTAAGTGAAAAACCGACACATGAGCTAAGCATCGAAAAAGGTAAGTCCAATAACGTTAAAATCCAAGAAGAGTCTAATTTTGAAGAAATTAATCTCTTGACACCTTCTTTCGAAAATCATTGTTTAGTACCCACTCATGCTAAGTTTTTAAAAGAGTTAAACACTAACACTAAAATTGACGAAACGGTAAGTGTTAAGTTAACTAATGATCAAACTTCGCTAATAAAAGAAGACCCATTTGAAATTAACATCACCCCGGTTCCATGTTTCTTTCAAAATTCGTTTATTAGTAATGTCACAATCGATAAAGATCTTTGTGTTAACATAATGCCTAACTATATTTTCGAAAAATTAAGTATTAGTGATTTTTCTCCGCTTCAAATACCCATTTTTCTATCCAATCGGAAAGTAATAAAATCAATCGGTATAGTTGAAGATGTCTTGGTTCAAACAAATCAAATGGTAATCCCAACCGACTTTGTCATCCTCGATGACGCTCCTCTAATGTTGGGACGACCATTTGTAAAAACTCACGAAGCTTTGAAAAACCGGAAGTTCAACAATTTACCTCTTCAATTAGGGGCATTTAAAAGAAGTGTCGATCTCGAACGATCAATGAAATATCCATTCGGCAATAATGACCCCCTAATTGAAGATGAAGATGAACCACCCGATACAAGTGAAGAGATTGACCACTTTGTTGAAGAAGAGGTCGCCATAGAACAAACTTTTAAAGTTCTTGATCGAAACGAGCAACCAAATAAGGAGTCTCCTAAAGACCCACCACTTGAGCTCAAAGAACTTCCAAAAGGTTTGGAATATGCTTTTCTAGACAAAGATGATAAGTTACCTGTAATTATTTCGTCTAAATTAGATAACTTAGAAAAAGAAAAACTAATTAATCTTTTGAAAAAACACAAAAATGCAATAGCTTGGAAACTTGTTGACATAAAAGGAATTAGTCCTTCTATGTGCACACACAAAATTTTGATGAATGATGACTACAAATCAGTCATACAACCACAACGTCGAGTAAATCCAAATGTTCAAGAAGTGGTTAAAAACGAAGTCATCAAATTACTTGACGCCGGACTTATCTATCCTATTTCCGATAGTCCTTGGGTAAGTCCCGTCCAAGTAGTTCCAAAGAAAGGAGGTATGACGGTAATTACTAACGAAAAGAATGAATTAATACCAACAAGAACCGTCACAGGATGGAGAGTATGTATAGATTATAGACGATTAAATGAAGCAACAAGAAAGGATCATTTTCCTTTACCCTTCATTGATCAAATGTTAGAAAGATTATTCGGTCATAAATTTTACTGTTTCTTGGATGGTTTTTCAGGTTACTTTCAAATCCCGATAGCACCCGAAGACCAAGAAAAGACAACTTTCACATGTCCATATGGAACTTTTGCTTATCGACGCATGCCGTTTGGTCTATGTAATGCCCCCGCAACATTCCAACGTTGCATGGTAGCCATTTTCCATGACATGATAGAAAAGATAATGGAAGTCTTCATGGACGACTTTTCTATCTTTGGGGATTCATACGACCAATGCCTCGATAACCTTGAACGAATGCTATCCCGATGTGAGGAAACTAACCTCGCCCTTAATTGGGAAAAATGCCATTTCATGGTAACGGAGGGAATAGTACTCGGTCACAAGATCTCAAGCGAAGGAATGGAGGTGGATCGAGCCAAAATAGATACCATTTCTAGATTACCTCCTCCATCCTCCGTAAGAGCTATTAGAAGTTTCCTAGGGCATGCCGGATTTTATAGGCGGTTTATCAAAGACTTTTCAAAAATCTCAAGGCCTCTAACGAAATTACTTGAAAAAGATGCTCCTTTCATCTTTGACAAGGATTGCAATCAAGCATTTCTAACCCTAAAGGAAATGCTAGTCAATGCACCTATCATGATAGCACCTGATTGGAAATTTCCTTTCGAAATCATGTGTGATGCTAGTGACTTTGTAGTTGGAGTTGTCTTGGGACAGAGAAAAGAAAAGCATTTCCACCCAATCTATTATGCTAGTAAAACACTTAACGATGCACAAGAAAATTACACAACAACTGAAAAAGAGTTACTAGCTGTGGTATTTGCTTTTGATAAATTTCGTTCTTATCTTGTTCTTTCTAAAACTATAGTCTATACAGACCATGCAGCCATTCGATATCTCTTTAAGAAGCAAGACGCAAAACCACGTTTGATTAGGTGGATTCTACTCCTCCAAGAATTTGACATTGAAATCAAAGACAAAAGAGGAGCAGAAAATACCGCAGCAGATCATCTTTCACGCTTAGAAGACCCAGCTTTGGAGGCAACCAGGGACGAGCAAATCAACGAAAAATTTCCAACTGAGTCCCTGGAAATGGTGGAATATAAGGAAGAACCATGGTACGCCGACTTTGCTAACTACCTAGCTAGCAGAATAGTCGCAAAAGGGTGGCCACATCATCAAAGAAAAAAATTCTTTGCCAATGTGAAACACTACTTTTGGGAAGATCCATATCTTTTCAAAATGTGTGCCGACCAACTCGTCAGACGATGCGTACATGGTAGTGAAGCGCGAAGAATTCTCCGCCATTGTCACGAAGGTCCATACGGAGGACATCATGGTGCTGCTAGTACCGCACGAAAGGTATTTGATTCAGGATTTTATTGGCCAACCATTTACAAAGATGCTCAAAATCTTGTAAAGACATGTGATGCTTGCCAAAGAACAGGTAATATTTCTTCCAAAAACGAAATGCCACAAAATGGCATTCTTGTTTGTGAAATTTTTGATGTATGGGGACTCGACTTTATGGGACCTTTCCCACCATCGAAAGGAAACAAATACATACTTGTGGCAGTAGATTACTTGTCTAAATGGGCCGAGGCCGAGGCACTTCCAACAAATGATGGAAGAGTAGTGGTAAGATTTCTGAAAAAATTATTCTCTCGTTTTGGCACACCTAAAGCTTTAATAAGTGATAGAGGTACCCATTTTTGTAACCATCAACTTGAAATTTTTTTAACAAGATATAGGGTCTATCACCGGGTTTCGACAGCTTATCACCCTCAAACAAACGGACAAGCCGAAGTGACCAATAGAGGGTTAAAACGAATACTCGAAAAAACCGTAGGGTTAAATAGAAAGGAATGGGCTGATAAATTAGATGATGCTTTATGGGCTTTTCGAACTGCTTATAAAACAACGATAGGAACGACCCCATATAAGCTAGTCTATGGAAAAAGTTGTCACTTGCCAGTAGAAATTGCACACAAAGCCTACTGGGCAATCAAAAATGTAAACTTAGATCTAGAATTTGCTGGTAAAAATCGATTTTGTCAAATAAATGAATTAGACGAGCTTAGGAATTATGAATACTCAAACTCCGAGATTTATAAGGAAAGAATGAAAAATTGGCATGACAAACATATTAAACCTAATGAATTTCGGGTAGGGGATTTAGTTCTTTTGTTTAATTCACGACTTCGATTGTTTCCTGGTAAATTAAAGTCTAGGTGGTCAGGACCTTTTTCCGTCACCCATATTTTTCCACACGGTGCAGTAGAAATTAAACCTCGAAATGGGCCACCATTTAAAGTCAATGGCCAACGGCTGAAACTCTATCAAGGATTTATTGAGGATGAGGAAGAAGAGATCTCGCTTCAAACCGTGGAAGAATAAAACATCATGCCTGGAAAGTTACGAACGATTGAGACGACAAAATAAAGCGGTAAGTTTTCTAAATCATAGCTTATGGGAAAAAGGGGCACTCACACGCGCACCAAAAAAAAAAAAAAAAAAGCTCGGCACGAGGCCGTGTCCGCTGGACACGGGGCCGTGTTCGTGCTGCAGACGGGATAAAACCCCTTTTTCAAAACAGTTTCTTCATTCCACACGCCCCGTTTCCCCACAAAAGCTCTGGTTCCAGGCGATTTTTCGCGAAATTCCAACGTCTCTTACCGATCTAACAACGTCAAGGTATGATTCTATCACTCTTAGTAGTTAGATTAGTTACTTGCATGTAGTTAATACACCACAAATTTGGGGAAAATCTAGGGTTCTTGATGTTCATCCAGATCGAACCTAAATTTTTTGCCTAAAATCTGCTTGCATTTAGTTAGATTAGTGTTAGGGGAAGTAAATAAACTTAGATTGTTCATAGATTCACCCGATTTCTTACAAAAACCCCAAAACCCTTGTTCTTGAACCGAAAAAGATAAAATTGATAAGGTAAACGGGATATTTTGGGAAAAACGGTGTTTAGGGTTTCATTTTCGGGGAAAACCGCACCTATTGGACCAAAAATTTTCAAGTTTTCGAAACCGGGTCGAAAAATGAAGTTTTTGAGTAACAGACCTCTGGACACGGGGCCGTGTCCGCTGGACACGGGGTCGTGTCCAGCCCACTGTTTGCAGTTTTGTCCGAAAACACTTCTATTTCGTACTAATTTTTGGTATATTCTTTCAGATGGCAAAGTTCACAAGGTTCAATGCAAGTGAGCTTGATGCAAGGGCAAGGTATGAGGTTCTCCAAACAAGACCCGAAGAGTACCCGAGGAGAGCTTGCACAGATCTGTTAACCTTGGTAAACCAGCTGAACCGATTCAACAACATCGTTACGGGACCACTAGCTGTTGCATTAACCACTAGGCTTCAATCAGTACATCAATGTACCATGGAGTTCTACAGTACCTTCAACTTCGATTCAAGGTGTGACCCATTTGACAATACTGGGGTTGTATTTCGGTGTGGAGGAACAATGTACTCGATCTCCATGGCACAGTTTGGAGCCATAATAGGTCTATATCAAGAAGAGGAATCGGGAAACGAAGAAAATACCGGGGGATTACGAGACTTGGAGGTGAATGAAAGACAAGCCGCATGGGCTCAAATCGGTGAAGGAATCTACGACCCTCGTAGCACCAAGAGTACAAAGCTGAGGGATCCGCTCTATCGCTACATTCACAGGATCCTCACCTACTCTCTAAACCAACGACATGACAGTAGTGGTGTTGTAGGGTTGAAAGATTTGGTTGTCCTCCACTGTATCCACAACCAAAAGCCTCTTGATGTTCCGTATCTCCTGTTGAAAAACATGCATCTTGTCACACCCCGACCGCGTAAAACAACAAATCGCGGCGGAAACATCGGGGCGTGTTGCAACAGAATTAATGTTTCATAACCATGGATATCAAAAGTGTTTCGTTTTATTTAACATTGAGTAATTACATCGTCTGGAAATCTAAATACACTATTTAAACATAGTCTATCATTGTTATTGAGTCACTAAGGCCTTGTCCAGTCCTATGTGAGCATGCATCTTATCAATCGATATCATCCAACAATACCTGAAACATATGTGAAAACGAGGTCAGCAAAGAAATGCTGGCGAGTACATAGGTTTTGTGAAAATAAGATTCATGACTTCTGTTTAAGAAAATGTTTAGTCATAAACCTTGTAATTTGCTTTGTCTTTGTAAATCATTTGAAAAATAATAAGTTTAGATGATATGTATCAATAAGAGAATAATGCATGATTAAATGAATAACCATGTAAAATGAGTTTGTGTAAGATAAGTTGTTTGTAAATCAATGTCTTGTGAAAAGTATGTTACTTGTATAAAATGTCCTATGTCTTAAACTGAAATGATTCAAATAACGCTACAATATGTAATACCATACAAACACTTATATATAGGAAGTACCAGCGGCGTATCCACCATGCTTGTATCATATTACACACACATCGTTACTTAATCACTTAATCAAACCAAACCAAACAATGTAAAATGTCTATGTTTAAATCAATTGTCAAATGTATTGAATAATATGTCAAAGTATTCATGTCAAGATGTAAATCATGTCAAAATGTCTATGTCAAATATCCATGTCAAATGTCTATGTCAGATATTCATGTCAAATGTCTATGTCAAATATCCATGTCAAATGTCTATGTCAAATATCCATGTATGGCAAGTGAAATGTCTCAACTAAACCATATGCACAAAAACAAAGTATTGAAGTAAAACTTGGTTTAAATCAAAGTTATGTTTTGTGGGAAATACATGATCAAATGTCAATCATGTTAAAATGTTTACCCAATCGTTACCCATTCGTTCAGATCGTTCTTGTTTTAATCGTTCTAATCGTTCTTGTTTTAATTGTTCTAATCGTTCTTGTTTTAATTGTGAAACTACTTTATGGTCGATTCTCTAATAACATTCAAACCTTCTTGACGCGTTCCTCGTTCCAACTCGCTCTCGCTCTCGTTCTTAACAAACCCTTACCAAAGGATAAGTTAATAATTACAGATTCAGTCGCTACCCACAACCCCCACACATAACAATGGGTGCAGTAAATAACGGGATTTGTCAGATCCTATGGTACCATAACCTAATACTGGTCGGCTTGATCATTGCTAATGAATGTCATCGGTCATGTAAACTACAACCAACAAGTTTGTTCACTTTTTGAAATTGTTATTTGTTTTTGAAATCATTGTATTCGTTCTTGAAATCATTGTTAGCGTTCTTGAAATAATTGTTATTGTTCTTGAAACTACATTGTAATTGTTCTCGAAACCACATTGTAATTGTTCTTGAAACTATTGTAATTGTTCTTGAAACTATTGATAAAACATTTAGCACATATGAGTCACCCCAAAACAGTTGAAAACAGTAAAAGAGGGGAATAATGTACTCGCCTGAGAATGCTTGGAGGTCTTGAACAACAACCAAACAAAGCTTGAGGGAGCACGGAATCAGTCGGCAAATCTAAACTATATAAATAAACCAGACTTAAATCGGGAGATCGGATAGGATGAGGCTTGGCAAACCAAATGAGTATTGGAACTCATATGATATGGTTTAACAAGGCCTACATACTACAATGAGACTAACCTAAGTGCTTTCGACCCATCGCGACCCATTAAGGTAGCTTATGCTATTTTAACGCGTCGTGCGCGTGAAACGCGTTCGGAACGCCTAACTAGTCCTATGACAAGTGTTATATGCCTAAACATGTTACATAATCAGTTATGTGACAAAAGTTTAGGTTACATATGCTTAATTACCAATTATACATGAAAAGGGTATTCTGGTAATTTACCTAAGGCATATAAACTACCTATCATACAACTACTTAAACGATGTGACCATAGGGTATAACCTCGGAAGGTTATGCCCTATACTAGGGTCACCTAATGTATTTGGTCGGATCCTAATGATCGACCAAACTGGGTCGGGTTCGAAGGTATAGGCGATTTATTAGATCGCCTACCCTACGACCCTAGACAACGTGGTAATCAGTGGGCATAGTCCCAAGGGACTATAACCAACGTGATTACACTCACGTTGCGAAGTTCAAACGAACTTCGCATTGACCATTACTGGTCAACGCTGAAAGTCAAACAAAGTTTGACTTTCTGACTCGAAAAGCAGTAAAAATAAGGAAAAGAACGAAAGAATACTTACGAAGGGTCCCCGAATGCTAATCCCGATCCAAGAACTCAGGTATGAAACAATGGTTTCAACTTAGAGCTCTCAAATCAGAATTCTTGTAAGAAATGAGGTTGTGTGGGTTGGGTATTTATAGGAATACCCGAACCGTTAGGATCGTTTCATGGAAAACGTGCCATGAATCCAACCCGTACACTTGTCGGAACCTTATGGTGGCTAGAAATTGGTTCTTATCCAATGACTAAGCAAGTATGAGTATGTGGTTGTGGTTAAATCTGCTGAAAACAGGCTGTTATGTACTCTGCATCTGGTCTGTGCAAGGCTAGCGCACCGCTACACTAAAAGTGTAGCGCACCGCTAGGCCTTAGTTTGGCAGAATTACACTTTTAGTCCCTGTCATGCATTCAGCCCATTTTTGACACGTTTAAGGCCCGTTAACCCCATTTCAAAGCTCTAAAATGAAGTTAAAGTATAGGGAACTTAAAACATGTTCAAAAATATCTCGGATGTCGGTTCGTTTGGCCGTACGGTCGCGATGTTCGCTTAATTACGACGGAATGCGCATAAGCACGAAAAACGAACCAAATGACGCGACGAATGGATTTTTCTTATGGAGAACACTAAAATAAAATATTTTAGTGCTTACATAAATTTTTTGGATGTCCAGATGTATTCAGAACGTAAGTTATGCGCGAAAATACAAACTTGTGCACTTTTTGACACTTTTAGTCCCTGAATGACACAAAAGTTTATTTTAGCACACCGAACCCCTCAAAGCCTATTTCTAAGCTATGTAAAGGATATTTATGGTATGTTTAACTTATGGTCATGTTCCGGAATGTCTGTTACAGTTCAAATTGGCATACTTTCGCAGTTTGTCAACTTTAGTCCCTGTAAGCGATTTAACTTGATTTTTGCCATACCAAAGCCTTCAAGACTTATTTCTAAGTTATGTAAAGGTTATTTAAGGTATGTTAAGCCTATGTCACTATTCCGGAGTGTTCGTTGCATTAAACTGGTTATATCTACGCATCGGTGCGCGTATAACCTTCCAGAAAGCGATTTAGAGTTTGGAATTGAACAAAAATTGATATGTGTAAATGATACACATATTTTTACAAATCCCAAGTATGAAATACAATATTTCATTGGTTTGGTATTTGTTTGATGGCCGTGAAGGCACAGGTGTTACACATCTCAACCGCCTTGCTCGAGCTCCAACGCCTATCTTCTACGGAGGATGGGTGTGCCGTCTTTTTAAGCATTACACGCGAATTCCAAGAGCCTTTGAAAGAAGCCCATGGTCGGGACGAGTTGACTACCACATTTGCCGAGCCATGAACTTACTCTATGAGGCGGAAGACGGAACAGTGAGTTTCCAAAGAACGCAAGGCTATGCATGGAACCCACAGGAGGCCCTAGTTCTTCACGCACCACCTCCCCACCACCAGTATCCACCCCATGGTGATCCGGGTCAATCCTCCTCACAAGGAGGCGGTTTTCCTAATTTTCAAAGCTTACATGATCTTATGCAGGAAAACCTCATGTGTACCAGGAACGCCTACAACCTCGCCAACAACACATACCAACGGGTCGGAGCTATTGAACGCAACATCAACGATATACGAGACGATATCGGCAGCATCCAGGAGTACATGGCGGGGCATGGGGATGGAGGTGATGATAGCGATGAAGATATGGATTAGAGGGTTTGGAGGAGCAGGAGCGGGTTGGTGGCGAGCCCACAGGTTTAAGTCCCTTTATCTATCGAACGATTGGTGGCCTGCGTGCCAGAAGTTGGACAATTTACTTTCCTTAAACACTTTAATTTTCCGTTTTATTTTTCTTTTACTTTATGCTTGGAACAATTAACTGTGGTAATGTAGGGTGTTTGTATTGCTTGGTGTGGTATTAAGTGTTGAAACAGGTACAAACCAAGGCTTGGGGTGTTAAGCCTCAGCACTTATAGGGCTAGGATGGAAAACCCGGAGGAAGAAACCTGTTTTTCAGGCTTTCAGACTGTCCACACGGGGACGTGTCCAGCCAACACGCCCCCGTGCTCACCTCCCAGACCTGCTGTTTGGCTTCTGTTCGACAGAATTTTGTCAGACACGTGGCCGTGTTCAGTAGACACGTGGCCGTGTTCAGTGGACACGGGACCGTGTCCACCTTCTGTAAGTTCTTGTTACTGGCACCTGAACACGGGGTCGTGCCCACTCAACACGGGGCCGTGTTCAGTGCCCAGTAACACAAATTTTTGCTTTTTTAAACACTATTTTACACATCTAATCAACCTAAAAATTTATTTTTGGGACACAATGAGGACAATGTGTAATTTAAGTGTGGGGGGGATGCTAAAACCTTGAATTTTGCAAGTCCTAAATACAAGCCTTACACAAAACTCTATTGGAACCGCTAATCACCCCAAATTTTTTTTTCAAAAATTTCATTTTTTTTTTACTTGTCTAGGTTTAACTCGGGAAATTCAAGTTCTCAAAAAGGTTATATTTTTACAAATTTACAACCGATAGCGTAGTGATAAAAAGAACCAACATAAGAAAATTATGAAAAGGCATGACAAACTTATTTAAAATTTGATTATATATACTTGATCACATAAAAACTCATTCCCACAAAAGTGAGTTTTGAGCCTTTATTGAGCACACAATTACATATCATTTGATTAAATGCTCATTTTTCGTTTCTTGTGTGAATAGCTGCTTGGTTCTTACGACTCTAGAACTTGCCATGACAAAACATTCCCGGTCCTTATCAACTTAAACCCGAGTAAGTAAATGATGGAGGCATTAGGACTAACCCTTTTTCATTTCTACACCATTATTTTTCTTTTTCCTTTACCACCTACCCAAAAATCCCCCTAGTTAGCCCCTTTGAGCCTAAACCTTTTCGTTTCATCACCCAAACAAAAACCCTTTCATCCACCAAAACCTTTTTCATTTTTAACCCTTTATTTTAGTAACAAGTTCGGGTCTTCGTGAAAAAAAAAAAAAATTGTGATAATGTTAAAGAAAAAAAAATAAAAATAAAAAAATAAAATAAAATAAAATAAACAAACAAGTTAATCAAAAATAACTTAGTGTGAATAAAAGCTTCATCAAAATAAAAAGTTGCAAAAATACGAAAACCGACACTTGTTACGCTTTTAGCCCTTTTTCTACTAACCACTAACCCAACCACCTACCTTTAACCCTAGCCAACCCTTAACCCACAAAGTCCTCTTGATATCTACAAAGGTATAAAAGTTAAAAAGGAGGAGGATTGATTTCTTGGCAAGCCTATGGTAGGAATAAGTTCCTTGCTGCTCTCGAGTGATTCACTAAAAATACACCTTCGGCCGAGTGTGAGTGATTTCCCCGCGAGGTATGTGAACTTGTATATAAATAGAATTTTAAAAAGACATGTTATGCCCAAATAAGTAATTTCTTTTATGAACAGTTCTAAATAAATCATTACGAATAGGAGTGTAAATAAATAAAAATAAAACCCAAAAAGATCTTGGAAATCCCGACACTCTACGACAAGCCCAAAACCTTCTCTTCTACCTATTCCATTTGGGAGTGTAAGCCACATATTAAAGAGTTTTGCTTGAGGACAAGCAAAAGTTCAAGTGTGGGGGTATTTGATGTGTGTAAAATGCAACATATAAATTACATCAAATGAGGCATAAAACTAACCCTTTTTTAGTACTAATATTGGAAAAAGAGTGTTTTTGTCTTCCTTTTGTATTTTCAGGATTAAATGAGCTCAAAAACGCAAAAGAAGCAAAAAGATAGCTAAATCCAACATAAATACAAGAAAAGGAACATTAGTGGACTGCCCGAACCCTCAACGGCACCTTCCAAAGCAAAATAGAGAAAACAGAAGACTGAACACGCCCCGTCCCCGTGTTCAGCCAGCACGGGGCCGTGCCCAAGAAGCAGCAGAAAAGACAAACCTATAGAAGCTTCTATTGCCCATCACGGGGCCGTGCTCAGCGGACACGGGGGCGTGTCAAAAGTACAGCAGGCGCATTTATTGTAATTGCGAATTACAATTAATGAGGAGAGAGAGTGTCAGACGGACACGGGGCCGTGCCCAGCGGACACGGGGCCGTGTCCAGCTCTCTGTTCAGCCTATAAATAGGAGTGCTTGGATTCATTTCATCTCATCCCTTGGCACACCACCTCTCTCACACCTCATCCACCACCCACCACCATCACAACACCATCATCCACCACCATCATCCATTGTCCATCGTAGAGTGTGTGAGTCGTCTCGGGATCCAAGATTGATCGTAAGAGTTCTTGACAATCAAGGCCATGTTTTCCTAAGTCTCTTACATCACTTGGTGAAGACAAAGTGTCTAGTATAATACTTTTTATTTCTAATCTTTTGCACTTTTTATTTGGTTTTGTATTAATGACTTTAATAACTAGTTACTTATGTTGAAGGTGATCTTTCCTTATCGTTTGTCCGTGGTGTCTTGGCATTATTTTACTGTCTATATAAAATAAAGGATTTTCACCATTCATATCTCCACGGTCTATATGGAGATATGTTGGCTACCTGGTAGGGGGTTAAGGGAACGGTTTGGTAAAGGTCTTGCCATTGTTCAGCGTTTAGAGGTCCTGCAATGGACCTGGGTCAAATTTAGTAGGACCTCCTTCAATACTTCACGGTATTGGATGGCGGGGGTCCAAACTCTTTGATCCCCTCATAAGTTAACTACTATTAATACTATAACCCGGCTATTTAGGATTGTATCCCTGCTGACTCAGACTACTTAGCCGAGGGTAACGTCACCGCCAAAAGCCGGGCCTACCACAATACTGCATTAATAACTTAATTCATTATCTTCCAATAATCCACCCTTTTAGGATTGTATCCCTGCTGACTCAAACTACTGGGGTGAGGGTAATGTCGCCTTCAAAAGAGGGGCCTACTACAATAACTAAGATAATCTCTTAATTATGTGCAAAAGTGCGGAAATAATCAAAGGTTATACTAGATACGAGTCGGAACCAAGTGATTCATCTTGTCTATCTGTTTTTGTTTTTATTTTTATTTTCAGCATTTTAGTTAGTTTTATTTTTCTTAGTTTAAAACATTTTTTTAAACTTTTATTTTGGTTAGACGTTGAGGATAAACCGGTACTAAAAGCTCTTGTGTCCTTGGACGACCTCGGTATCTTACCAACGCTATACTACACTCAACGATGGGTGCACTTGCCCATATGTGTGTTTAGTGTTAGTGAAATATCGTGTTTTATAAATTTAAAACTTGGCTAAAATAAGTGTTAAAAAGGGCTTAAAATATACACCTAATATAAGTAACACTTCACACGCATCAGTAAATATATAATACATCCTTTTTTTCTATACATATAGGTATTTTATCATGTATACATTATAGTTATTTGATATATTTCTTGAGTGATAATACTAAATGTAACCGATTAGTAGTTACCCGATGGGTTTTGGGTCGGGTATACCCAATGGGTAAACTTTTTAAAATTAATGGGTTACCCGAAACCCGCGGGTATACACGATACCCGATAGGTATTTACCCGCTAGAAACCCGACGGGTTTTGGGACGGGTTTTGGACAAACTTATCTAATCAGGTTTGGGATTGGGATTATCTAAACCCATCCTAAACCCGACCCATTGCCTTCCCTATGCGTAATTCAACGTTTTCTATGTCTACTTTTTGTTCGGTTTAACGTCAGTCTCACCACAAAGCATAGGGCTTAAATACTAGTTTTGCTTGTATTCAAAATTCTTGATTTTGTTATTATTAAAGTAATCTCTATAAAATATATATTATAACTACAAAAAGTATACAAAAAGCAACTTGGGTTACGTCTCTTTTGTTTAAAAGTCGCGTCCATTAGAAAAAGGTTATTGATGGAAAAGTTACACCTCTTTTGTTTAAAAGTCGTGTCCATTAGAAAATGTTATTGATGGAAAGGTTAAGTCTGTTTTGTTTAAAAGTCGTGTCCATTAGAAAAAGTTATTGATGAAAGGTTACCCTTTTTTATATAAAAGTCACATCCATTTGATAAAGGTTATTGATGGAAAAGATAATTGCCAAAATAAGGGCCTCTCTCTAAAATGAAAAGATGCAACGTTAAATTAAATGGTTCGCACTTAATGAAAGGAATGAAAGTAATACAAACCACAAAAACAAACTGTTGTATTGGTAGTCACGTTTGTTTATATCTTGTGCGACGCTGGTTCTAGTCTAATACACACCTTTTTTCCATTCCTTTCTTTTTTATCATAACCTTTTTTCCGTTACATATTAAGAGCACTAGTTCTGTCACCACTTTATCATCAATGATAAACCTTTCTCTTTTTTAACCCCCTCAATTTCCCTTCATTAATCCAAAACAATCCACCAATTCCCATCGTCACAGGTAACTTTCAAATTCTTATCAATTGCTTCAATCATATGATTCTTAAACAAGTATATCAACAAAATCTTTGATACAGTATATGTCACACCCAACCGATGGCGGAAAGATTGAAGTGAGACGAAAACAAGATTGCTCGAGACATCATTACGCTAATTGCGACAATAATTAATTAATCAAGATTTCATAACTGCTAAAAAGAATACATTGTTCAAAAACCAATTACAATCGAATTGTAGCAAACATAAACATGAAACAAAATATAGTTTATTATTAAGGTGTGTATCGAAGTTCACCCTAACTTGTTTCTTCGATCATCATCTATCAACCTGCAACATGTATTAAAATATGATCAACAAAATGTTGGCGAGTATACAAGTTTTAATACATAGCATAATAGTGAAAATGTTTAACTGTGCTCACATCCAACATGATAAATGTATACCATGTTATTAACATACTAGACAAGTGTAAGCCATATGTAAAATTAAAGATTGTGATTACCCAACATCATTGAAACGAAGAGGGTGTAATGGTGTTTTTCTTAATAATACCACTAGAATACGGGCGAGAAGTTAGTCCTATAACGCTATAATTGTTAAGATAGGCTTGCAAAGCTAATGAACATATAGACATGTGTAAACATAGCATGCGAGATTAACAAGTATCAACAAGTCTCATGTTTAATAGTGGATAGAGTGTGATTTTGTAACATGTTTAATGGTGTTACGTGTTTTTGTATAATTGTATATGTTGCACCCAAAGTGTATAAAACGAAAAAGGGATCGAGTGTACTCACAGTTTTGCGTAGCTTTCCACGAAAACCTAGAGCTGATTAGATGAAGATAGGTACACCGAGGTCACCCTACAATGGGTAAACGAAGGTGTGAGTATTCTGATGTGTTAAGAGTCCGAATCAGTCGCTGAAATACGAAAAAGTACGAAATAAACAAGTAACATACCCTTCGTGCGAATGGATGTCCCTTCATGCGAAGGGTATAACCCTTCGCGCAAATAGCAGTCCATTAGTGCGGATGGGAGTCGATTCGAGCGACTGTTCTTGTTTAAACGAGGGTTCATGCGTAAAATTTAACTGATTTAACATTGTACAGTAGTAATAGTTGTTATATGAAATAGAAGCAGTAAATAATTAGCTAAACAATCAAGTAAGGACAACCAGGGTATGTCGTCTCAACATAGAAGGTGTGAACCAAGTGCTGGAGGCTGGACGGAGTTAACTTACTTTGTGACTAGCAAACTGATTGGTGTTCATCTATTTGAAACACTGATGAACTTGATCTGAACAGTAAGGAAATCGAAACGAAAATACATGAAACAGTCCCTTTCGTGCGAAAAGGGTGCCCATTTGCACGAAGGGTATTGCCTTTCATGCGAAGGGTGCAAGTTTGTCAAAAATGTTTGTTTGATCCATCCAAAACAAATCATTTCTTGGTGGAAATTAACCCTAACAAAGATCCGCAACTACGAACTGAGTTGAGAGCTTGGTGGGTACCAGATTCCACCAAGTTTCATAACAGAAAAAGTAAAAGTAATGTTTAAAATCAAAGTTTATAAAATCTTGGTTTGAACCTCATATTTGGTGAGATTTCACCATTAGTTTGCCCAAGCAAACTCGTGAAAACCAACCCTGAGATATATTCAAACAAGAGGATTTAAAGAAATGAAACTAAAATGCAAGAAAATGTAAAGGAAATGAAGAGAAATAAAAGAAATCATTACTGAAAGGTTTCTAAGAGAGAACTTCAGAGCGTTTGAGAGTGTTTTGGATGAATAGGGGAGTGAAATGAGTGAGGTTAGGCGCTTATTTATAGGTTTAGGGTGAGCTTGGGACGAGAGGGCTTTTCGGGTGAATGGGAGTATTGGAGCGAGAGGGACCTGGACGAATGGCCCTTTCGCATGAAAGGGTAGTCCTTTCACTCGAAGGGTGCCTTCCCTTCTCTCGAGGATTCAAGTTTGATTCTTTTCGCGTATTTTAACCGGTTTTTTGATGTAACAAGCATAATTATGTATTGTATGAGCATAGAACATGCGATATGGTGTTTGAAACATTGACTTTGAATATAAACATGCAAATAAGTCTAAAATGTATAACTTAATTGTGAATAAAATAATTGAATTTTCATTATGATTAATAGTCTCGGATTACAAAGTTGAAAAAAATATAATACAACACAGTACAAGTTTCCAAAAATAGAATTACAACAATACTTTCTAAATAAGGAAATTATGGAAACGCGAAGCGTTACGGTATAACCCAGGAAACAAAATCTTTTGATATAGTATAACCCATAAATTATTTGTTCATAGTTTCTTGATCGGTCAGTTCTAGATTATACTTTATGGATCCGATCCAGAATATTACTTTGATATTTAAATAAATCGTTATGTTCGTCAATTTTTTTTATTTTATTGGTTATATTATCCTTTGTTTGCGCATTCGTAACATGTTTTCGACATTTGTTTTACGGCTTTTAATCCATTTGAGGTATTCATACTAGCAATCTTTTTCATCCGTGTTTCATCCTGCCATCACTCTTTTCAATAGAAGGTTTGAATGCATGTTTATTATTATACTAGTCTAAGACCCCGCGAGTTTCGCGGGTGGCTTAACACACAAATATATAATTTAAAATTGTTGAAATAATCCTTTGAAAGAAATAAACGTTCAAGTAACAAAATCCATCACTCTACCCGCGGGTACGTAATGTATCAAACGAAGTTAAAACAAAAAGAGTAAGAAAATGGATTTCATATCTAACATTTTTTTTACAAACCTTTAGGAAGTGACTGAGCCTTCTATATGATTTAGATAGCTGATCATGTGTTTACCCCATTGTAGTGATTCCTTCCCTGTGCTTTATATCAGTATGACTTCCCTTAAAGTTTCATCCATTCCCACATCTTAAATGTATTCTTTCAAAGTTTTAGAATATTATCATCAAAACATTAGTTTTTATAATAATAATAATAATAATAATAATAATAATAATAATAATAAAAATAATAATAATAATAATAAACATGTATATTAAAAAAGAAAATTCCTAAATTCTAAAAAGTATGAATTATTATTAAAAGTTTATAATTTATGTGATCATATTTGAGACACCGACTTTTTTATGAACTTTGGATAAAAAGCATTTCAAGTCAACCCAACCGGTACGGTTTTAACCCTTACCAGTTACCAATAAATTACCCGTTAGCCCAATCCAACGTTTTTAGGTCAAATGAAGATAGATGGCAGGGTGCCCATTTCCTCAATATTAGAGTGGTATAGCACTACTATAGCAAGATAAACATCTGACAATGCAACCAGTCAATTTCTTCGATTGGTTGTTCAATTCAAAAATGAATTATTAGAATGAAATCTAATAATAAGGTCCAAACCATAAAAACTCAAAAGGAAGATTGAGGCAAACCTTTTCAACAAACTTGTAAACACCAACAGATTAACAGGTTCTGCAACGAACAATAGCGAATTTCTGCAACCGAAAAGAACTCCGCTGATGTACTTTGATTCTGCGTCAAATCCCTTTTGAATCTGCAAACACTTTCAGCAAATCAATCAGCAAAGAATAGACTCGTTCTCAGCAATAAAACAACAAACAGCAGATGAAAAATTCAGCGAATGAGCGACTATATATGCTGATCATAATATCAGCGAGTGAAAAGAATTTGCAGCAGCGAATTAACTAATTACGGTAAATGGACACTGTTTTATCGAACGGACACTATTTCTGCAGACTTGTTCGGATCAGTTCTGCAGATGATTAAGTTGATCCGTCACTATCAAAAAAATCCCAACAACAGTCCGTGAATGATTAACACTGACTTTGATTCATAACAGTCCAAACTTCGATCTAAAACATACCGATTCAGTTCAAAATATTCAAACGATACAGCAAACAGATCCAAATCAGTCCGTAATGAATGAAATTTCAACCTGAATTGATCGAATCAGTTCGAAATTCTCAAATGACACTTCGAAACTATAATTCAGATCTCAACAGCTTAACAACTTCTTTACTATCAAACTCAAATTCAGCCACAACACAATTTTCAACTAACATCTAATGCTCAAATCTGAATCAGGTTTCGACAGAAACATCAACAACTCAGATCTGAATTATTAAACGCAATCCTTCAAAATAAATCAGATCTTCTTTCAGTACGTATGAATGATACTATTCAATTCATGGAGCACAGAAATTCTAAATTCGGCACAAAATGGAATCAAAATCAAAGAAAGCATCAAAGACAATCAAAGCTTTCTATATCCCATTCAATTATGGTGAAACATGTGCCTCATCTGGATACCCTTGAAAGTACTTCTACAGAAAACGGGTAATATCTTGATGGATTCGAGAAATTTGAAGTTAAATCATATGAAATAAAAGTTAGACAATCAACCGCTCAAAGAAACTGCTCCATTCGACGTCGTTTGACAATCAACCGCTAATTCCGGCATCGTTTTCCTCAATCTCTCATCGATTTCTCCATGAATCAATCCCGATTCCAATCCAAACACAACCCTCAATCGTAATCTCACAAAAACCTAATAATCTTATTGAATCTGATTAAAAAAGCAAAAAAAAAAAAAAAACGAAACGATACAGAATCAGGTTTAGATCGTCGTTACAGATGATCGATTGAGTTGAGATGATAATATTAACAAATCAGAGGGGGTGAAATGTGTATGCATACCTAATGATCTTTCTCAAAATCGGCGGAGAAAATACATATGAACCTGGAACCAATCAACAATGTATTAACATACAGATCTCAATCTAAAAAATTAACCTGGACACAGTGTATTAATGAAAATAACAGATTGAAAATCATGGGAAACAAAATCGGAAATTAGCACCAGTGATATACATTTAGAACCATATTACTAACGTTGCCCGCTAATTCGCCGGAATTATCGGCTCAATCTCCATTTGATTCGTTGATTAAACAAACCCTAACATCTCAAATTTAACAAAATCAACATCCTAACCTAGTATTAAACAAACATATTTCAAAATTAAAACAAAAATCAACAGAACAATCTTACTATAATATATCAGGCAGCCCAATAATCGTGAGGCTCCATTCAATTCAAACAGATTGTTTTTGTCAGCAAAAACGGCAGAGAATCCATCAACAGGATGGTTACAAGGATCTGTAAGAAAAAAACACTAATCATAATCGGATGAAAGTAAATCAAGTTTAGAACCCTAGAATTGAGTTTCGGTTCAACAATAAAATAAGCTTTATGTAATGTGGCTCTTGCTCATCATGCTATGATCCCTCTTTCACATACTGATAATTGTATACACTATTTAGAAAAAAAAAATGTACCAACGTAAAAGTACAAATCTTCAATAAACCAAGTGCAACATCTGAAACCAAAACAATGATATCCACCTACCTAATTGCAATACAGATATGAATTTCACCCAAATAGTGAAAGAAAAAAAAAACCCTAACTTGTAAATTGAACAAACAGAAACCCTAGATTCCCAATTCACATAAAACCAACACACAAACATAAATAACAATTCAAACACACATAGTACAATTCACAATCGAACAAAAATATGGACGTAGGAATCAAAAATCAACATTGAACGGACATTAAACATGATTCTTCAGTCGCTAGCCCTCTTTCATTTTCAAAATCGACACCCGTCATGAAGCATTAACCTATGCTTCCCATTAACATCTCTGAATGATAATCATGATTAAACATAAATTAAACACGAATCATGAAAGAATGTTAGTTTAAAGTATTAAAGATGAAGAGAAAACAAACCTGCTGCTTAGTTTCCTGTAATTGAAAGTCACTGATCGAAGAATTAGGGTTTCTCAATGGTAGAGCGACATAGATCTATGGTTCTTGAGTTGCACAATAAGATACGACTGAAAGATTATAATCATTATGGAAAGTCCAACTTGATTGAAAATCTTGTGATTTGTGAGGAGCGATAGATTGAATAGGAAAAGCTTAAGAAATCCTTAAGAAAAGCTTATATCAAAACAAAGAAAAGCTTATATCAAAATGGTGATTATTTTTTTACAAATCAAAGAACTCAGTTCGCTACTTAATTAATCAAGAGACAACCTCAGAGGCTAACAAAATAAAACCCTAGATTACTATAATCAAAACTAAATCAAAAGCTAATAAATCACTTCATCTTCCAGACTAAATTAGCGCTTAAAAGGTTACCTGTAATCAAGCCAGGTCGGCAATGCTCGTTTATTGCAGTTCCTCCTCCATCTTCTTCTGATTTCGCCTCACTCGACACCAGTAAATTAGGGTTTCCACTCTCAATCTCATTCTCTTCCTCTTCTTTCACAGAAGCTTCAATCCGACTCTTAAAAAATCCCTACTGAGAAGCCCTAATAACAGCATCGATGAATCATCGACTATCTTAACACTATTCTTAACACATAAACATACAGTTAAATTAGAGGCATATGAACCAAAAAATTCAAGAAAAACAAAATAATGAATCAGAGATCGATGAATTACCAGATCGGAGCACTAAATAAGTCCCTCGAGGTGAGAATCGTTCTTGATATTGAGCCGGTGAAACTGAATGCGATCACTCCGTGGAAGAGAGTCCGATTCAAGAAATACTACAGATACATGATGGAAAATTACAGAGATGAAGAAGCAATAGATGAAACAAACGACCCAGAGGATTGATTGAGAGATGAATCGGCAAGGTGAAATACAGAATTAGATCTAGGGTTTTTATTTGAAATAGGATTTAGAAGGGAAGTAATTCATGTTTATGGAAACAAAAGATGCGATAGAACACAGTTGAAAGGAGAAAGAGCGTTCTCTTATTTTGCCGCTCAAATGAAAAAAAATATGGAGTCTAAGAATCACACGTGGCAATAACATGTTTAAGATCATGCCATGTGGCTTCAGTTTGTTTTGTTTTATTATAATGTATAGATTTGTTAATTACTTTTTGGATCAGTTTTGAATGCGTGTAACAGATTATCTCAATTTATGTTTAACATGCTTGATTATTCCTCCTGTTCTGGAAAAAGATGTGTCTTTTGAAAAAAAAACATGTGTGGTTTTTTTGTGGATTATGCATCTGACAACGTTGTTGTTTTGTATGGTTTTGGATTGTGATTATATTCTTTAATTAACACATACTTGACATACAATATGGTTTGTATTTCACAAGGGTTGTGTGTGTGTGTAACTTATATGGAAATCTTTGTTCCCATTTCTGATGGCACGGAAAATTTGAGTTGTGATGGTCTGTGTAATCGTATAATTTTAGCCAATGGAAAAATGATCTTGAAGATAGTTTTGTCTATTATGAGGTAGAATGAAAATGATCTTGAAGATAGTTGTGATAGTTTTGTCTATTATGAGGTAGAGTGAACAAATATTGTACATTGGATTTAGATCCTTGGATGTTCAGGTTCAACTTAAGAGTTTCGTGAGAGAGCAAATGAATATGGTCAGAATGAATTTTCCCTCTTCTTTCTTCTTTGGGAACACTTTGACATATAACATTCGCTGCAACGCGCAGGTTGCGTCAACTTGTTTAATTTAAAAACCATCGGGTCAAAGGAAATCTTAAAACTTATATGTTATATAATTCTTATTGAGTTAAACATAATTCTTATTGTCGTTCAAAAAAAAGTTAAATGATTTTATTATCTTATTCTGGAAAAACTTTGGCCTCGTTTTCTGTTCAATACATTATCGCCAAACTAATGATGAAACAATTGAAAACATATCAATTTATGGGCCATAGACGCTATTTGTCAACTTTTGCAACCAACTTTACAGAGTGAATTGTTATTTTAGCTTCTGAGATTTTTCTTAAATTGTCATTTTAGTTCAAATAATTTTTCTTTTCTCCTTTAGGTCCTTGAGTTTTCCATTTTTTTATATTTTGATCCAACCTACTAACTTGGTTAAAAATTGTCAGTTAACTCACACTAAATAGTTTGGTAGTTGTCATTTTCATCCAAAAACCATTTTTTTCTTTTGTTTATATATAAAAGAGTAAACTGCAATTTTACACCCTGAGGTTAGGGGTGATTGGCACTCCTACCCCCCCCCCCCCTAAGGAAATAATTGCAAAAATACACCCCACTATTAACCCTTATGTCGCACTTCTACCCCCCGGACCAAGATGCCGTTACACTTACCGTTAGAGTTAGGTGAAATGTCCAAATTACCCCCCAACGTTCAAGCCCTAATTTGTCTGTGTTCAACCATTTCAATCGCTGAACATGTCTTCATCTTCTTCCTCTGTGCTTCGATCCAAGGAGACCATGAGCAAAAGTCAAGCTTCAGACATCATATGTCCTTGTGGTGCGAAAACAATGTTCAAAGAGTCACAATCCAAAGCTAATCCTGGTCGATGGTATCTTAGATGTGTAAGTTTCTTGTGTTTAATGGTTATTGAAAGTCAAGTTTCATTCTTCTGTTGCTTATGATGTCCGATAACAGGTTGGAGGATGTGGATTCCTCAGATGGGCTGATGTTAGTGAAGAACAGGGATGTCCGGTTTGTCGAGAGGTAATGCCTGCTTTAATTCAAAGCATTAAAGATAAGGATGAGTTGGCTAAGTGCAAAGAACAGTTGGCTCGGTACAAGAATGGCGATGTGTTGAAACTGAAGATGTATTTTGTGATTACTTGGGTCTTGATTGTTCTTTTTTTTTGCTTAAGTAGATTTGGTTGTGTATTTAGAGTGTAATCGTGTTTGGATTATGAGTTTTGAAGTTTATGCAATGGTCCTTTTAAAGTTCTTATATGTTTGTTTTGGTAGCCTGGTTGTAATTATGTAGGTATGGGTAACAAGGAGAATGATAAAGTTGAGAATGAGAAAGATACTGCAGCCGAAGAACCATACAGTTATGTATACTTTGAAGATCAAGAGTCTGAGATACTCAGACCTTACATGGAGCAAGAAACTGATTATGAAAAGATATTCGGAGATCCGACAAAGGAGTATGACCCTGAAGTGCTGGAACATGCATGGGATTACACATATTGGGATGAAGATGATGATTGGTACTTTGACCCATATGAAGGGGAGCATGGTTCGGATTCGGATTGGTCTTGTTTGGATGATTGTCACTGGAAATAGGCTAGATTTTGTTTGGTTTTAAGTTTGTATGTTGGACATGTTATTTGTACTAAATGTTGCAATGTAATCTAATTAAATCACTTTCCGCCTCT
Organism: Helianthus tuberosus; assembly: GCA_030545235.1. Taxonomy (NCBI): domain Eukaryota; kingdom Viridiplantae; phylum Streptophyta; class Magnoliopsida; order Asterales; family Asteraceae; genus Helianthus; species Helianthus tuberosus. The sequence goes on along the minus strand of CM060399.1, from coordinate 213,201,608 downwards.
TATTTGTACCAAAATGGTCATTTTGACCTTATAAATGGTCATTGTACTTGTACCAATTATCCAAACAAGCTGCAAAGCAATATATATAGGCTGCTGCAAATATATATAGGCTGCAAATATATATAGGCTGCTGCAAATATAAACAAGTAAAACCAACCAACCTTTGTCTTGAACAAACCAAACAAACATAGTCTAAACTTACAAACCATCCAAACATTGTCTTGAACAAACCACACAAATACCAAACCAAAGATAAAGATACAAACCAACCAAACAATGTTTGCAACAAAGTTGACAAACCTAACAAACATAGTCTAAACTTACAAACCATCCATCACTCATCAAGATTGTAAACTGGTGCACCTTGAGTGGCAGTGTGTGATTCCTGTGAAGCAGTTGATTGTTCACCACCTTGTCCTTTACAGCTCCTGACATTGTGACCCACGTTCCCACATTTACCACACTTGATGCTACTTCCCTTTCTGGTCATTTTACCTCCTTTGTCGAACTCCTGCTCAAGCTCTTTTTCACCAAATGCCTTCCTTCTTTTCTTCTTTGGCCTTCCAACTTGTGTATGATGCTTTGGTGGGATGAGTGTTGTTGGACACTCTGAAGGAGTCCACATCTCCGGCCCGTTGATAGGCTCTATCACATTGTCATAGACTTTCTTCCATGTTGACAGCCAATACACCTCATCCACCCACTCTTCTGGTATGCCAGCATCAATGTTATTCCTTGACATATCCCATATGGCTGCAACTGCATGTTTGCAAGGCATCCCTGTCAAATCCCACTTCCTGCATGCACAAGTTTTATGTTTGACATTCACAACACACTGCGATCTCGGACCTGTTACTTGATACTTGTCTGAATCAACCATTAGAACAGACATTTCAGCAGCCTGTTGCTTGATTTCATCGAAGACCTGAGTGGCATGAGGTGTCAGTGGCCCCATACACTTTGCTTGCAATTTCTTGACATTGACTATCCTCTTGGTCATGTACTCCCGAATGAATTCAAGGCATGTGATTATCGGCTTGTCCCTTGCTCCCACAATTTGTCGGTTAAAAACCTCACATATGTTGTTCAGCAATATATCACATTTAGCTCTTCCAGAAAAATATGCTCTTGACCAAGCGGTGAATGGGATCTTATTCAGCCAGTCATACATAGCTCGTTCTGTTGTCTTAATTTCTTCCATAGCTTTGTTAAAGTATGGAATAGATGTCTTCCTTCCGGCTGACCAAAGCAAATTCTTGTAAAGATCTCCACGCCACTTGGATTTCATGTTTTCATGGATGTGCCTCAAACAAAATCTGTGCTCACCATTAGGAAACACAGCTAGCATAGCAGGAATCAGACCCTGTGATAAAAAAAAATGCATTTCATTTTTTAGAATAAGCACAATATTTTGCTACCAAAGTTAACAACTTATTACCTTTTGTCTGTCACTGATGAAGGTGAAACAAGAGTCAGCCGTACATCCTAGGTCATCTCTCAACAGTTGCAAAAACCATTTCCAGGTTTGTGTTGTTTCTGACTCAACAAGGGCATGACATACTGGATATATGCTATTGTTCCCATCAATACCAACAGCACTCAAGATTTGACCAGGAAATGGACCTTTCATGAAACAACCATCCACACCCAGCAATGGTCTTCCAATCATCTTAAATCCTCTCATCATAGAGGCAAAACAAAAATAAACCCTTCGAAACTGCCTTGTAGGACTAGCTGAGTTCCCACATGGCTCCACATCAATTTTAATTGTACTACCTGTGTTTGTGCAATTTTTAGATAGTCAATGAGCAGAAATGAGGAGAAATGAGCAGAAAGTTAATTGTACCTGGGTTGGCTTTTAGAAGTTCATCGCAGTATGACCTTAGCAAACCATACTGTTCTTGGTAATCACCATAAATCTTCGTAGTTGCTATCCTCTTGGCTCTGAAGACCTTATGGAGTGATATTTCAAGTTGATGCTTCCGAACAGTTGACTTTGGATTGCATGAATCGGCATGTCTGGATTGCTTTCAATCAAAGGTTGGATCTCTCTGGCAATTGAACTCATTGTATACAAAGAAACTGCCCTTGTTGTCAAACAATTGTGTTGATTACGAATGGTCTTGACACACCACTTATCCTTGTCTGTGTTTTTTGAGATGTGAACTGCCCAAGGACAGGTGGGCTTGATATGCCTTTTAAGGTGCTTGGGTTTGCTTTTCTGCCCTACTTTGGTGCAATTACTATTTTGCCCCTCTTCTCCCTTTTTTTTACAGGTCCAAGTAGTGGTGGATTGCTTCCAAAACATACTACCCTATACCTTAACAATTCATTTTTTAGAATAAACACATCCCTCCTAGCCTTAAGAGCATAACTTTTCACCATCTGATTCATCGTTTTCTTGTCATCAATAAGCTGACCAACATAGAATGGCAAATCATTTGGACCTTTTAAAGCACTCTTCTTTCTCCTCCTTATCTTCTTGGCAACCTTATCTCTAAGGCTTGAATTGTCATCAGAGCCACTTTCAAAAACCTCCAAGTCAACAGGCTGATGACCTTCTTCGCTTCTCTCATCATCATGATCCCCATCACTTGAACCATCCAGTTCTTCCCTAGAAACTTCAACATTAGCCCTGAACCTCTGCATATCCACCTCTATTTCATAAACCATATTATCTTCCTCAACGTACTCATAATCAGGATCACTACCGTCACTCTCTTCCTCATCTTCATTCATACTATCATTGTCATCATTTTGTGTAAATGATGCTGGAACAATTGCTTTACTAGCCCCTATAGGACCTTCACTTGTATTTTCCAATATTGTTGACCTACGGTGTTCAACATACATGTCTATCATGTAGGCTCCTTGACGCACATGATCAAATATAGGCTCTAAGTCAACATTACATTTATTGTCCTAAGACCAAAATCCAGCGCACAGTATGGTTCCTTGTAATGAATGCAGCCATATTGCCTATCATTGTATCCTAGTTGCTTAACCATCGCCTCTAAAACATCAGTATTCAACACTCTAAAATCTACATGATCAATGTAGTTCATCTTCCCACCAAGGTATTTCCTATTTGGGTTTTCTACAAAATTGCCTCCATGGTGAAATTTTATGCTAAATTCAGTTTGGGTTTCGCCTGTAAGCAAACAACAAAAACAAATTAACAGAGAAATATGTTAAAATTTTACCTGATTCAAACGCTGTGAGCTTGCATGTCACTTACGGTACATTACAGCCGGTTTGAAATACTGATCTTCAGCTCGTAGCTTCCACAATCGACGATCCATGCTCGTACCCCAACTTCTAATCACCTGTAATTGTTGAAGGATCCTTGAACGCGAGTGCAGAGTTCTTCAATTTTGAGTTAGGGTTAACCTCAGGGTTCAATAGTGATGAAATGGGGTTTTTATGAGGATGCAAGTCAACATGTTACCAAAATTACCTATTTACCCTTTGACCATTAACAGAAAAAGCTAGATTGTAACGGCATCTTGGTCCAGGGGGTAGAAGTGCGAGATAAGGGTTAACAGTGGGGTGTATTTTTGCAATTATTTCCTTAGGGGGGTAGGAGTGCCAATCACCCCTAACCTCAGGGTGTAAAATTGCAGTTTACTCTATATAAAAATATATATATAGAAACGGGATCAGGAGAAAACAGTTGAAAGTGTGAAAACGGTGAGAACGGATCCTGGACGAACATGTGGCGCATGATATAGACAATTTGTGGCATGTTTAGACAATTTGTGGCGTGTTAAGTTTGTTTACTTGTTCTACTTATATAATGACCTTTTTTGGTGCGAAGTAGATTAGGTCTATATGTTTTTGGTGCTAAAAAACAATAGTAATTATCTTTTTTTTTTCATGTTTATTTTTTATTTTTGTCGTGTGAAGTAGGATGCATACCTATAATGTGACAAGTAATTATGATGTTTTGAAAATATAAAAAATACAACTAATTAACTTTTGTAAGGCAAAATAAAATAGGTGAGGATAAACTCAATAAGATTTTGCTCAATGAGATGAACAAAATTCTCACTTAAGAATTTTGTCCAACACATCGAGTGAAACTTTATTGAAAACAAAATTGAATCTCCAAGAACACTTACCATGTGTGGTTTCTGAACTTACTGGCGTTTTATTATATGTCGTTTGTTTTTTGGTGTGATCATTGAAAGGTCCTGAGACGTTGTTTATATAAGATGTTTGTTGGCTCGTAGTTTAGGCGGTAATTTTTTTTATAATAAATGTTAGTAATAAAGTTTTCGTCGTTTCAGTTACTGTTTGTAGTTACTGTTTGTTCAGCTTTATCTGTAAAAGCTGTAAGCCGTCCTATCTTTAAGTTTGGCATTTTGTATGATTGGCATTTTAGATAAAGATGACAAAATACAACTAATTAACTTTTGTAAGACACCCTTTGTTCTATTCTCTTGCACCCTGTTTTTGGAGTTTTTTTAATAATATGTGATTAAAGGAAATTATTATAGTTTTGGTGTTTGGCGTTTGTGGCGTTTTATAACTAATTAGAGAAATAATGTATTTTATTAGCAGAAAAGTAGATAACAAACCACAGAAAATGACACAAAAAATAGAAAAGAAAAAAAAGATCTTAATCCAATTTCTCATCCAAATCTTCACTGTCATCAGTCTCTTCTTCTTGAAGTTTTTGTCCCCGGAACCTTTGAATTCCTTAGATAGATGCCGATTCCTACACGACTGGAATACCCGGCTCTAGACGAAGCTGATCATTCAGTAAAATATGGCGTTTTGTGTTGTTGATTGTTGAAGTGGTTGTGTGGATGGTTGGAGACATAGATCGACGTTGTATGTGTGGATGGTTTTTTTTTGGGTGTGACTGTGAGTGGGTTTTTCGCTTGGTTGATCTTTGGCCTTAATCTTTATCTTCATCCCACTCTTCATAATTAATAGACAAAATTGCAGAAAACAACCTTTATGTTTGTCTCAAACTGCACTTTATACCTTTCACTATGAAATCGGTAAAAACCAACCTTTATGTTCTTGTTTTGCTACAGGTTCAACCTTTAACACAAACACCGTTAAATTTTTCTAGTTAACTCCCCTCACATGCAATGCATGTGAGGGTATTATAGTCTTTTCTCATTGCCTTTCATTTAATATAGTTTTTTAATCAAGTGGCTCCAAATAATTTAAACTCATGTACCATCATCCTCTTTGATCATCAGTCATCACAACAAACCACCAATAACCCTCACCTGATCCAGCAATGTCGAATCCTCCAAAACCACCACTAATTCTACTACTACTCATCCTCACCATCATCACGCATCCCAGCCTGAACCAGACATCCGCATTGTTCCCCCTCCTCATCTTCTTCGATGCACTTAAACTCTACAACCAACCTGAACCAGACATCTGCATTGTTCCCCCTAACGCCAACTACTTAAAATCCGATTCAATCCGCATCAACATTGGAGATTTCTCTGGTTTAGCGGAATCCATCGCTGAATCTATCGATCTGAAAGCCGGCATTTCAATAGGTATAATCCACCATCCCCCTATTTGTTCGAAAACACAATTTGGGCTTATAATTGGGGGATTATTAATATGGCTTCCATTCATTACCAAAAGAATAATTACAAGTAATACTGTGTTTCACAATAAGCGAACCTGGATTTGGATCTGTGGTCGATGTTTGTGTATTTTTTCAGTGTGTCTGGCTATATGTTTATACTGATTCGGAGAATACCATTGTTTGTTATGGATAAGAATGATCCGGATGGTGTGATGTTCTTTTACAAGGGGTGTGGGATGCAGTTTGGGGCAGAGGGTTTGTGTGTTAGATTTAAATGAAAGGCAATGAGATGGGTGATATTCGATGGATTCTTGGTCGAATTTGACATAAAATTGATTAGTGATATCGCATCGGATGAAAAGAATGAAGCCATGACAGAAAGTACAGAGCAGAGATCGATCAGAGAAGAAAGGTTTTCGCCGGAGAATAAAGGTCTTCGCCGGAAAAAGAGCTGTAGTGGTATTGTTTTTTTTATCTCAACATTGATGGATTCATGGCTGCTTCAAAGGCTGTTGAACTTCCTTTACTTTGATATGTTTAAAGGTTTATGAGAATGCCATTTCTGGAAATGTGTATTGTTCTTGCTATTTTGAAGATATACATGACCATCAAAACTAATGGTGTTAACGTGAATTTAATTTTTAGAGAGAGAGAAAGAGATGTAGGGGGTAAGTGATAATATTTTTTTAATATATATTAAAAGATTAACTGAAATGATATTAATACCCTCACATGCTTTGCATGTGAGATAACTTAACCAAAATATCCAACGGGGTTAGTGCTAAAGGTTATACTCGTCGCAAAACATGAACATAAAGGTTGGTTTTTTCCGATTTCATAGTGAAAGGTATGAAGTGTAGTTTGAGGCAAACATAAAGGTTGTTTTCTGCAATTTTGTCTAATTAATAATGGAGTCCAAAATAGCATTTACACTGTTATCGGTCTCTTCTTCTCATCCAAACCTTCTTCAAGAACAAAGCACACAAAATGACATATCACTGTCATCAATCTCTTTTTCTTGAAGATTTGTCCATCTCATTCAACAAAATCTTATCGAGTTAACCCCTCACTTAAGAATCCATTCAGTGAAACTTTATTGAGAACAAAACTGAATCTCCAAGAAATGAAGTTTGCCATCTGTGGTTTTTGAACTTTTCTAGCGTTTTAAATTGAATGGTATTTAGTAAAATATGGTGTTTGTTTTTTGTGTGATCAATGAAATGTCCTGAGACATTGTTTATATAAGATGTTTTTGGCGCGTAGTTTAGGCGGGAATTTATTATAATAAATGTTAGTAATAAAGTATCCGTCGTTTCAGTTACTGTTTGTTCAGCTTTATCTGTTAAGGCTGTAAGCCTTCCCATCTTTAAGTTTGGCATTTTGTATTTATAGGCGTTTTAGATAAAGATGATAAAATACAACTAATTAACTTTTGGTGTTTGGCGTTTGTGCTATTTTGGCGTTTTATAACTAATTAGAGAAATAAAGTATTTTATTATTGGAAAAGTACATAACAAAGCACCAGAAAATGATACAAAAAAAGAAAAGAAAAAAAAATTAAAACTCCTCGTCAGAAAGGAGTTCGTCTGAGAAGTATCCATCGCTCCCCTCGTCTTCTTCTTTAGATTCTTCTTCCGGTTTCTCATCCAAGTCATCACTTTCACTTTCATCTGTCTCTTGTTCTTGAAGATTTTGAACCTTCCATGTGAACATGTCATGCAACAACGCCAATTTTACTGTCATGTCTGTGTTCAAACATGTTGCGTTGTATAACTCCTCTAGGAACCCAGACTCAGCTTGCTCATGATGTCTTCAAGTGTGTAGTCTTCATGGCTCTCTGTTGTCTCATACAACTGTCACCATGTCAGTGTCTTCATCAAAATGTCATGATCAGATGACTGGGTCCACATTTGCATTTGCATTGTTCGATCCAAATTTTCTGGTTAATCATCTTATAACCGTCTGTGTTTTCTCACAGAGGTTATCAAGAGGAACACCAAGTGCTAGGATCCCCCTCTGTACTTCTTCTTCCAAGTTCATTATGGCTTTGATTGTTTTCAGAAACACTCTTCTTCTGTTGTCAAAAAGGATTACTAATCTATTGATTCTAAGGTTGAATCTCCATGAAATGATGTTTGCCATTTTTCTTCTTTCAGAGTTTTTTTTTAACTTTGGCGTTTTGGTTAACGATAGCGTTTTTTAGTATGATCAATGGAAGTGATGATGGAAGTGATGGTAACGTCGTTTATATAAATGATGTTTTTGACGCGTAGTTTTCGAGGGAATTTTTTATAATAAATGCTAGTAATAAAGTTTCGATTGCTGTTTGTTCACATCTATCTGTTAAATCTGCAACGCGTTTCATCATTAAGTTTGGCGTTTTTGTATGAATGGCGTTTTAGATAAATATGGCGTTTCACCTGGAAGGGACTGATGTGTATGGCTTGTAGGTTAAGGTAGAAATTTTGAATGGCGTTTTGCTCATTAGTTTGGCGTTTTATATTAGAGCAGTAAAAAGACCATTTTACCCTTAATGAAGCGTGTCCAAGTAATAAAGTTGATGTTATTTACGAAAACACCACCACGCCATTCTAATCCATAGATTGTTTTGATCCAACGGATGAGGAGCGTTCTCACCGTTTTCACACTGTTAGGCGTTTTCCCTAAATCCTGCCCCTATATATATATAAGGGAATGTTCAAATGAAAACCCCTAGTTAACGCGAAAACTCGAAAACTAACTAAAAAAGACTAAAAACATACCAAAAAAAGATTTTTTTTTGCATACCAATTTTCGCTATTTAAATTATATAAAAAAAATTCAAAAAAAAAATTAGTGCACATGTGTAATAGTACACATGTGCACTACAATTTTTTTTTAATTTTTTTTATATATAAAAACTAGCGATTTTTAATAAAAAATTGAAAAAAAATTGTGTGTTTTTAGGCTTTTTTAGTTAGTTTTCGAGTTTTCGTGTTAAAAGTGGTTTTCATTTGAACCATCACCTATATATATATATATACCTATATATATATATATATATGGTGAGGTTCTATAGTTAACACTAGTGTATTTGTGAACTGAGTGAACAAATCCTGGCAATTGATTTACGTCATCAAATTATAAAATACACAAGTGTATTTTCATCATCAAATCGTGGCCATGGATTTACACTTGTGAATTGATAATTAAGGGCTAGGATTAGTTCACTAGTGTTCACAATCAAGGGGGTTGTTCACTAATGAACCTAACCCTATATATATATATATATACTAGCCTAAGACCCCGCGAGCTTCGCGGGTGGCTTAACACACAAATATATAACGTAAAATTGTTGAAATAACGACCAAACTTACCTTTGCGGCAACCTATTCGAGAACGGCAGCCGGGTACACACCTCTATTGCCCGAACATTATGTTTGAAACCGCCGCCACTGGTAGAATTTAGCCACACTGCCATCATGTTGCAGCACCAATCCACACTAACCGAGAGTAATCGAATGATAAACAAAGCTAGTTTCTAAATGCGAGTAATCGAATGATAAACGAAGCTGGCTTTAACATCGGAGCGGATATAATATTCAAATCATAATACTTTGAACCAAAGTTTAGCTATTGTAATTCCAAACGTACAATGCTCAACCATTATCACGTGCAACTCAATCTTTTTCCATTATTTTGCTTTAATAGCACTTGTAACCAACATTATATACTTTGGTAAATTGTAATAATCTTGTTTAAAAATTGTGTGGCAATATGGTATGGGCAGGGTAAGAACAAAAGGGCACTTTGGTCTAAGACTTCTTTTTTATTTAAAAATAGTTGACATATTAATATTCCTACAAAAGAAATCCTAAAAATAAAATAGAAGAAATTACCAACCCTGTATGCTTGCTATCTCTTGTAGTCTTGTTCCATGATCCAAGCATTGCTTGTATGACCATCAAGGCAAATGAATAAGGACCACTCCATTATACTTGACTGAATGCAATGGCAAAATGTGCAAGAGGTATATCATCATCCCTCATGCATCAAGAATCTAGTTTGACTGAAATGGTTTATGGATGAAGCAATTAGATTTTTTTTCCATCACTTTCAGTTATAATTTTCTCCGGAACCTTGAAGGCAAAATTATCATCTCTTGGATTCTGCTCTGGCTTCTCATCACTTTCAGTGTAATGTTATGCGGATCATTAAAGGCGAAATAAATGAATACGAAACAAAATCACAAATCGTTAAAGATTTCTTTATGCACCATATTTGTTGTTTTATCTGTAGATTTGTCGTCCTTGTCTAATATTAATAAATTAGTTACATCTCTTTACTCTTGATAAAGCGACATACAACTGGCTATTAGTAAAAACTGGTTGTTTCAAATACAAACCAATCTTAAATAAGGATTGTCTTTATCTTTTTGTTAATATTACATTATAAAATTCCATGTGCTAATATGATTTAACAAAATTATATTAAGATAAATATAAATCTTGGTTTAGTAAAACTATAAGTGGCTTAGGGCAATTAGAAAACCTTGAAAAATTAACTATTTGAGCCAAATTGACTCAATTTCCAGAGTTGCCAAGAGCAATTACATACCTGCTGGTCTAATCTTTGCCATGTATCAGACATATAAGACACCGAGTTTGAGCATATGGGACATCGGTATCTGCTAGACAAAGAAATTAGTCTCCATAAACTGCAATTATGTACCAGTAGAAAATTAACCATTTTAGAAAAACTGAAAATCAATATAAGGATCGTGAATTAACTAATCATGGTCGATCAACTCCCTATAGCAATCAAGACGAATGGCATTGTCCACAAACCATGATCGTTGCGGCCTTGCTCTCATTAAAAAACTACCAAAAAACATGTTTTTTTTTTTATCAAAAGTAGATGATATATCTTATAACTGGAATAATACACAATTATAACAATAAACGAAGGTAATATTTTGCCACCTTTAATGCAAAACCGTGGCATGACCTATGACCAAATTTACTTTTCTTTTTGCCATAACCATCAAAATCCCCATAAAGATCAGCACCAAAAACAAAAAATATATATATACATATACAAAGAATTACTGTGAACGGAGAAGAGGCATCGGTTTTGAAATTTGATTTTGACCAAATGAAGATCATTAGTATGCCACTGGACAAAATTCAGTCTATCCCGAGTGTTACCTGCTGAGTTATGTTAGTAAACTGTTTAAACTCTCATATTCTTCAAAAAAAAAAAAAAAAAAAAAAACACCTTTGCATCGAGAAGCCATGAACAACTTCATTTACCTTTTTAAATGAAATCAACTCGTCATCATAATACACGTTAGAACTTGCAGGAACAGTAGCAGATTCCTAATGTGATTTGGTCAAACAAAACTTCACCCATCTTCATGGTCTTTACACCTTTATTAAGCCCATCAATGACTTGTTCAGTCATAAAAAATAAATAACAATTCGGTTTAGGTTACTTGATCACATATTTTATAAAAAAGGAAATAATTTTTAGTTGTCAGCACCAAAATGGCACTCACCTTCATCTATTTTCAACTAAAATGGCACATCATCACATTCCTTCTTCAGAAGCACAGTTCCATCTTGGAGTTTCACAAAAAATATAGATATGTCAAGTAGTTTTTAATAATCCACACATCTACATGCCCGCCTTAGAATTTTTTTTTTTTTTTTAATTTTGATTCCTAATCCACTTGTCTATAGACAGTTTCACTCATGATTAGATACAATTATCTCATTTTTAACCCTTACACTATCTATACTACCAACAATCTTCTGTGTTGTAGTAATAAGTAATTAACCATTATTCAAATCCTAATTTGTTAAGAACCCATTGAATTCAGAGAAATGCAGGGATTTTAAGCAAGATTTTTTTTACAATTCGATGTTTAGGAGTATTGTAGAATGAGCAATTGCTCCAATTTCTTTTGAATCTTATTCTCCAGCCCTGATTCAAACACCCACAAACCCTATTGCAGCTCAATGGAGATTGAACAACAAAATAAAAAAAAATTGTTCGACAAATCCATACATATGTCAACGATTAACATATTAAACATTGATTAAAGCAGAAGATTCAAAGGATTATCAGAATACGTCATAATACAATGAAGAAAACATACCCGGTGAGAGTTCATATGTGCCACAGAAGTAGTAAAGTAGTATATGTGTATTAGGGTTTGTAAATGTGAAGAGGATGAAAGAAAAAAGGGAAAGAACCTTAATCACCAGCGCCGCCTCCATCATCCACAACTAACCACAACCACCACGTTCTCTACAATAATCCGATTGTTAGGGTTTCAAACGTATTAAAGGAAAAGCAGCTTTCAAGTTACACAAAACAAACAACACGGAATCAAACATTACATAAAACAAATTAAACCTGCACTTTACTTTCGGATGCATTCAATACAGTTATTAGGGTTCATAATGTACAAAATCAAATCAAAGAAAAAGGATTTTCCATAACAATCGGACAATAGGGTTTTATAATAACATCAATAATCTATTACATAAACATAGATTTACTAAACAAAATCAACGGACGAACACATAATGGATGAATTAACAACGAATTTAAGAAACATACCTTAAAGATATGATTGAGTGATCGATTAACAATCGAATTGATGAAGAAACAGAGTAATGTACGTAATTTATTTATAGATCTAGGTTTTTTTATAACAATCATTCTTACATATGGAAACTGATTCATATTTGGAAGATGATTTGAGAGAAGATGAAAGGATGATTGTGTGGGATTTGGGATTCTTCTGGCGTAGGTTATCAATCGTAGAATAGGAAGAGTGTATTGAGATTTGCTGCTCAAAGGAAAAATTGAGGAAACAATCAATTGCCACGTGTCAGACATATGGGTAAGAAGATGACAAATGGCATAAGTTTGTTTTGTTTTATTATAAGGTATAGATTATATATATATATATAGGAGGAGTTGGGTAGAAAGTGGGTTTTTCCTAGAAAGTCTAGGAAGCAATAAGAATTTGACACGTGGCATGGAGGGATTTTAACTAAAAGGGCACTTGTGTAATTTGACATTTTATTTTATTTTTGGAATTTTATCTCCCATTAACTAACAATGCCTATAATTATGGAAACTGTTTCTCCAAGATTTTTTGTATTTCGCAACCTTCCCCTTCTTCGTCTTCGTCATCGTCAAACACTTCTCCATCTCCACCATCTCCGAGTTCATCATCACCATTCAAATACTATTCGTATTATCTCCGTTTTCTTGACGATGTGTTTTAACAGCAAGCAAATTAATACAGTTGTGTTTTAGCAGCAAGCAGATTCATACAGTTGTGTTTTAGCATTCAGATTCATACAGTTTTGTTTTAACATTCAGATTCATACAGTTGTGTTTTAACAGCAAGCAGATTCATACAGTTGTGTTTTAACAGCAAGCAGATTCATAAAGTTGTGTTTTAGCATTCAGATTCATACAGTTGTGTTTTAACAGCAAGCAGATTCATACAGTTGTGTTTTAGCATTCAGATTCATACAGTTGTGTTTTAACAGCAAGCAGATTCATACAGTTGTGTTTTAACAGCAAGCAGATTTATACAGTTGTGTTTTAACAGCAAGCAGATTCATACGCTGTGTTTTACCATCCATGCTGGTAATGCTGGAGGATTCCTTGACGCTGTGTTTTAACAGCAAGCAGATTAATACGATGTGTTTTCTTGATGTCTTTCTTCATGAAGGATAGAATGAAGAGAGAGAGAGAGAGAAAGGGAGAGAGAGAGAGAAAAAAAAATCGCATGAAATGTGGGGTGGTTATGGAATGACAATTATTTCCATATTTAAAACAAGCTAAATGACATATCTGCCCCTGATTAATTAAATAATCCTATTTTTAAGAAACACATATTACCAAAATGCCACCAAGATGATCTCAACCATTAAACACACACATTGGATGGCCCAGATCGCTTCCTAGACTTTCTTGGAAAAACACACTTTTCGTAGCATCCCCACTCTATATATATATATATATATATATATATATATATATATATATATATATATATATATATATATATGAGTGAAATCCGACTTCAAGTTTTGGAACTTGCCGCTTCAATTTTGGAATGAACCCACATTTCAGTTATATAATTGATTATGAATATAAAAAAAGGGTCTGTCGGATGAGTCAAATACAGAACGGGATGAAAACCCTAGTTAGTTAAAAAATGAAATCGTACCTTTGGGACCCTAAACGATGAACCTGATCTAACAGTTGGACAACTATGGCTTTGCTTCCAAGATTATTCCATTGCTCGATTCGAAACATCCCCGTCGATTACCCCATATACGAACCCTAGAACTTCAATTGTGTGTTAACAAACAACATGACAAAGGAAGAACACATATGAGAGGAGGATTCCTAACCTGCTTAATCTCTTCATTTAGAATGGCAACAATGAGATCTCTAGGGTTTGCTGAACCCGGATTATGTAAAGGAAAAGTGATAAACTAAATATTTAGAAGGTTTTTATATGACCATGATTACTGATGTTTGAATAGAGGATGATGGATTACAGAGGTTGGAGGAGAAGATGAAAAAGGGAGATCTATGGTTTTGTAATGAAACGTATGATAAGCCATATACCGATAAAAAAACCCGGAGTCAAAAGTGTGCCAAAACCAATTCCTAGATGCCCTACTCAAACGCCACGTGGCCCAAATTATTTTTATTTTTTATATATCTAAGATAAGATTCCCATAGGTGTTGATTTGGACACCATAATACACAAAATCTTTAATTATCAATGAATAATAACGAAAAACGTGTCTAATCATTCTTTAGTTATTACCCTATATTTAATTATAACATTTTTTTGCACGATCAATTTTTTATATGTAAGAGGTCCAAGCAAGATGCTAGAGTTTAACAAAGATACAAATTAATACATATGTAAATTCTAAAATTCAAGCTATACTAGAAGCGACCCGTCTACTTAGCTTTGCTCCATTGTCTGATATCTAAGTATACTGACAACCACCCATGTTATTGTTGGCCCAAACGGTTCAGTAATCGTATCAAACACGAACACGAGATATTTGGGAGGACAAATCTACGACTCTTTCTATTCAATCAAACGAACTTAAGGAACTTACAAGGAAAAGAGACGAATAAAACAATAACCTAGACCTCTATTTATAGTTATACTAAACTTCCTCTCCAAGTCATTAAACATTTCGTAAACCTATTACAATATAATTAGCTAAAATAAACCAAACTTTAATTAAAACTAATTAAATCAATCTTTCAATTTAGCCCTTCAACTTTTAACTCATACAAGTTATAGGATTAACTTTCAACATTCCCCCTTAATCCTAAAGCTCGATTCAAACTTTCTTGACTTTGTATCACCAAGGTCTTGAATCCCCAACAATATTCTCAACTCTTCAATTTCAATAATTGGTCCGTCATTATTCTTTCTTTTCATTTGTTTATAACAAACCTGTTTAACAGGTTCTTCACGCTCATTATTCAAACCTTCCACATTCATCTCAGATCTAACTTCATTGAACATTTTCTTTTCTTGAACTTTTCTGTGCTCACATATTTGTTGCATCACTTGTTGAATTGACAAGTTCTTTTTCCTCACTTTTCTTTTATTTTTATGCTCAGCCAACCATTCTTGGCAATTTAACGTTGACCCTAAACTCGCAGCTGGGTTAGTCTTTCTTTCTTTCTTTATTAGACCCTGTTGGGATTTTGTTTCTAACTATTTTTTTAAACTTTTCATTCGATTCAAATTTTTCTTCAACGGATGCTTGACTGTTGACTTTCACATACAATTCTGAATGTGCAGAATTGTTAGGTGCATCCTTTCTTTCATACAGTACTAGATCTTTTCTCTCGTCATTATCATTATGATCAATAGCAGGTTTCTTGCTTCGCTGCTGCAAACTGATCTTAAGAATTTTTTCATCTTCATGGTTGTTCGAGTCAGGAAAACATACCTGAAGATTGACTCTATTCTCTTCTTCTTCCAAAGCAAGTCTTATCTTTTCTTTATTCAATCTTTCCTCTTCTTCACTTTCCAAAACAGCTTGCAAAACGTCTTCGTTCTCTACAGCTTCTTGAGCGTCGTTCTTACGTGCTTGATCTTCTCGAATAATCACTTCCAATCTTTCTTTCTCAGCGATCTTATCCAATCTTTCTTTCTTAGCGATCTTATCCAATCTTTCTTTCTCGGCGGCTTCTTAAGCTGCTTTATTTTGTTCTTTTCGTACATGACCGATTCCAAGAAATCGAATCTTCAAAACATGTCATACATCCTTAGCATTCATGAGTATGCCAACTTGTACTAAGATGTCTTCCAGTAGGGTTTGACATATGTACCCCAATGCTGTGCACATCTTTCTTTCATCTACAGCAACACCAACTATAGGTTCAATAATGTCCCAAAAGCCATAGTCTTTCAGAAATCCGTCCATCCTGATCGACCATACTTTGTAGTTTGATTTCTTATCTTTACTTTCTTTTATGGTTTGCTCTTTCAGTTGGAATTGATTCCCGATCCCAAAACCAATCTCCAATAAATTACCAAACACCACACATTTCTTCTTTTTCTTGCTTGATTTCTTAAGTTCATCAAGAAGCAATCTTGATTACCTACTCGATCTGGATACAAAACCCTTCTTTCTTCTCAACCAGAACATTTATCAAACGATAAAACTTCTTGATAGCGATCACAACCCGAACTCGGGATAAAACCTCGCTACCCGTGGACTAAAGAAACTTGCTGCTACTTCCTTAAACTTTTGCAATTTGATGACCCGCCACTATTTTTTTATTTAATTTTGTGGTGATTCTTTTCCAAAATAAACTTCTCCTACTTTCTTTTCAACGTAATTCTTGACACGATGAACCACACAAAGTCGGCAACGAGATGCTTTTTTTTTTCTTTCTAAAATTTTAATTTCCTTCCTCGATTAACATGCCACCTAAAACCCTTCCTCTCTTTTGCAAATGGCTGATTCTAACGACACCCTTTTTTCTTGTGTTAATCGCAAGATCCAAAATGGTGACGACAAAACGAAATCGAACTATAATTCCAACATAAAATCACCTGACGGCTCCAAGTGTTTGATTCAACCAAACTCTAACCGGTCTTGCTTCAATTTTTGTGTGTTCAATGAGCCGAAGCTCTTATACCAATTGTTAGCCCAGATGGTTCAAACAATCGTATCAAACACGAACACAAGATATTTGGGAGGACAAACCCATGACTCTTTCTATTCAATCAAACAAACTTACAAGGAAAAGAGACAAATACAACAATAGCCTACACCTCTATTTATACTTATTCAAAACTTCCACTCTAAGTCATTAAATCTTTCCTAAACCTATTACAATATAATTTGTTAAAATAAACCAAACTTTAATTAAAATAATTAAATCAATCTTTCACTTTAGCCCTTCAACTTTTAACTCAGACAGGTTTTAGGATTAACTTTTAACGGTTATACTCGTGCATGTTTGCTCAAATAATGAAGTCATTGAAATCACTAGCCCCAAGTTCAAAGAAGCACAAATTAAATTCGTGAACAAAAATAAACACCTCATTGAAACCGCGAATTTAAATCCATGTATCATTCATCAAGTTTTTTAGTCCTAGCAGATTGTTTCGCAAAGTCAAATTTTCAGACGCATCTTCGGGAGCATAAATGTTCCCAAATATAACTTCCCTTTCTAAACCAAAAAATGTTCCATTAATCATAAGAAAAATTAATGAAAAACCGGGAACCGGGTATTATAAAAACCGGGTTTTGTATACCCGAACCCGACCCTACCCATAGGGTAGGGACAGAGTATTCATATATGATCTAAAACCCGAACCCGGAACCGGGTTTTTTTATACCTGGTTTATACCCGAAACCCGGTTTTATAAATACCCGGAACCGGATTCAAATCATGACTATTCCTTCAATCTGGCACTATCGAATTTAAATTTAGAAATGTCATTAAAATTTCAATAGGCGCCATCCACTAAAACATATAAAGAAGCATTAATACCCTGTCAGGTTTTTTTAATACCCGGTGCGGGTTTTTTCCCAACCCGATGAATACCCGAACCCTACCCGATGAATACCCGAACCGGACCCAAACCCGGAAATAGGGTATTATAATACCCGGGTTTTATAAAACCCGACCCGAACCCTACCCGAACCCGGGTATATAGGGTATACATTTTTGGTAGAAAACCCGGACCCGACCCGACCCGGTTTTTAAAAAAAACCCGATTTTGTAAAACCCGATCCTATCTGAACCTGGTTCCATACCCGGAACCGGTTTTAAAAAAAACCCGATTTGTGCACCACTAGTTCCATTAGCATTCATAAAATCAAATTTCAACCGAGTATTATCCCAAAACTTTGAAACCTGTATTCGGCTGCAAAACGGGACCACCCTAGTGGGCCTTAATAGTCAGGTTTGGGCTTCCATCTTAAGGACCGATATCCAGTGGGCCATAGTTTTAATTGGAGAAATGAACGGAATATTATGATTAGGCTATTCCGCTATGGTTTATGGGATTATGAAGGGTGTGTTGAGCACTAATGTGGCATCATGACCACTAATGAACACCGTCCTCATCCTCATGAATTATGAAGATTGTGAATATCTACGAGGCTCACATCTGCTTTCTCTCACTCTCTCTTATTCATGAAGCATGAACACTGTCCCCTTTGATGAGGATGAAGAGGAAAGTGGTTACATAAGAGCTACCAGGGCCGGCCGTGTGGGTGGGCGGATAGGACCACCGGCCAAGGCCCGATATTTCGGAGGGTACGCTATTTTTAGAAAAAAAAAACCCGATATGTATACGTAAAAATTTCTTTTTTAATAGGGTATACCTATACAAACACCAACATACGCCCATTTACAAAACTATTCTTATGCTTTAGATTAGTTATTAGCCAACTGACATTAGGTTTAAACCTTTATTGAGCTCAATTCCCAATTTTGTTAAGGCCTAAGAGCATATTTTTAAAGCTCGAACAGGGTAGACGAATTCTTAGGGCCGGCCCGAGAGCTACCTTGGGAATTGACACGTGACTCTTTCGGTTCAGTGATTGTGTTAGGGTGGGTCTATAGTGCGCTTTGAAAATTTGATCTGCCTGTCATATATTATTTTTACTAGCTTAAGACCCCGTGTGTTACACGGGTGGCCTAAAAAAATATATTATTTAACGGTGTTTTCATAAATCTTTTAATGAAAGATTTGTTTTGGTATCTATACTATAATTTGAGACCGAAACTTACTTTAAAAACTTCTACAAAAACAATGCATAATCGTTTTCTTCATAAAGATAGCAACACACTTTCATTTTACTTACCAGTAAGAGGTCTGAACCATTAAGAGCCAAATGTCTGACCAATTCAGAATAGAGGTCTTAACCATTTAGACTCTTTATAAATCTTAACCGTTCAGAGGCAAAACTGGTAATGCTAACTACTTTTTGCAATGGCTTCTAGTTTTCCCAGGATCAACACACCACGTTAGCTTCTCAGAAAAACCACAAAATAATTGAAACTTGAATGGTAAAAAAAAAGAATTGAGTATAAATGGGCCAGTTTGGGGTTTATTCTTTCTCCAATGGGGTCTTAAGCTAGTAAATAAATAAAGTTTACAAAATATTTGTTGCTCATCTCTGTAATAAGAAATGAAAAGAGCTATAAGACTATAAAACTCAAAGTCAACCTCATGTTCTCGCCTAAAAAAGTTAGTAGCATCTCTAATCTCCATTATTCGGGTTGGATTTAGTGCTTCAGTACTCCAAACATCTATGCTTGGGATCGACAGCTTCAATCCTTCAATCATGAATCAAAGTTATTTACCAACAATATTAGTCAAATAATACAATTCTGGAGATCTTATTTGAAAAAAAAAATAGTATTTATATAAAGTTTACAAAATATGAACAAAAAGTGTTTTGGGTTAACTTAAAAATATTAGTTGCTACCCAACCTACTCAATTTCCCACTTATAGAAAAACCATATACCTGAATAATGGGGTGAGTGTATCGGTGTGTGTGTGTGGGGGGGGGGGGGGGGGGGAGAGTAATAAAATGAAATAGTTATTTTACAACAATCAAAATGCTCAGGGAATGAAATAATCTAACATTCTTTTGGAACTCGCAAAGTCATTCGTGTCGCTAAGAAGGCGTGTGTTCATAGCTGTCGTTGAGAAACTTTATTCCGTTCCCGAAGGATGAATTTAGCTCGAGCAAAGGGGCTTTCAGCACTTATCTCTTGGAATCAAAATGCGAGCCCATACCTATATCATAAGACACGATTCGTGCAGAATCTCACCTGCAATACGATATTATATAGAATTTTAACCATTTTACGCAAAAGCCATGTCCAATTTTAACAAAATATACAACCATCTAACCATTTAATGTCAATATAATGTGTTATATATATTACCACAGATGTAATATGTTTTATTAGCAACAATAAACAAAATCTGACCTGCCATATGAAGTATGTACATGTTTGTTAACAAAGCACCCATTTTCTACTCACTCTCACTTCGATTGGGTCAGCAGCACAGCAGGGTGTCAAAGGCAATGTTTGGCGTCCATCTTCAGCAAATAATGAAGTTCATGTACCTGATGTAGAGAAAACAACTTTCCTCATTTGGCATACGAAGTACATGTACCATCTTCAGCCCCCCGCCACAAAAATTCCCACATTCATCAAATACATAAGCCAAGGAAATAAAAAAATAATTGGGTGAAAGCAGATTTACCTTTGATTTGGAGATAGACGGAAACTCATTAGCTCGTCCTCATCATCATTGTCATCTTGATCTTGTGAAATTTGAATCCGAAAACAATGCAGTTGACTTTCTATAGTCAAAATAACAGAGTTTGCCTTTAACGAATCATTCAATAACAACGTTGACTTTCTATATCAATCTTTTTTATATTTTTCATACGTTCGTATCAACATGAACTTGACATTAATATATAAATAGGCTCTATATACAATTTACTAAATAAACAACCATATGTACAGCTTGCTAATGCACAAAATATACCATGAACAGAAGGCGTGCCTTGGTTTTACCTGCGCCTCCTGTATAACCATCACCTCAAAACAATCGTTCGGGCTTGCGCCTAAGTGCGCCCAAGTGAGGCAAGCTTTTTATAACTAAGAGGTCAAGTGATGAAAAGTAACACTTCAAGTCTTATGTTCTATAATCTGAAGCTTTTTAAGTATCCCTATAATCCTAATGCCAATTACCAGGATAAACTTTTTTCGAATTTTACAACATAAAAAACAATTGCCAGTCGATCATACCCTTTGGTTTCGTCTTCAACCTTATTCACATCACACGTAGTCAAGTATGACCATTCCAGACGCACTTTTTAAAACAAAAAAGTCGAAGTGTTCAAAACACCTCAAGTCTAATATTCTTATAAACTTAAGCTTTTTAAGGATCGCTAAAGAACTTATATCCTATAACAGCATACGTGTTTTTTAATCATGAAGAAAACCGCGAATCCATCATACATATTAATGATGAGAATAAAAATATTAACTTTTTGCGATTTTCTTTGTAATAAGTTACATCTAACCCTCCCTTTTATGAAACATGGCTACTGTAAAGGCATCAATTAAATAAAAATTAATCCTGCTTTGGGTAATCCCAACCACATACCCGATTATAAAAGTTTGTCTCATACCCGACCCAAACCCGTCATCGTATCTATCAGGTAAATGTTTTTAGTGAAAATTATATCACAATAAATAGTTTTAGAAATGACTGTATTATTTACTAACCAGACCTCTAACTCCTAGAGTGCCAACCTTGGATGAATTTAAGACGGTTCAGAACTGTTGTATCCCAAACAGGCCCTAGATTTGAAATAGTGAATGTACCAGCCTACAAAAAAGAACGTAATGATTCATTGATGCATATATACAACGATATGTACAGCTTGCTGGCACAAAAAAGTTACAAACATTATATAAAATTATAATGATTTTTATACACATGCCCATGTATGGCCCCTTCCAAATTATCCATCGCCCATACATCTCTACCATTATTTAATTTTATTTGTTGCAGCAAATTCATAAGGCTCCCTGTTTGAAGCCATTCAAAGCATTTTAAAAGGTGCTACTTCAGTAGTTATATTTTAAATATGATTAAAAATTACAGTTGCAAACTATGAATGATAATACCGATGCAGCCACTCATGTTATCCGCTCATTTGTTCTCGGCATATACACCACTGTCAGGTCTCTCACCATGGTTGTTAATCAACCCGTCACAGTGAACCTTGCATTTTTGCATGCATTTATAATATGGGCTCAACCAGCCACTTATCTTGTAACTGTTCAGGTGGGATTTCCGGTAGCATCTTGCAGCCTTGTATTTAGAACGACAATTTTGCTTTTGCTTAAGTCAATCGTTGGCGACTCAACAGGAAGATAATGTTGTTATAGTCAAAAAAATAGAACCCAAAAATATAAATTTTAGTTGTTAAAAAGGCAAAACATTTCAAAGATATCAAAGAGTTGAACTTAGTTTAACTAAAATAGTTGTATCTAATCATGTAACCAGGAAAAAAAACTATAAAAAATTATATTTACCCTATAGGGTATCCCATATAGGGTTATTATGAGGGTTTTTACCCAATCCCATTCTTCTACGAATTCTATAGTAAAGTGGTATGTCTAAATAAATAAATTATTGCTCTATGTTTGGCGTCCATCTTCAGCAAATAATGAAGTTCATGTACCTGATGTAGAGAAAACAACTTTCCTCATGTGGCATACGAAGTACATGTACCATCTTCAGCCCCCCGCCACAAAAATTCCCACATTCATCGAATACATAAGCCAAGGAAATAAAAAAAATAATTGGGTGAAAGCAGATTTACCTTTGATTTGGAGATAGACGGAAACTCATTAGCTCGTCCTCATCATCGTTGTCATCTTGATCTTGTGAAATTTGAATCCGAAAACAATGCAGTTGACTTTCTATAGTCAAAATAACAGAGTTTGCCTTTAACGAATCATTCAATAACAAAGTTGACTTTCTATATCAATCTTTTTTATATTTTTCATACGTTCGTATCAACATGAACTTGACATTAATATATAAATAGGCTCTATATACAATTTACTAAATAAACAACCATATGTACAGCTTGCTAATGCACAAAATATACTATGAACAGAAGGTGTGCCTTGGTTTTACCTGCGCCTCCTGTATAACCATCACCTCAAAACAATCGTTCAGGCTTGCGCCTAAGTGCGCCCAAGTGAGGCAAGCTTTTTATAACTAAGAGGTCAAGTGATGAAAAGTAACACTTCAAGACTTATGTTCTATAATCTGAAGCTTTTTAAGTATCCCTATAATCCTAATGCCCTATACCAGGATAAACTTTTTCGAATTTTACAACATAAAAAACAATTGCCAATCGATCATACCCTTTGGTTTCCTCTTCAACCTTATTCACATCACACGTAGTCAAGTATGACCATTCCAGACGCACTTTTTAAAACAAAAAAGTCGAAGTGATCAAAACACCTCAAGTCTAATATTCTTATAAACTTAAGCTTTTTAAGGATCGCTAAAGAACTTATATCCTATAACATCAAACGTGTTTTTTAATCATGAAGAAAACCGCGAATCTATCATACATATTAATGATGAGAATAAAAACATTAACTTTTTGCGATTTTCTTCGTAATAAGTTACATCTAACCCTCCCTTTTATGAAACATGGCTACTGTAGAGGCATCAATTAAATAAAAAATAATCATGTTTTGGGTAATCCCAACCACATACCCGATTATAAAAGTTTGTCTCATACCCGACCCAAACCCGTCATCGTATCTATCAGGTAAATGTTTTCAGTGAAAATTATATCACAATAAATAGTTTTAGAAATGACTGTATTATTTACTAACCAGACCTCTAACTGCTAGAGAGCCAACCTTGGATGGATTTAAGACGGTTCAGAACTGTTGTATCCCAAACAGGCCCTAGATTTGAAATAGTGTATGTACCAGCCTACAAAAAAGAACGTAATGATTCATTGGTGCATATATACAACGATATGTATAGCTTGCTGGCACAAAAAAGTTACAAGCATTATATAAAATTATAATGATTTTTTATACACATGCCCATGTATGGCCCCTTCCAAATTATCCATCGCCCATACATCTCTACCATTATTTAATTTTATATGTTGCAGCAAATTCATAAGGCTCCCTGTTTGAAGCCATTCAAAGCATTTTAAAAGGTGCTACTTCAGTAGTTATATTTTAAATATGATTAAAAATTACAGTTGCAAACTATGAATGATAATACCGATACAACCACTCATGTTATCCGCTCATTTGTTCTCGGCATATACACCACTGCCATGTAACGCCCCAAAATCTGAATGTTAATATTTGTCGAGTGTTCCTTTATGACACGTCATGAAACAAATAACTAGGCTATTTAACCTAGTTAAGGGTATGGTCAAAAGTATTAAGTGACGAAAGGTAGTGTCAGTTATGTTTTAAAGGAAAACCCGAGGGGCTAAAGTGGAACAGATGAAAGTTGTTTACTAATTAAAAGATGAACACACACACACACAAACACACATACGTGTGTGTTCGTGAAGCTTCAGGAGCTCTCAAGAGCTCCAAACCCTAAACATGAAAGATCATCCAAATTGAAAGGCTAAATGATGCTTAAATCCATAACCGAGCATGGATTAATGATCACCAACACGAGGAGATTATAAGGTATGTTTTAAATCTAAGATTGGTGATCATGGGTAAAGTGGGTTATGTTCGAATCCATGAGTTTAAGTGGAATTGAGCATTAGTATGTGTTATAATCATCATATAGAACATGGATTATGAAGGATTTGTGCTAATTTGATGTTTAGATGATAAACCCATTAGTTATGGTGATGAAGATGACTAGAATCACCTTCTATGTTCAAGTCTTGTTAAATGATTGATGTATTATGTGGTTATGATGAAATATTGTTAGATGAAAGTATAGGAATATGATGATGTTATGTTTAATGTTCATTTGGAATGATATATGATGATTAGTAAAAGGATTTGATGAGTTATCTATGAGTTTAGAAGATTCATGCATGAATTAGTTGTACGTTATGCTTAAAAGGTAGTACACATATTAAGTGTATGATGAAATGTATATAGTGTCGTCCGTATAGCCGATTATGAGGATACGAGTATATGATGATTAGTGGAAAGTTAAATAGATGAACTGTTGACTTTCAGAAAGTCAACTATGCATATGAAGTACGATTTGACTAGTTGTCGTAAAGGTAGGATTATAGGAAGTGGTATGGTACCTGTTATGTCGATACATATTAAATGGAATGACATGATGAATTACATGCGTTTAACGGGATATGAACTTGGTTGTATGTTTTATGTTAGCTAGAATCGACTCGTGAAAGTCAAATGTGAAACATGTGATTGACATGGTCGTTAACATGTACAATGATGTAAGCTAATGAGAATGCGATGTTGGTGATATGAAAGTATAGGAATCATATCAAGGTGGACTCAAGCATGAATGGCTAACGGGTCAAGAGAAGGCAAGAAAGCGGATAGGAACGCGGATGCATAAGGTAAGTGATTTCATAATCACTTCTCAGTTTGATTAAGTATTATGGTGTTTTAAGTAACTAATCATGATGTTGAGGTCAAACATGTGTTGTAAGTCTTTCGTCTTAAAGGGATTGGGTTAAAGTTGACCAAAATGCCCTTGAGGGGTATTTTGGACAAACGATCTTAAAAGTGGTTTAGAAACAAGTTATACGAGTAGTGTAATGTTTTGGTCAAGTATGAAAGTGGGAAGTATGGCTTTGTGAAGTCATACACGTTTTAATGCGCAATAACCCATAACGGGTCAAAATAAGCTTTCGAGCATAAACAGGCTTAAATTACTTAAGAAACCTGTGGCTTGAGCCTAATATGTTAGGTAAAATTGTAAGTATGAATTCCATAAGAATAGGGATCAAACAAACATGTTTTGTTTGATGAAGTCATGAACGGGACAAATGATACATAAATGAAATATAGGCGCAAGCACATAAGTTAAGAATTTCCTTAAGGAGGATGTGGGATTTTAAGTTCATATGATAGAATGTGAATTTACAAGCATGTAGGAAGAAACGGGAGGTTAAACGGGTAAACGGTTCAAAAGTTACACGCGTTTTAGTGCGTACGAACGACGAAACGAATCTGCAGAAAACTGCAAAAACTAGAGGTAGTCGCCGACGGGTAAGGGGGTCGCCGCCGACGGGCACCAGAAAGTTAAGTTTTGGCCGACGGGCTATCTTACTGCCTACGGGTGTTTTGGGCTACGGGTTAATGCAAGGGCCGTCGCCGACGGGCCCTAGGGTCGTCGCCGACGACCTCCCCAAGTCCAAAAGTCTGAAATTTTGTTATTTAAGTCGATTTATGTATCGTAGGCTTCGGTTTGTTATCTGTGGACTACGGTGGACTTTCTAAACATGATTTTGATCGATCTTTAGATGTTTATGGGTTATGAAACAAAGTTTAAGTCTCATGTAGATAACGTATAAGTATGTAAGAGGTATGCAAGATGTAGTACGTGTATGTAGATGCGTATTTATGTATATATATGTAAAGCTTTATGAAAGGTATGTACGTATGCAGATGAGTATGTATGTAAGTATAAAGATATGTATAAGTGTATGCATGTATGTAATGCTGTAGGAAAGGTATGTACGTATGCAGATCTGTATGTATGTATGTATGTATAAAGATATGTACGAGTGTATGCATGTACGTAAAGACGTATTAAAGGTATGTACGTATGTAGTTGTGTATGTGTGTATGTATAAAGACATGTATGAGTGTAAGCACGTATGTAAAGTTGTAGGAAGGGTATGTACGTATGTAAATGTATATGTAAGTATGTATGTAAGTACGTATGCATGTATGACTTAGATATGTTGAGTGCTAACGTTATTAATGGTGTACCTTGAGAATGCAAAGTAATGCAGGTGCATTATTGAAGCCTCACCAAGAAATGGATACGTAGATGAAATGCTTAAAGTTTGAAAGATGACGAAATGTGAAGTGTACGTGAATGTATCTTGTTTAAATAATGGGTGCTAATGTTATGAATATATGTGGTGAGTGCAGGTTGTATGGATAACGGGCGATTATCACAAGGATTAGAGATCGAAGACCGAGTCACTAGATAGATTGTACGGGAATAATTGAGTATGTACTATCGGTAAACAGGACTTATGCTTTATCTTTGTAGAAGATACATATTAAAACGAACTTTTAAGTAAGTCAAGACGTTTGTAATGAAAGAAATTTTATGGTACGAATTTCCGCTGCGACTTTTGTCATGTACGATTTAGGGTCTTACAAGTTGGTATCAGAGCCCTGGTTTGAGAGAATCAAGTGTAAGAAGGTAAGTGCTTGAACTCAAACCTGTGTGCTCTTGTGATAAGAAACCCGTACAATCCAAGACTCGGTCAAGATCCAAAGGTGAAAGAGAATGTCGGTATGTACTTATGTATACGTATAAAGAAACTGACGGTTTTGTATATGCAAGGTAAGTATAAGTGTTTGAAGAGGATGATCCGCAAATGCGGTCAAGTACCGACACCAAGGCATGGAATAAGATAAAGTTGAACCCAGGTACGTAAAATTCAATATGTGGGTATATGAAATGGTAAAATGCATTAAGGGAAGAAAAATGCTAAATGAAGGACCATGATGGTATAGTAAACATGTTTTGAAAATGATACACGTGCCGAAACCTAATTCTTCGAACATAAGGTGACAATTACACGAAGACATGAAACTAGTATGTGGATTGTGTACCTGGCCAGTATACGTGAAGCATATGACGTTCGTGAGACCGTGATAATTGATACAGGTATGTCCGTTAGAATTAAGTAGTAGGTGGACGTGAGGGTGAAGAGAAATGTAAGACTCTCAGGAATGAAAGTATGAATGCTATGTAGAATCCGCAAGACGGATTCGAAACATGAAAGAAGTTAAAGTATGAATGCTATGTTAGAATCCGCGAGACGGATTCGAAACATGAAAGAAGTTAAAGTATGAATGCAATGCTCGAATCCGCGAGACGGATTCAAGGGATGAAAAGCGTATATGCAATGTTTGAATCCGCGAGACGGATTCAAAGGATGAAAGGCATGAATGATATGTTTGAATCCGCGAGACGGATTCAAAGGATGAAAGGCATGAATGATATGTTTGAATCCGTGAGATGGATTCAAGGTATGAAAGGCATGAATGATATGTTTGAATCCGTGAGATGGATTCAAGGTATGAAAGGCATGAATGCAATGTTTGAATCCGCGAGACGGATTCAAGGTATGAAAGGCATGAATGGAATGTTTGAACCCGTGAGGTGTTAGATGTGTTAGTAATCGACTCATGGGAGTCATAATGTAGGGCGGGCTACGACCCGGGCAATAAGTTAAGTATGAATAGGAAGGGTAAGCTTGGTCATGAGTACCGGAATAATGTAATGAATGTCTTTGCAAGTAAGCATGAATGGAAAGAAGCACGAACGTGTACCTCGATGCATCTCTGTTAAGTAAGAAATGTCAGTTGGACTTGAAAGGTCAAACCGCAAGGGTGACGAAATAAGTAACTAGAGTAAAAGAATTGTATGTAAGGAATGAAGTATGGAATGTGTTATAGCATGTACGTAGGAAGTTGTAGAAGAATTATGGGTGCGTAATCACCTAGTAAAATAAATGTTTGAATGAAATGTGCACGAGCGGAAGCTCATTATAAGGATGAATGAACCATGGCCGGGTACGGTTAGTACTCGTGAAGAGGCGGATCGATCTGGCTTACGGATCGTTGAGTTATGAAATGAAACCGAGGTCAGTGAAATGTTCAACTTATGCTGAATGTGTACGAATCAGAAGATTGGAAATCGACCTATGAAGTGAAGGATAGGATAGGTATGGTAAGGTATGTGATGTTTGACTTTTAACAGTCAACCTAAGAAGAAAATGGTAAATCCTAAAAGTTTTGAGTGAAAATTTCGGGTAATGATTAAATTCTCGTAAGATGAACTGCATGATACACTTACGTATGTAAATTAAATAATGCACGAAGTGAGAGTAATTGTAAGGTGAAATGAAAAAGATGGTTGGAAAGTAACGTAAAAGGTATGCATGGTACAAGTAATTGTAGAAAACGTAGAAGGATGATCACGTTAGAGTTAAGTACATAGGTGTGTGTGATTACAGGTCAAAGAAGTATGTATATTGAACCGTGGTTGTCAGGTCAAGGAAATGAAAATGATATGCGAAATTATGATAAGGAAGGTATGGAATTGTTAGGGAGAAGTCAATGATATGAATAATGAAATAAACATGAAAGAAACATTAATAAGAATCCGGGGATGGGTTCTTGAAATTGGATGATAGTCATTGTGATGAGCTCGTGGTTGTGTCGAGTGGATGTAGAGAAGGAATAATTAGTGTTAAATAAAGGTAAGAAAGGTTTCGGGGACGAAACCTCAATTAAGGGTGGTAGACTTGTAACGCCCCAAAATCTGAATGTTAATATTTGTCGGGTGTTCCTTTATGACACGTCATGAAACAAATAACTAGGCTATTTAACCTAGTTAAGGGTATGGTCAAAAGTATTAAGTGACGAAAGGTAGTGTCAGTTATGTTTTAAAGGAAAACCCGAGGGGCTAAAGTGGAACAGATGAAAGTTGTTTACTAATTAAAAGATGAACACACACACACACAAACACACATACGTGTGTGTTCGTGAAGCTTCAGGAGCTCTCAAGAGCTCCAAACCCTAAACATGAAAGATCATCCAAATTGAAAGGCTAAATGATGCTTAAATCCATAACCGAGCATGGATTAATGATCACCAACACGAGGAGATTATAAGGTATGTTTTAAATCTAAGATTGGTGATCATGGGTAAAGTGGGTTATGTTCGAATCCATGAGTTTAAGTGGAATTGAGCATTAGTATGTGTTATAATCATCATATAGAACATGGATTATGAAGGATTTGTGCTAATTTGATGTTTAGATGATAAACCCATTAGTTATGGTGATGAAGATGACTAGAATCACCTTCTATGTTCAAGTCTTGTTAAATGATTGATGTATTATGTGGTTATGATGAAATATTGTTAGATGAAAGTATAGGAATATGATGATGTTATGTTTAATGTTCATTTGGAATGATATATGATGATTAGTAAAAGGATTTGATGAGTTATCTATGAGTTTAGAAGATTCATGCATGAATTAGTTGTACGTTATGCTTAAAAGGTAGTACACATATTAAGTGTATGATGAAATGTATATAGTGTCGTCCGTATAGCCGATTATGAGGATACGAGTATATGATGATAAGTGGAAAGTTAAATAGATGAACTGTTGACTTTCAGAAAGTCAACTATGCATATGAAGTACGATTTGACTAGTTGTCGTAAAGGTAGGATTATAGGAAGTGGTATGGTACCTGTTATGTCGATACATATTAAATGGAATGACATGATGAATTACATGCGTTTAACGGGATATGAACTTGGTTGTATGTTTTATGTTAGCTAGAATCGACTCGTGAAAGTCAAATGTGAAACATGTGATTGACATGGTCGTTAACATGTACAATGATGTAAGCTAACGAGAATGCGATGTTGGTGATATGAAAGTATAGGAATCATATCAAGGTGGACTCAAGCATGAATGGCTAACGGGTCAAGAGAAGGCAAGAAAGCGGATAGGAACGCGGATGCATAAGGTAAGTGATTTCATAATCACTTCTCAGTTTGATTAAGTATTACGGTGTTTTAAGTAACTAATCATGATGTTGAGGTCAAACTTGTGTTGTAAGTCTTTCGTCTTAAAGGGATTGGGTTAAAGTTGACCAAAATGCCCTTGAGGGGTATTTTGGACAAACGATCTTAAAAGTGGTTTAGAAACAAGTTATACGAGTAGTGTAATGTTTTGGTCAAGTATGAAAGTGGGAAGTATGGCTTTGTGAAGTCATAAACGTTTTAATGCGCAATAACCCTTAACGGGTCAAAATAAGCTTTCGAGCATAAACAGGCTTAAATTACTTAAGAAACCCGTGGCTTGAGCCTAATATGTTAGGTAATATTGTAAGTATGAATTCCATAAGAATAGGGATCAAACAAACGTGTTTTGTTTGATGAAGTCATGAACGGGACAAATGATACATAAATGAAATATAGGCGCAAGCACATAAGTTAAGAATTTCCTTAAGGAGGATGTGGGATTTTAAGTTCACATGATAGAATGTGAATTTACAAGCATGTAGGAAGAAACGGGAGGTTAAACGGGTAAACGGTTCAAAAGTTACGCGTGTTTTAGTGCGTACGAACGACGAAACGAATCTGCAGAAAACTGCAAAAACTAGAGGTAGTCGCCGACGGGTAAGGGGGTCGTCGCCGACGGGCACCAGAAAGTTAAGTTTTGGCCGACGGGCTATCTTACTGCCTACGGGTGTTTTGGGCTACGGGTTAATGCAAGGGTCGTCGCCGACGACCTCCCCAAGTCTAAAAGTCTGAAATTTTGTTATTTAAGTCGATTTATGTATCGTAGGCTTCGGTTTGTTATCCGTGGACTACGGTGGACTTTCTAAACATGATTTTGATCGATCTTTAGATGTTTATGGGTTATGAAACAAAGTTTAAGTCTCATGTAGATAACGTATAAGTATGTAAGAGGTATGCGAGATGTAGTACGTGTATGTAGATGCGTATTTATGTATATATATGTAAAGCTTTATGAAAGGTATGTACGTATGCAGATGAGTATGTATGTAAGTATAAAGATATGTATAAGTGTATGCATGTATGTAATGCTGTAGGAAAGGTATGTACGTATGCAGATGTGTATGTATGTATGTATAAAGATATGTACGAGTATATGCATGTACGTAAAGACGTATTAAAGGTATGTACGTATGTAGTTGTGTATGTGTGTATGTATAAAGACATGTATGAGTGTAAGCATGTATGTAAAGTTGTAGGAAGGGTATGTTCGTATGTAAATGTATATGTAAGTATGTATGTAAGTACGTATGCATGTATGACTTAGATATGTTGAGTGCTAACGTTATTAATGGTGTACCTTGAGAATGCAAAGTAATGCAGGTGCATTATTGAAGCCTCACCAAGAAATGGATACGTAGATGAAATGCTTAAAGTTTGAAAGATGACGAAATGTGAAGTGTACGTGAATGTATCTTGTTTAAATAATGGGTGCTAATGTTATGAATATATGTGGTGAGTGCAGGTTGTATGGATAACGGGCGATTATCACAAGGATTAGAGATCGAAGACCGAGTCACTAGATAGATTGTACGGGAATAATTGAGTATGTACTATCGGTAAACAGGACTTATGCTTTATCTTTGTAGAAGATACATATTAAAACGAACTTTTAAGTAAGTCAAGACGTTTGTAATGAAAGAAATTTTATGGTACGAATTTCCGCTGCGACTTTTGCCATGTACGATTTAGGGTCTTACATGCCAGGTCTCTCACCATGGTTGTTAATCAACCCGTATATAAAATTATAATGATTTTTTTATACACATGCCCATGTATGGCCCCTTCCAAATTATCCATCGCCCATACATCTCTACCATTATTTAATTTTATTTGTTGCAGCAAATTCATAAGGCTCCCTGTTTGAAGCCATTCAAAGCATTTTAAAAGGTGCTACTTCAGTAGTTATATTTTAAATATGATTAAAAATTACAGTTGCAAACTATGAATGATAATACCGATACAACCACTCATGTTATCCGCTCATTTGTTCTCGGCATATACACCACTGTCAGGTCTCTCACCATGGTTGTTAATCAACCCGTCACAGTGAACCTTGCATTTTTGCATGCATTTATAATCTGGGCTCAGCCAGCCACTTATCTTGTAACTGTTCAGGTGGGATTTCCGGTAGCATCTTGCAGCCTTGTATTTGGAACGACAATTTTGCTTTGGCTTAAGTCAATCGTTGGCGACTCAACAGGAAGATGATGCTGCTATAGACAAAAAAATAGAACCCAAAAATATAAATTTTAGTTGTTAAAAAGGCAAAACATTTCAAAGATATCAAAGAGTTGAACTTAGTTTAACTAAAATAGTTGAATCTAATCATGTAACCAGGAAAAGAACTATAAAAAATTATATTTACCATATAGGGTATCCCATATAGGGTTATTATGAGGGTTTTTACCCAATCTCATTCTTCTACGAATTCTATAGTAAAGTGGTATGGCTAAATAAATAAATTATTGCTCTCTGGTGAACTAAAAAGTCTTCAATTCTGCAACAATTTAATATTGTGTGTTGTCAATTTCAGGTTAGGAAGAAGAAAAGCAAGAAAAAAAGAACATACCTTCTGTAACGACTCTCATCAAAAGTCATAATTATTAAATTAATTAGTCAAAAAGGAAACCCTAATTGAGACACCTAAGTGATTCTGAACAAACCCTAAAATTTTCATAATTTTCAGAATCAGGATTAGGGCCCCTAAAACTCAGGGGGGGTAAATCCTAGTTAACGATTATCCAAATTACGTGCTGTCCAAGTTGAATTTTCAGAAACCGTCGACTCAGCTGGCCTAGTCCCACACGTGGCAACCCTATACATAAAATAAGTTCTCTCGCGGGCCGCCTCAAGTTAGCTTAAACTTCACGCGGGCCGCCTAAGGGACAAAATTCGGCTATAAATACAGGAGTTTGGGACTTGAATTCTGGCTTCAGAACGACGCTCAAATTCACTTTGTGCGCCGAGTTATGCTCTGTTTACTCTCAAAAACACTAATTAGTAGGGGGTGCTGCTACGATACAGGGTATTAACTTAATCGCTATTACGATTCATTTTCCGATCGATCAATATATCCAATGGATGTTTAAGTGCCGCCCACACTAGGGTTATACTTTATCGTTCGTCATTAATTTGACGGATCATCGTTAATTCGATGGATGAAGTATTATACTTTGTCGTTCGTCATTAATTTGACGGATCATCGTTAATTCGATGGATGAAGTATTGCACTTTGTCGTTCATTGTGAGAATTTGATCTCGTGAGTTATCGTAATTATTGTATTAAGTTACCTACCTAGTTCGTATGCACTAGGTTACAAGGCAAAATCAATAGGCTAAGCCCTGCCTGTATAAATCTGCAATATATCAAGGCTTATCTGTAGACTAAATTCTGTCCGTATGAATCTGCATGATTATTTGTGAGTCATTCTCTTTTTATCAACTGTTTTTACAATACTCCAAATTATTTTCTAAGTTATAATTACAGTGATTAAGTTTATGTAATCACCAAATTACAGCCGGTATGTGGGGTATTGTGCATAGTATTACAGTTTTATCACTTTAGGTGGGCGAACCTAAATTTAGTGATATTCGTCATTCATTGGGGCAGCCAATGGTGATATGACCACAGTCACCGTAAAGATTCGAGTGACAAATACTGTGGGTAGTTGGTTGATATCAGAAACATTGTAATCTTCCTTAATACTGTAAATTATAACAAATGTGTCATTTTAGTAAATAGAATGATTCACTCAGTATTTCCCGCTGACAAAACCTTTTTCAAACATGTTTCAGGTAATTACAGTAGAGATGGATACGGCACTGAAAGGCATCAAGAAGTGGCTTATTTATTAATTAAATCAAAATAAGAAATATTGTTTTATGTAATACAAATTATCTTTATTAACGCTACCATTATAAAACATGGGTTTATCCCATTTATTAAATAAAATCCGGTGTTTTCTAAACTCTGATATTTTTCCTAACTCACGGTCCTGATGAAATTTCCGCTGCAACGTTTTCAAAATAATCACCGGTACCACTGGACTGTTCGCGACTCCCGATTCCGTCCAGGGTGGGTCGGGGGTCGTGACAGAAGGTGGTATCAGAGCCAACTCAAAGAGCCACTGCTTTAAGCCTTTAGGTGTTGTAATAATAATACCTAAATTTATATAAAAGAGTTAGGAGATTGCTGTTAACTGGTAGCATTTAGACTTGAACTTAAGAAAAGATGCCTTAGTATTAGCTTCACGATAAGCTAAGTATTTTTGTAAATAAATATGATAGATTTTGGTGTGCCATAAGTAATATATTTGATAAAGTAATATCACGGGACAACTAAGTCCAAGAATCACTAGTTGAGAGAATGATCAACAGTGTTATGATTAGAATTACTAGTTGAAAGAATGATCAAATTGACACTATCACAGGAATCGTTTAGTGATCAATATAATAATAAGATATGTTATGGAAATACAAATTTCCTTAATTCTGAATAAAAGCCCTAATAAGATAGGCATTTAAAAAAAAAAAAAAGATACTATTTATGGGAAATAGAAAATTTTCTCCGGCAAGACTGGGTATGATGTAGCAGACTCTCCAGTTTGTCCGGATATACAGAAGATACCTCTCCGGCGAGAACCGGGTAAGAAGGTATATAATATGTCAGCAAGTGACAAGATTTCCCTAAATAGTATCCTTATCTGATATTTGACTTAATTTGGAAATATGAATCTGTTAAATACATTGACCTGATAGATGGTATGTTTAAATACAGTATGTGAAATATATGATTATATAGATATGTATATCTATAAGGAATCCCAAAAGTCAATTAAGAATAAAGCACCAGTATCTGTGTCTAGAATTCTTATTCAAGAATCTCTTTTCCGATATCAAACATTATTTTGTTTAATCATCTGTCTCATATCTCATGTAATAAAATAAACAAAGGAAATCCATTAAGTTGAAATACTATCGAAAGTGCAAAGAATTTCTAACACGTTACCATAAACTATTAACGCAAGTAAAAAGCATGTAAAGTTGTGATACGGTACAAGAAAACACATGAAAAAAAAAATAATAATAAATTCACAGAAGTTGAAGTATATTACACATAACTTTCGAGGCAAGACCTTTTGAAAATATAAATTGGGCACAATGACACCAATGTTAAAATTCCGTCAGTAAGAAAAACTACTAATCAAAAAGAGGCACTTTGCCACATGATCCTACAAAATGAATATCTCTAAGGTACGCTAGAACGAGATTTCACAACCATCAGTGTACAGTCTAATCGGAGTCATAGGTATTAGCACTGAAAAATGAGTCATATACTTTTGCAAATTCCCTATTTCATTTTATTCGACATTTCCTGGTAATGTCACTTAACAACGATTATCACTCGAAATTCCAGATAGAAGTTCTTATAATTCTTTTGTTGAAAATTCTGACTTCTGCATATAATAAGTTGATTTTCGCATTTCTACTTTTCCTAAATGGTCATCATACCAGGAGGATTTATTTCATAGTAACGAATATTGATTCATTTCATTTCTTGGTAAATCCACACGTTACACATGCACCGTTTGTTGCGCATGTGGTTCATTTAATTTATGAAGACCACTGAAGGGTTTCATTCCAATTTATTATTTTATCAAAACTCAAATATCATTTCGCTATACTTGATTTTTTGTACTGTAAACCGCATTATTACAAAACGATAATTCTTTGATATCGAGTCACTAAATTTCTTGAAAATTTTTCTTTGACATACATAGTTTCTATTGTGACCATGTCCGAACTTTCTTATTCAAATTATTTTGCTCATATTACATATTTATTTTAAAAATCCTATATGATAGATGGAAGCTATCATATTTAAATAAGTCCTAACCAGCACTTCATTTGTTTTGAACCATACTAGGCTTGTTTAAATCTTCGACTTCATTAAAACATTTCTTCGATCACGATCACCTTATGATGACGTTTTCATAAATCTAAAAGCTCGCACTAATATAATTCGCACACACCATATACAGAATTTAATTATTTAATTATTCTTATTTATAAAATCCATTTTGTTGAGTATTCCTATAAACTTAATCTTAACACAATCTTGTGCGAAGATAATGATACACAAATTCATGTCATATTTCAATATATCTTTTAACAATTATTTCAGCATCAATTGAGCCTTTCATGATAAATTATTGATTTAACATCTTCAATCGAAAAACATTATATAAAATTTATTTTATATATGGAAACTTACATAAGTGATTACCTAATAGTATTACTATATTCTTATTAGTCACCATAAGGAGGATAAGTAAAAACTTAGTCAATATAAGTAGGTGACTTATAATAAGAAGTGCAGAATTTATTGTACATGTGCTTATATTTAACCAAAATGGAAATTTCATAAACTAGGCACCTAGCTCGGTTGGTTAGATGCGCGAAAGGGTGTGGCCTAGACCCGGGTTCGATCCTGGGGACGGCCAGTTTCACCATTTTATTAGAAATTTTTTTCATTTAAGTGTATGTTTAGTTATGTATTACTAATATCAGTTTTATTATTAGTAAGAAAATATTAATAATAATAGTGTTGGTATTATTTTTACTAGGATTATTATCAAGGGTAGGTATTGGATAGCCTAGCCTTAATTAGGCATGGACTGATCACCTATGCTTAAATAAGGGAGCACTAACCAATATCCACCATGATAATGACTAGTAATATATATAAATTAAGTCATCATACTTATTTAATAAATCTTAAATTATATATACTTCGGAAAAGACATATTTTCATAAAATAATAACAAGAATTAGAGGAACGAATAAAATTTTATAAATAATTGTCTATCACATGTAACTATGTACCATAGCACTCTGATAAGAAATTAACCATAAAAAGAATTATATGGTAGTCATCAACTACGTTGGATTAAGAGAACAATTATAATAATTAAGAATAGTCTCCGTTTTCACTTATTTACAACATTTGTAAATAAATTCACAATGTTATATGGTTTCAAAATGGAAATAAGTAATCAAATAGAATCGACCCATTAAATGTTATATATTTACCAAATATTTTTACACCTTTATTTATAATTTTCATTTTAAATAGTGATTTCTTTTACAAAATGATATTTTGTAACATAAATTACGGTATTTTGTAATATATATTACATAGTTATTTTAAGGTATGGTAAATTACTAAAATAGTATTTATTTAAAAGAAGTAACCATTTACATATAGTAAAAATATGTAACCAATAATATATTACATAGTATTTATATTTGATATATAAGATACGGTTCAGACAGGGATACAAATAATATTGGTAAGGTCAATACAACTTGTTCTTATTATATTTCAATCTTTAGTATATAGTATGGAAAATATAGTTACTAAAAGTATACTATCACATTGTTTCACAATTAAAACAACTTGGAACTTTAATTAATGATACACTAACTCTATTGTCTTTTGGTATATCATTACAATTCACTCATCTCAACACTTTGATTTTCTCATATCATAAATATTTGACAAATCATTTTTCATGCTTTTATTTCATTTGAAATCTGTCAATTCTAAATCTTCTTCAGTTGCTAATCAAAGTAATCTTCCTTTTTACAAAGAATTTCATTGATTTTAAAAGTCCTTTCCATTCATTTGATCATATATTCTTTTGCTTGAACCTAGTTATCTTGGAAATTATATCATTTCATCTCATTCTTTGGTCATCGATTTTTTTGAATTAATTCAGTTGAACCATTGAATCCTACTTATGGTATAACTCGTATTCACAAAATTTGATATTTTAATTCTATGTCATCTACCCTAATATTATTTTTATTAACTAAAATGTGACATAATTCCAAAAGAAATATAATAATCCAAATACACTTGGGAGCTGGAATCTAAGATGAAGAAAAAGTATTCCTACTTATTCCAATAAATCTCGAGGACGAGATTTTTTAAGTTGGGGAGAATGTAACGACTCTCATCAAAAGTCATAATTATTAAATTAATTAGTCAAAAAGGAAACCCTAATTGAGACACCTAAGTGATTCTGAACAAACCCTAAAATTTTCATAATTTTCAGAATCAGGATTAGGGCCCCTAAAACTCAGGGGGGGTAAATCCTAGTTAACGATTATCCAAATTACGTGCTGTCCAAGTTGAATTTTCAGAAACCGTCGACTCAGCTGGCCTAGTCCCACACGTGGCAACCCTATACATAAAATAAGTTCTCTCGCGGGCCGCCTCAAGTTAGCTTAAACTTCACGCGGGCCGCCTAAGGGACAAAATTCGGCTATAAATACAGGAGTTTGGGACTTGAATTCTGGCTTCAGAACGACGCTCAAATTCACTTTGTGCGCCGAGTTATGCTCTGTTTACTCTCAAAAACACTAATTAGTAGGGGGTGCTGCTACGATACAGGGTATTAACTTAATCGCTATTACGATTCATTTTCCGATCGATCAATATATCCAATGGATGTTTAAGTGCCGCCCACACTAGGGTTATACTTTATCGTTCGTCATTAATTTGACGGATCATCGTTAATTCGATGGATGAAGTATTATACTTTGTCGTTCGTCATTAATTTGACGGATCATCGTTAATTCGATGGATGAAGTATTGCACTTTGTCGTTCATTGTGAGAATTTGATCTCGTGAGTTATCGTAATTATTGTATTAAGTTACCTACCTAGTTCGTATGCACTAGGTTACAAGGCAAAATCAATAGGCTAAGCCCTGCCTGTATAAATCTGCAATATATCAAGGCTTATCTGTAGACTAAATTCTGTCCGTATGAATCTGCATGATTATTTGTGAGTCATTCTCTTTTTATCAACTGTTTTTACAATACTCCAAATTATTTTCTAAGTTATAATTACAGTGATTAAGTTTATGTAATCACCAAATTACAGCCGGTATGTGGGGTATTGTGCATAGTATTACAGTTTTATCACTTTAGGTGGGCGAACCTAAATTTAGTGATATTCGTCATTCATTGGGGCAGCCAATGGTGATATGACCACAGTCACCGTAAAGATTCGAGTGACAAATACTGTGGGTAGTTGGTTGATATCAGAAACATTGTAATCTTCCTTAATACTGTAAATTATAACAAATGTGTCATTTTAGTAAATAGAATGATTCACTCAGTATTTCCCGCTGACAAAACCTTTTTCAAACATGTTTCAGGTAATTACAGTAGAGATGGATACGGCACTGAAAGGCATCAAGAAGTGGCTTATTTATTAATTAAATCAAAATAAGAAATATTGTTTTATGTAATACAAATTATCTTTATTAACGCTACCATTATAAAACATGGGTTTATCCCATTTATTAAATAAAATCCGGTGTTTTCTAAACTCTGATATTTTTCCTAACTCACGGTCCTGATGAAATTTCCGCTGCAACGTTTTCAAAATAATCACCGGTACCACTGGACTGTTCGCGACTCCCGATTCCGTCCAGGGTGGGTCGGGGGTCGTGACACCTTCTGAGTTTTAAGTTCACATCAATGCCTCCTGGGAGCAAACCATTGTATGCTTGTTGCCTATTCTCATACAGTTCACTCAAGTTTGAATTTTTACTTTCATGAGGCACATAATTACACAGCGAGTTCAAAGACTAACAATACAGTTCACTCAAATTTGAATTTTTACTTTCATGAGTCATATAACTACATAGCGAGTTCAAAGGCTAATAATTTCATATGTGGATTCCAAAAAAAAAAAAAACCCCAAAATATAACATCTAACTTTGTATGCCAATTAATGGCTGATGATTTAAGCTAAGGTCAAAATTTCATCAGCCAAGAACAAAGTTATATAAATTTTCATAAACATAAACTTTTTCTTAAGACAAACTCAAATGGACAACTCAACTCAAAACCCTGCGACTTCATCTTCTTCTCCAAGAAATCCTTCTCCTCTTCCCTCAAAAGCGGCTTCGTCCCACCCCAAAAATATGTAACCTTTAATTACACAATGGTAAATATTAAAAATGTTCTTCAGGCATTTCATCTAACAACATGTATGAACTTTCCTAGTCACAAGATTTACCAAAATCCTATGTCCCCATCGCATTCCAATCATTTAAAAAAAAAACCCTAATTTGAAAAAAAAATGATGGAGAAGAAGATAATTGAACAAAAATTGGGGAAACACCTTACACTAATTGACATACTTTGATTTCATGAGCCAGAGAGAGCGATGACCTTCAAATCGACAACTTTGATGGTGCGATGACATCAGTGCTTCAACTTTCAGAGAGGTACTCGGAGATTTGAATACAAAAACAAAATAATTGTGAAAGATTGTAACCTTGAAATTACCTATACCAAGAATAAAGCCGCAAAGGAAGAAACCTAGGGTTTCTGTACTATGAAAAGGGAAACAATCAGGAAAAAGGAAAGATTTATTTGATTGAAGAGAGAGACAGGGTGAAGAAACGTACGTGAGAAGGAGAAGAGAGCATTGAATATGAATTGAAGAGGAAGGAGAATAAAGAAAATTAGATTGACGCTCATTCTCAATTATCAGGCCAAAGAGAGTGTCCACATCATCAAAATGATTGGCTAAGAATAACCCTTGTGGGTTAAGAGAATTCATTTAGTATAATAGATAGATTTTTATATTTCTTTTAATTTCAAACAATGTTTTTTTTATCTAAACTGTTATATTTTTTGCTTATACGACGGTTTTGTTTTGTTTTGTTTTAATCTAAAGTTACAATGTTATTAACGTCCATGTTTCATTTTTCTTATATAAAATTGAGTATCTTGATGTTTCACGAAAACATTAAAGTTTTCCACACATACGACATTTAAAATTACTAAGGTTATCAACGATGCTCAGGTTTCGTTTTTCTTGTATAAAATTACACATATTGACGTTTCGACGTTTTTTTTCATGGTTTTACGCAATCTCTTTCTTTTGCTATATGGAGTGTCGATACAGTTTTATTTCTTCATATTGTATTATTTTCTTTTAATTATGTAACGTTTATTTTTTAGTCTTTTAATTTAAAATAATAAAATGTTTAAAACAATTGTTCTGATAACGGTGAAAATGTAAAAGGATGTATGGTTAAAAATGAAAAATTGATGTTTTTGGGGGATGCATTCTTCTTTTATCTCTTGCTAAGATTTACAATCCTATGTTGTTGAAGGATTAGAGGCCTATTTATTAACTTGACTGGTTGTACGTATAAAGTTCTATCCAAGCTCTAGCTTTGATGCTCAAGAAAGTTTTGTCCAAACTTATTAGTAACGAGAAATCAACTCAAGGGGGGTTTTTCCCATATTTATTGGGTTTATTCTGAATTTGTGTATAAACATTTTTGCCTAGTGGAGATGGATATGATCGGGTGGTTCCGCCGGTGGCACGATGATACTTCAGTGGTCCATCAGTGATCCAAATTTTCCGTTCAAAAAAAAATGTGCGTCACTTACGTGAAAGGGAGAAGTATTCTAGATAGTCCGCTAGTGGTTAGTGAGTTGTTTTCTTTGTTTAAGAGATCGAAACTGAAAGTCCTAATTTTTTAAGTTGATTTTGATGAAACGTTTGATTCAATTAACTAGGAGTTCCTAGATTTTGTTATGGAGTAAATGGATTTTGAAAATAAATGATGGGGATGGATCATTATTTATTGAAGGAGAACATTATTTCTCTATTGGACTTTTGAGTTTTGAAATTCGATTCGAATTTTGTGATTTTTAACGATTTGACGTGACTAGACCACATCAATTTAAAATGGACACATAGTTTTTCAAAAGTTAAAACTTCATTCAGACAAAACACAAACAAATGACCCTAACAAAACCAGAGGGGGCAACCACACACAACACCAAACCACTTTTTACATCACATTTTAACCTTACATCATTTAGACCATATGATCGTTTTATTGTTAGACCTGTTTTTATAACATAGAAACCCATCAAATTTTACATCTGTTGTAATTTCTATAATCTTTACTTCCTTGTTGAAGAAGTACTTCTCATTTCTAGTCTTTCATAACCGTCGACAAGTAGTTATCACAATCCCTTGGAATGCTTATCTCTCATGCCCACCCTAACAAATATATGCATCTCAAATAGTTCTCTGACTGAAAATGCAAAGATTTACGGGACCCAACATAGTTAGCTTGTTTTCTTATTGTTTTTTTTTTTTTTTAATCCTTTAATTTTTTTATAAT
The DNA here is from genome assembly GCA_030545235.1 of Helianthus tuberosus. NCBI lineage: Eukaryota > Viridiplantae > Streptophyta > Magnoliopsida > Asterales > Asteraceae > Helianthus > Helianthus tuberosus. The sequence goes on along the minus strand of CM060399.1, from coordinate 213,158,888 downwards.
TTTAAATTAATCATGGGGCAAATTACATAAGGACAACAGGTAGACGGGCAACAAACTGCGCCGCCATCCCCTTCTGAATAGAAAATCCTAATCTACTAAAAACAAAGACTCGCCCCTGAGGGGTCGAAAAGTTACTGTGGACCACACGCTGAACTCTAGCCAAGAATCGAACTGTCTCCGGCGCCAAGGAGCCGAACGTGTCAAACGCCAGAGGGACAAAGGCATGCTGATTATCCTCACAAGCTTTCGCGTGCTTTTCCACCTTCTTTGACTCTGCTTTTAGTACCGCTTGCCCCGCCACAAACCCATTTTCCCGAAACCTGGCTAAGGGGGATGCACCTGTAAGATCGACACAAGCATTCCCCTTGGTTATTTATAAATAAGAAAGGGCTTGGTTATTCACACATCCCCATTGGTTATTTGCACATCCCTTGAACCCTATAGGAAGCGTATAGGGCAATACGGTTCCTCTGGGTCCAAGCGTATTGAGCAATACACTTCCTATATGTGTACTTGAAGTACAAACTTTTCAGAAGATGGTCAGCTATTGATTAGGGGACCAGAGGAAGCGTATAAGGCAATACGGTTCCTCTGGGTCCAAGCGTATTAAGCAATACACTTCCTATATGTGTACCAAACTTTTCAAAAGATGGTCAGTTAAAAGGAAGCGTATTGCCCAATACGATTCCCATAAGTTTAATAGGAAGCGTATAGGGCAATACACTTCATATTAGTTTTACTTAAAAATTATAAGTTGCATCAAATTTTGAACTTATTATTGTTATCTTATAATGTTTTTATAAAAACACTTATTAAACAAAACAATATATATATATATATATATGGACAAAGATCCGTTAGGAACCACCTCTTATTGCGAGAACCAATGTGAACACAGCAAAAAATGCCTAAAAATAGCTAAAAATCACACAATTTTTTTTTTTAATATTTTTTATAAAAAAATCGCTACTTTTCGAAGCAAAAAAAAAAAATTTGGCTACTAAAAGTAGCGATTTTAACATAAAAAATATTAAAAAAAAACTTTTAAGATTTTTTTTAGGTTTTTTGGTGGTTTAGTTTTTAGCATTTTAGCTTGGGGTGGGGTGGCGGGGGGTTTAGGTTTTTTTTTTTTGGGGGGGGGGGGGGGGGGGTTTAGGTTTTTTTTTTGGGGGGGATGGGGTGGGGGGGGGGGGGTTAGGTTTTTTTAGCTATTTTAGGTTGTGTTCACATTGGTTCTCGCGGTTCTCGCAATAAAGGTGGTTCTCACATGAACCTTACCCTATATATATATATATAGGGTTAGGATCATGAGTGAACAACATCCTTGTTTGTGAACTGTGTGAACTAATCCTAACACTTGATCTACTTTTTATTTGAAAAGGATAGGATTGTAATGACACATTTTAATTAATATTAATTCATTATTTTTAGTAATCCAGATCAGTTACACCAACCTATATTCTTGTGATTTCTAAATATCTTTTAAATTTTAACAATATCCTAATCACAATTCATGCTAAACAACTTTAGATCGACAATTTATTTTATTCACCCGTTTCCAGATCACACAAGCAGTTTCTTCTTCATTCTTTATATTTTTTTTTCTTGATCGACTTATATCTCATATTCACGCAAGACTATGGCCGAATCGAATAGCAATGATCAGCATAATCCAGATAACAATTATCTATGTAGCCCAGATAATAATCATGTGTGTGTTACAACTATCAATCGTCCAAGTATTGTTATCGTCTAATGTAATCTTTGTTCAACAGAATGTTTTACTTGTAGTTAATTTTATATATGGCTCTTGTGTCGTTTTCTTTCACATCATATAAGAAGTTGGTTCGTGTATAGATTAATGTTCTGGGGTCTGTTTTTTCATGTGTAACGATGTTGTCAACGTATAGAGTAACTTTGTTGATTGGTTTTTTCATTATGATGTTGTTGTCATTTTATAGTTCAATTTTTTGTTTGGTTTTTTCATTATAATGTTGTTGGAGCTTTATAGATTAAGTTTTGTCTCAGGTTTAGGTTTATCTATATCATGATATTGCCTCAGGTTTGCAGTTTTTGTCATCATGATTACAGATGGTCGGGATGTTTGTATTATGTTTTATCAGAAGGATCATCATAGCATTCATGTTTCTACTAAGTATTATTTTTTTCAACACAATGTTTTATATGTAATTTAATTTCCTCCATCTTATAAGTAGTGTTTTCTGGTTCGATCATTGAGTCAATAGGGTGCGTTGAACTTTTGCATGATCTTGAATGATGTCTAACGAACTTATGTTTTCATTATATACACAGATGTATACATGCTACACTTGTCTTAAATTTGTTTGTTTATGTTTTCACGTGTTATACGCTTGTGTCTTTTACAGAAATTCTCACATACCCAGCCTGATGAGGCATCATATATAGCGCCAAAGAAAATAAGAAAAAAAGGTTGCGGGAAGCATAAAAGACCGATTGGCCCAGTGCAAAAAGTAAAAGAGTAGAGCAAGAAGCCAAGGAAGAATGTAATTTTTGTGGCAAAAGGGGTAAGGCACCATGATACTAGGAATTGCCACTCAAAAAAGGCAAACCAACTAAGGACGCTTTCTCGACCGAAGAAGAAGATGACAAAGAAACAGAGTTCGGAACTTAAGAGTCAGAAAGTGAAGAAAACGAGAGTGAACTATATATTATAACTAAAATCCTACATTTATTTAATTCCAATGTTTTTTTAACCCGTATCTTTTGGTTCTTTTATTTTTACAGTTGTTGATGCGTATCTGCGATACTACCTTTTCAATTGTTTAGTTAACGTTAGTTAATATATTCTTACATGAAACTGATACACCACACATACACGGATTATAATTGACATTTACTCCAACACGGTTACATACAATAATTATTAAATTTATGTATAAGAGTCGTACACATGTTTTTTCAAACCGTTTATCAGAGCAAGATTTAGCCCCAATCCACACACTTGTTTCTAAATCCTTCATTTGAAAGTGCATCAGCCCTATTCCACCTTTGGTTTCAAATATCATTTGCCTGTACATGCTCCATAAAATTAAACAATTGTCCTGTCAAACACCAAATGCATGCATCAGCCGTATTCCACCATTTGCCTGCACATGCTTCATTTGAAAATGCATCAGCCCTATTCCAGGTTGCAAACTAATAAACAAGCTTTTTTTGTACACCAGTGTATCGACTGCTTATACACATGTGTACATAGTGTACACCCTTTTGTACACCAGTGTACACCGATTATGCTCTGTTTTTCATTAGCCATTCTAAATGTCTATACACATGTGTACACCGGTTATGCTCTGTTTTTTCATTAGCCATTATAAATGTCTATACACATGTGTACATCTGTTATGCTCTGTTTTTTTTTCATTAGCCATTTTAAATGTCTGTACACATGTGTACACCAACCAAACATCATAACATCCCCAAAGGTCAAAGTAAAAAATACACAAGTGTACAACAGTAGCATTACACCAACTATCCCAGACACAAGGGTCTGCAACCCATCGTTCCGATTACAATGCCGGAAAAAACAGAGCATCGGCAAACCTCTTAATCACAAACCCCAAACCGACAAACTAACTACTCATGTAATCGAATTCATAGCAATCAAAACATAAACTCGTACCATAAACTTTTGATTAAACAAAACTTGAAAACGGTCTCATACAGATCGATTGGATAAAACCCTAACTTTTATATTTCAGTAAATTAGAAGGATTAATGATAATAGACAACCTGGAATATATGTACTGAGTATAAACTTACGGTTTTGTAAACTTCCATTGATTTCCCTCGCGGAATGCCACTGATGTGTGCAAAATGCAACATATAAATTACATCAATTGTGGCATAAAACTAACCTTTTTTTAGTACTAATATTGGAAAAAGTATGTTTTTGTCTTCCTTTTGTATTTTCAGGATTAAATGAGCTCAAATTAACAAAAGAAGCAAAAAGGCAGCTAAATCTAACATAAATACAAGAAAAGGAACAAACGTGGCATGCCCGACCTCCCCGAAAGCATCTTCCCAAGCAAAACAAGAGAGCAGAAGGCTGAACACGCCCCATGCTCAGTGAGCACGGGGGCGTGCCCAAGTGTCAGCATAAAAGACAAAGTTATAGAAGCTTCCATCGCCCACCACGAGGCCATGCTCAGCGGACACGGGGTCGTGGTCAACTATAAGATTCGCAGAATCTAGGCAAATCTTGATAGTACAGATACGCTTCTGCACACGGGGTCGTGCCCAGCGGACACGGGGCCGTGGTCAACTAATAAAGACAAGAGCAATTAATGAAGAAAGAGAAGGATGTGGATACGGGGCCGTGCCCACTGGACACGGGGCCGTGCCCGAGCTTCTGTTCAGCCTATAAATAGGAGTGCTTGGTTCAAGCTCAAACCATCCCTTGGCACACCACCTCTCTCACACTTCACCCACCACCCACCACCACCATAACACCATCATCCACCACCATCATCCATTGACCATCATAGAGTGTGTGAGTCGTCTCGGGATCCAAGATTGATCGTAAGAGTTCTTGAAAATCAAGGCCATGTTTGCCTAAGTCTCTTACATCACTTGGTGAAGACAAAGTGTCTAGTGTAATACTTTTTATTTTTAATCTTTTCGCACTTTTTAATTGGTTATGTATTAAAGACTTTAATAACTAGTTTCTTATGTTGAAGGTGATTCTTCCTTATCGTTTGTCTGTGGTGTCTTGGCATTATTTTACTGTCTATATAAAATAAAAGATTTTCACCATTCATATCTCCACGGTCTATATGGAGGTATGTTGGCTACCTGGTCGGGGGTTAAGGGAACGGTTTGGTAAGAGTCTTGCCATTGTTCAGCGTTTAGAGGTCCTGCAAAGGACCTGGGTCAAATTTAGTAGGACCTCCTTCAATACTTAACGGTGTTGGATGGCAGGGGTCCAAACTCTTTGATCCCCTCATAAGTTAAACTACTATTAAAACTTTAACCCGGCTACTTAGGATTGTATCCCTGCTGACTCAGACTACTTAGCCGAGGGTAACGTCGCCTTCAAAAGAGGGGCCTACCACATTATGCATTAATAACTTAATTAATTATCTTTCAATAATCCGACCCTTTAGGATTGTATCCTTGCTGACTCAAACTACTGGGTTGAGGGTAACATCACCACCAAAAGAGGGGCATACTACAATAACTAAGATAATCTCTTAAATAGTGCAAAAGTGCGAAAATAATCAAAGGTTACACTAAACACGAGTCGGAGCCAAGTGATTCATCTTGTCTATCTGTTTTTACTTTTATTTTTATTTTTCAGCATTTTAGTTAGTTTTTATTTTTCTTAGTTTAAAACATTTTTCTAAACTTTTGATTTGATTAGATGTTGAGGATAAACCGGTACTAAAAGCTCTTGTGTCCTTGGACGACCTCGGTATCTTACCAACACTATACTACGCTCACGATGGGTGCACTTGCCCATATGTGTGTTTAGTGTTAGTAAATATCGTGTTTTATAAATTTAAAACTTGGCTAAAGAAAGTGTAAAATGGCTTAAAATATACTTAAACTTATATACACACTTCACACGCATCAAGTTTTTGGCGCCGCTGCCGGGGACACAAGGATTTTAAGAAAGTTAGGAATCAACGGCCTAATCGTTTTTCTTATTTTTCTATTTTTTTTAGGATTTTTCTTAGTTTTTCAGCTTCTGCAGAACTCAGCACGGGTCGTGCCCGCTGAACACGCCCCGTGCCCAATCATTGGAACTGGCAATCCTGTTTTAAGTCAGACAGTAAGCTGAACACGGGGCCGTACCCACTCAACACGCCCCGTGCCCAAGATTCAGTTACTGAAAACAGAACCGTAAGATCCCGACGGTTGGTAATTTCTGACACAAACATGAGTGATACTGATACTTTTTACTTTCGGCACTCTTATGGTACGTGGTGTCAATTATGTGGTGGTACCCATAAGGAATTAGAATGTTATTTTCTAAATTATAAGCCCCACTATATAGACCCATCGTTTCCTTGTATCCTTAAGAGAGGCGAAATTAAAATAATCCCTATCTCTCCCTCGAATGCTCCCAACCATATTTTCTAGGAGAAATGCTTCTTGATGAATTATTTCAATTAGAAGATCTAATTCTTAATTGGTTAAAGAACTTAGGATAGATTTCAATAATTTATCTCAAGATGATACCCAAGAAGAAGTGTTGGAATCGCATTTAAACAACTTCGTTGTCCCCGACGATACTTCTAACTCTAGTGAGGACTTGAGCGATAGTCATCCCTGTGCCGATTATGCCGTGAAGGACTCCCCATTGACTTCGTTCGATGCATACATAGACCTGAGCGATTCGGCATACACTTTCTTTAACGAGAGTCCGGGAAAGGGTTGGACTTGTCCACCTACATATAGCATAGGAATCACCCTCACCGACAACCTCTTGCGTTCTCGTCTTAATCTAGAGCAATTAAGGTATCTTAGGCACTTTGGGGTTGTTCCATCCAGTAAGGAACCACCCGATCCGGAAAAGTTCCTTAAAAATAGACAAACTTCATAATCAGCCCTCCGACACGGGGCCGTGCCCAGGTCAAAACGCCCCCGTGTCCACCAAAAGATTCCCTTCTGACTTTTTGTCAGAATACGGATAAAACGTGTCAGGATCTTGCCTGCACACGGGGCCGTGTCCAGCCGACACGGGGCCATGTCCAGCCTGCTGTCGTTTTCTATAAATGCAGCCAAGAATCCTGCACATTTGGACCAATCAGGGACAGAGATTTGAAAGGATTTTCTAACTTACCATCCTATGTATGTTCTAAAAGAAATTTCTAACAAACATCTTGTCCCTTCCTCTTTTATCCATTACCTTCTTCTTCATCTTTCTTGCAACAACACCTCCATTGAAGCTTGATTTCAAGCTTTATTGTGATGTTTGTTAACTTTTTGTTCAAGGAATCTTGTTAAAAATAAGTTACACAACATTGTTTTAAGTTTTTCTGTTCAAAAACGCTTTATAAGTTGGGAAAATAATTTGAAACTTCAAGATTTCTTGTTCTAAAAAACTGCAGAAAGGTGAACACGGGGTCGTGCTCATTGAGCACGGGGCCGTGTCCGTGGTACTGTTTCATTAAAATGAACTATTTCTGGTTTGTTTTCGTAGAATGTCTAGCCAAAATAGTGGAACCTCTTCTGCGCACTCCAAAAACAGTCGAAGGGAAAGGAGGCCATCAATAGAAGCAACTCTCGTACGATACGTGATGGCGTTACGTGAAGCTCTTGATGAGATGACTTCGGTAGAGGAGGTCCTAATAGACCGTATAAATTATCTTTCGGTGGGGTTGGAAAACAGTTTTCAAGAAATAAACCTCTTGCACCAGAGGTTAAACATTCTTGTGACACCTCCCATGGAACCAATCCTCCCTCAAGAGGATTGGAACCTAGCACTTGGAATCAACAATCCTACAGGTTGGGACGACATTCCGGCGGAACCTCCTCTTGAAGAACTACAAGAAGTCCCGGTGGAAGTTGCACCTCCTCAAACCCATGCCAATGAGCCCGCCTTTCTTCTCCCTAGAGAGATAGAAGAGTGGCTCGCCGACGTGTGAGGATCCCATGCCCGAAAAAAAAAGAAGTTTTTCAAGCCACATCTAACCGAAGGGATTACCTTTTCGGAAATTTTGCTAATAGAATAAGTAGTAGGCTAGAACTTCTTGGTTTAAATTTCTTGTGCTTCTTTGACCTAATTATCTAGTATTTTAATTTTTAGGACTACTATGTAATTCTCTCTATGACTTAATGAATGATGGTTTTAGTTAACTTGGTGTATGGATGGTGTTAAAATAAATAAAACACACTCGGGATGGCAAAGGATAACAAGGGAAACTTGAACCAGCACCCCATGCAGGAAAACAGGGCCATCCGACAATTTTCTTCATCAACAGTAAGCTCAGCACGGGTCGTGTCCGCCCAACACGACCCCGTGCTGCACAGTCTGCAGAAAAGACCCAGTTCAGGTAACTGGACACAGGCCGTGTTCACCCAACACGCCCCCGTGCCCAGGCTTCTGTTTCTTTTGTTTAATTTTTGTTACTGGCACTTGAACACGGGGCCGTGTCCAGCGCCCAGTAACACAATTTTTTTCTTGATTCACACCTATTACACATTCAATCAACCTAAAAACTTATTTTTGGGACACATTGAGGACAATGTGTAATTTAAGTGTGGAGGGGGGGGGGGGGGATGCTAAAACCTTGAATCTTGTAAGTCCTAATAACAAGCCTTACACAAAACTCTATTGGAACCGCTAATCACCCCAAATGTTTTTCAAAAAATTTCATTTTTTACTTGTATAGGTTTAATTTGGGAATTTCAAAATTCTAAAAATGTTATATTTTTACGAATTTACAACCGATAGCGTCGTGACAAAAAGAACCGACATAAGAAAATTATGAAAAGGCATGACAAGCTTAGTTAAAATTTGATTATATATACTTGATCACATAAAAAACTCATTCCCACAAAAGTGAGTTTTGAGCCTTTATTGAGCATACAAATATATATCTTTAAATTAAATGCTCATTTTTCGTTTCTTGTGTGAATAGCCGCTTGGTTCTTACAACTCTAGAACTTGCCACGACGATACATTCCCGGTCCTTACCAACTTAAACCCGAGTAAGTATATGATAGAGGCATTAGAACTAACCCTTTTTATTTCTACACCATTATTTTTTTTTACCACCTACCCAAAATCCCCCTAGTTAACCCCTTTGAGCCTAAACCCTTTCATTTCATAACCCAAACCAAACACCCTTTCACCCACCAAAACCTTTTTATTTTTAACCCTTTGTTTTAGTAACAAGTTCGGTTTTTCGTATGACTTTAAAAAAAAAAATGTGTTGATGATGAAGCAAAAGAAATAAACAAGTAAGTTCATCAAAAATAACTTTGTTTGGAATTATGGCTTCATCAAAATAAAAAGTTGAAAAATAGAGAGTCTTACGGAAACCGATACTTTTTACGCTTTTTCGCCCTTTTCTGCTAACCACTAACCCAACCACCTACCATTAACCCATGCCTAACCCTTCACCCAAAAAGCCCTCTTGATATTTACAAAGGTATATAGTTAAAAAGGAGGAGGATTGATTGCTTGGCAAGCCTATGGTAGGAGTTAGTTCCATGCCGCTCTCGAGTGATTCACTAAAATACATCTTCGGCCGAGTGTTGAGTGATCCCCCGTGAGGTATGTGAACTTGTATATAAATAGAATTTTAAAGAGGTATGTTATGCCCTAATAAGTAATTTATCTTATGAAAAGTTTTAAATAAATCATGACGAATAGGATTGTAAATAAATAAAAATAAAACTAAATAAAGAATCTTGGAAATCCCGACACTCTATGACAAGCCCAAAAACCTTCTTTTCTACCAATTCCATTTGGGAGTGTAAAGCCATATTATAAAGAGTTTTGCTTGAGGACAAGCAAAGATTCAAGTGTGGGGGTATTTGATGTGTGCAAAATGCAACATATAAATTACATCAATTGTGGCATAAAACTAACCCTTTTTTAGTACTAATGTTGGAAAAAGTATGTTTTTGTCTTCCTTTTGTATTTTCAGGATTAAATGAGCTCAAATTAACAAAAGAAGTAAAAAGGCAGCTAAATCTAACATAAATACAAGAAAAGGAACAAACGTGGCATGTCCGACCTCCCCGAAAGCATCTTCCCAAGCAAAACAAGAGAGCAGAAGGCTGAACACGCCCCGTGCTCAGTGAGCACGGGGGCGTGCCTAAGTGTTAGCATAAAAGTCAATGTTGTAGAAGCTTCCATCGCCCACCACGGGGCCGTGCTCAGCGGACAGGGGGTCATGGTCAACTATAAGATTCGCAGAATCTAGGCAAATCTTGATAGTACGGATACGCTTCTGCACACGGGGTCGTGCCCAGCAGACACGGGGCCGTGGTCAACCAATAAAGACAAGAGCAATTAATGAAGAAAGAGAAGATATGGACACGGGGCCGTGCCCACTGGACACGGGGCCGTGCCCGAGCTTCTGTTCAGCCTATAAATAGGAGTGCTTTGTTCAAGCTCAAACCATCCCTTGGCACACCACCTCTCTCACACTTCACCGACCACCCACCACCACCATAACACCATCATCCACCACCATCATCCATTGTCCATCATAGAGTGTGTGAGTCGTCTCGAGATCCAAGATTGATCGTAAGAGTTCTTGACAATCAAGGCCATGTTTGCCTAAGTCGCTTACATCACTTGGTGAAGACAAAGTGTCTAGCGTAATACTTTTTATTTTTAATCTTTTCGCACTTTTTAATTGGTTATGTATTAATGACTTTAATAACTAGTTTCTTATGTTGAAGGTGATTCTTCCTTATTGTTTGTCCGTGGTGTCTTGGCATTATTTTACTGTCTATATAAAATAAAAGATTTTCACCATTCATATCTCCACGGTCTATATGGAGGTATGTTGGCTACCTGGTCGGGGGTTAAGGGAACGGTTTGGTAAGAGTCTTGCCATTGTTCAGTGTATAGATCCTGCCAAGGACCTGGGTCAAATTTAGTAGGACCTCCTTCAATACTTAACGGTATTGGATGGCGGGGGTCCAAACTCTTTGATCCCCTCATAAGTTAAACTACTATTAAAACTTTAAGCCGGCTACTTAGGACTGTATCCCTGCTGACTCAGACTACTTAGCCGAGGGTAACGTCGCCTTGAAAAGAGGGGCCTACCACATTATGCATTAATAACTTAATTAATTATCTTTCAATAATTCGACCCTTTAGGATTGTATCCTTGCTGACTCAAACTACTGGGTTGAGGGTAACGTCACCTCCAAAAGAGGGGCCTACTACAATAACTAAGATAATTTCTTAAATAGTGCAAAAGTGCGAAAATAATCAAAGGTTACACTAAACACGAGTCGGAGCCAAGTGATTCATCTTGTCTATCTGTTTTTACTTTTATTTTTATTTTTCAGCATTTTAGTTAGTTTTTATTTTTCTTAGTTTAAAACCTTTTTCTAAACTTTTGATTTGATTAGACGTTGAGGATAAACCGGTACTAAAAGCTCTTGTGTCCTTGGACGACCTCGGTATCTTACCAACACTATACTACGCTCACGATGGGTGCACTTGCCCATATGTGTGTTTAGTGTTAGTAAATATCGTGTTTTATAAATTTAAAACTTGGCTAAAGAAAGTGTAAAAGGGCTTAAAATATACTTAAACTTATATACACACTTCACACGCATCACCACTCCGATTGTCCTACTTCGTATCGCCGGTTCCGTGTGAAGGTGAGTGATATGGAAGATGTTCTTATTACCAGCAATATTTTGATACCAAATCAACAAGAGCAATTATTATGGAAGAAATATTTGATAAGAATCTAAAGAGACAATTACAATTACGTTACCAGTTGCCAAAATTAAACAGGCGTATTTTTACATTATTACCCCTATTGATTATTTCTCTTTATTATATTTTAATCAAATAATTACTAAATTAAATCTCATCATCTAACAAATGAATGGTCAAGATCTGTTCACTCTGTTCACAAGTTACTCCTTGTTCACTCTAGAACCCTACCCTATATATATATATAGGAAAAGTATGGGGCAATATGGTTTCCTTGGACCCAAAGTATAGGAAGCGTATGGGGCATCATGGTTCCCCTAGAGTCTAGACCCAAAGTATAGGAAGCGTATGGGGCAATATGGTTCCCCTAGAGCCAATGTATAGGAAGCGTATAGGGCAATACAGTTCCTCTGGGTCCAAGCGTATTAAGCAATACACTCCCACGGTCATCATCAATACTCGTCAGACTTAGCGAGCTCCTCCTCTGTAAAGTTTGGGCCACGCCTAGTAGAGGGTGACGGGCTGTGCCGTGTATAGGACGTGCCTGGAGCCTATAAAAAATTCAAACAAAATACTCATTGCATAACATTAAAATTGTTCGTAGAAAATGAAATAAAACAAAATAACATACCTGCATGAAAAGGTCAAACAGAGGAAAGAGCGGCATGGTCTGGCAGGACAGAGGAAAATGTGGCAAGGAAAGGTCGGGCTGAGTATAGGACGGGTCGTAAGGCTAAAAGAATTTAAACAAAATACCCATTACATAACATTAAATTGCTCGTAGATAAATGAAATAAAAATAAGATAATATACCTGCATGGACGGGAGGGGCTGGGTAAAGGATGGCATGGATGGGTCGGGCTGCTGCGTAAAAAACGGGCCCTGGTCCGGATAAACTCGTGGTGGTGGACGAGGTGGAACCGATATACCCATGTACTTATACATTTCACCCATGCCAGTCATCAGCCACCCTATGTCATCATGCATCTGATCCATCTGGCGATCGTGGGATGTTATCTCTTGACCATGCAGTGTTCGAAGTCGCATTTGCTCATCTTCATCATCATGCCCGCCATCCTGCTCAGCCATCTGAGGCATCTGAACCTCCTCGGCCTCCAAACGCGGGTGATGTACCAACGGCTGCCATGCCCAAACCTGACGGTTCGTCCCGACAAACCTATAACCAACATTAGGAATGTTTGCCGCCACTTTCATCCCTGTCATCGACCTCATGTCCAAATATTTGCAGGGAGCCGGCGGTGGATACCTATCCTCGACCCAACCAAAGTACCGACTAACACTCTGGGCTATCCGGCAGATAAACGATCCTCCATATATACTACCACGACGCTGCTTTTTCCAACGTGTGACAAAATAATCCACCAGGCAGAGATGGAGGGCGCACGGACGACCAGTAAATAAACAATAGAGATAGAAAAGATCGGCCTTTGTTATGTGCTCGCAACTCTTGCCACGGGCCACGATGCACGTGCTAAAGCAACGATGCAAGTAACGAACTAACGGGTCGTGAATCTCCGAGGATCGGACCTCCTCCGCCTTGGTGTATGGACCTTCACCGATGGTGGGCCACCAGGCAATCAACTCATCCTCGGGCATACGATCGATAGCCGTGGTATACACGTCCTGAACCAACTCCTCGTCTGTGTAAAAACCGGTGGCGACGGCAAATTGAAGAAGCGACATCTCAAATACCTCGCCGAACAGACGGAATGTGATCTCGGGTGATGGGGCCGGCAAGTTCGAATCATCAAAATCCGAGTTCGGCCGGTCATCCGGTCGAGGTCTATAGCGGAATGTGGAGAGAAACTCCACCATCAACGGCCGATAAGATGGTGCGGCTCCTATTCAAAATAAACGATCCCACGGGCTATCCTGCCCGATAATCTGTCGAACAGTGTCCGCCACCCCACATGGTTATCATAAATATGTTTTGGCTATTACAATAATGTATAAACGTTTTTTTGACACATTTTTATAAAAAGGATTCAGATTAGGGGACCAGGGGAACCATATTGCCTTATACGCTTCCTATACATTGGCTCTAGGGGAACCATATTGTCCCATACACTTCCTATACTTTGGGTCCAAGGAAACCATATTGCCCCATACATTTCATATATATATATAGGGTTGGGTTCATTTCAGAACTCTAAATAATTGCAGAACTTTCAGAACTCCTAATAAACAATCATTTTATATATATATTTTTTGTATTTAGGATCTTTTTATTATCTATTATATATATTTTAATGATTACATACATGTTAAAAATAGTTTACATATGTTTAATAGCCAAAGTATATATATGTGTAATAACTAGTTACATATATGTAAAAAAACTAGGTTACATATGTGTAATTATAAAATTACATATAAAAAATGTTAAAATTACTCTTAACATGTATGTAATCATAAAAATACACATAATAATTGATAAAATTATCCTAAACATAAAAATATATAAATAAAAAGATTGTTTATTAGGAGTTCTGCGAGTTCTGTAAATATTTATGGTTCTGAAATGATCCTTACCCTATATATATATATATATATATATATATATATATATATATAGTGTGGGATTCATTGGGGAACACCTAAAAAGTGGGGAACAGGGGAACCCCCTTAGGAACCCTTGAATTAACTTAATCAAGGGCTGAGGTTAGATTAATTTTTTTAAAGCTTAAAAAAGGCGGAGGGGTAATTTGGGCGTTTTTTAAAAGTTTGATTTAGGTTTTCTAGAGTGCATTGCATAGCTCTCAACCGTCGTCCCCCGCCGGAGAACGCAGATGATATCTTTTGGCCGTCATCACCGGATTAGGTGGCCGGAATCTATAGTGTTTATCGCCGAAGAACACTTAATTCTTATAATCATCGTTGATTTTCTTTATTTCGGCTTAGATATTTCAGATTTTTGTAAGTTTAATGGTTTGAAAAAGAATTTTGTTAACTCTGTTTCTTTACGATGTTCAGATCATTTATAGATCTATTTAGCATCCATCTAACATCTAGGTTGTACTAATTTACATATTTTCAGATCTGGTTTCCGAACACTGTTAGAAAACCATAGACGCTACCGATTTCGTTTGAGATCTATGGAGTATTATTTTGTAGGTTTTCAGATCTGAAAACCTCCTTTCAGTAGAACTTAGATCTCAGTTTAAGGTATCATCTGTTATGATTTTCTTTTAAGTTTTATTATTTAATTTAACATGATTATATGAAGTTATGATTATTTTTAGATGCTTGTTCATATTTTGTAGCTTTTTAAAAAAAAATATTTAACATGTTAATTTGTTTTATTTCAAGCTGATTTTTATATAGATTTGTTAATCATAAAATTAAAATGATATAACATGTTAAATAACATTTTTATTAAACACTTTATCATATATATGCTTTATGTTCATTTTGCAAAAGAGGTTTACTATATTATTTCCTTTTGTGAGCCATTGTTTTGATTCGGAAATCTCACTTGTTACTATATAAGCTTCACAACACTAACTGACTTTTAGTTGCAGTTTTTTCAGATACTTTTGTTGGCATGTTTTTCAGTAGATTAAGCATCAACTTCTCAGATCTGTACTTTGATTAAATAAAGTGATTGTGTTAGAATTGTTAGGTCTATGAACTATTGAGCATTAACAAGCTCCAGCCGCAACATTAACAGGATTCCACTTTGATGTTTCTTCACTATTGAGAAATCGATCGAATTGATCTAGTATGATTTGCAAAATATGCTTTTCATTTGAAACTGATGTTAGGTTTAAGCATTCGTAGATTTCTCAAGCGATATTTTTTTATGTTACATGTAAAATTACGTAACGATCGACTTTTTTAAATGTAAAAAGTATATATTTTTTACATGTTAAATCCGATCGATTTTGTACGCTGCTGATTGTGATGTAAAAAAAAATGTTTTACATGTTAATTGATTTTGTAAGCTGCTGATTATGATGTAAAAAATAAGTGTTTTACATGCTAAGCCAGATCAATTTTGTAAGTCGCTAATTGTGATGTATGTTTGTATGTATGTATGAATTTACTTCACCCAAATTATTTGGCTCATAGGTTTAATTACAATTATTTCAGCTTGATTTTGTGTTTTTGTTTTCTAAAATTTGTGTGTATATTGTTTGTTTTATTAAAGAGAAAGAAAATGGTTCCAGGAGGATTGATGAGGGCCGTCGTAAGACCTGACGGTAATGCTATGCTTTCTGATGGTGATCGAGTTTGAAATTGACTTGTGTTTTTGCATCTGTAATCATGATCTATTTTTTTGTATCATTTTGTTATTCAATTTTAGTGCATAGATAGTTTAAGTCTTAACTGATAGCTTTAGATGACAATTCTACCAATTTATCGATGCACACTTGTAGTTTTGGGATGGATATTTCTATACATGGGTCAAAAGGGTCGACCGGGTTGACCAACTGCCAATATATGTCCATTTCAAATGTAAATAACTAACATACGTAATATGGTTATAAATACTGTATTAACATAATAATAGTGGTGTTAACAGATTACTTTAGGTTAAGGAAACCGATGGTGTTCATGAAAGAGAACCCTTTTGATAATAGTGGTGTGTACACATGCTATTTTTTCATTACTAAGCTGCTTGTTATTTTGTACATTCAGAAGCAGAGTTGTAATGGTTGATGCTTGCACCAGAGTTTCAAGAGGATTCAAGAGCTTCTATAATCGAGCCAAATCGATAGACTCTACGGAGTTGTGGCTCATACAATGGCCAAAAGATCAAGTAAGATGTATTCATGTTTGATAAGAATTTTTTTGTACTTATTGTTTTAGTGTTTTATGCGTCTCTTATCTCACACAATGGACAAGTGGTAGCCTAAAAATCGTTTTACTTGTTTTAGCGTTTTATGCATTTCTTATATGCAAAAAATTAAAAAAAAAATTAAAAAGATATAATTTTTTAAATAAACGAGTTGGCTCGAGCTTTTGACGAGCCGTGATCGAGCCCAACACTCGGCCCAGCTCGTTTACAACCCTATTTGCCAGGCGCAACTGCAATTGTGAGTTGGCAAGTAGTTTGTAATATCACACAAGCGAAAGGCTGAGCCTGCGATGTTGTGTGTCGTTTTCACATTTTCACCTTATTACAATGAATCAATCATCCCTTGCCCGACTTGAGCTTGTAGCGCAAGCTCTAGCACTGTTTCTTCCAGCCTAAGCTTTAATTGTCTTGTTTGAGAACCAGACCGAACTCTTGACAGCTTGCGTTAGAATCCAACGTCGAACCGTCCCAAAGTCGTTACCCTATGGGGACCACTGTGGGAGTGTGGGGTTCTTAACCGGCCCCTACTTATTGACTACCATGGCAGGTATTCAGCTCGAATCTCTCTCTTCAACAGGGATGACACTGTGGAACTAGACAAATCTGCGTTCAACATTATATTTTTATGTGAATCTAATCTTTCATGGGAACCATTGCAGGTGTTTTGTCTATTAGTGCTACAGAAGCATTCAATCAGCAGCTTTCAGTTGGTGAAGGATGTATAGGAACTAAAAAAGAAGTTGATCCTTCGACAAAGATTAAGTTACTAGAACTGGATTAGGAGGCTACAAATATAATGCAATATTCTCTTTGTTTATATTAATTTTCGTTTTAGTTTATGACATCAAATCCTACTTATAAGATTTGGTTTTCTAATATCATTAAGCTCTCATCTACTGTGAACAAGAGGTCATATGTATTATCGCTTCGTGTTTAAATACTTAAATAAAGTTTTGTGTGTAGTCTATGCGGGCTCAAAATATTAAAATAAATTAATTTAACATGTTAAAAAAATGTTTGCATTGTTCAACTAAACTTGATTTGACTTTATTTGACCAAATATATTAAAATAAGTTTTGTACAATAAACTTTAACATGATGAAATGTTGACTTGTTCTACTAGGTTCGATTTAAATTTATTTAACATGTTAAATTAACTTATTTTAGTATTTTGAGCCCTTATAGACTACACATAAAACTTTATTTAAGTATTTTGAACTTTAGGCTGAAATTCAATATATAATTTGGTTAAATAAAGTTGAATCGCACCTAGTTGATCCACGCAGACTCTCATTTAACATGTTAAAGTTTATCGTACAAAGATTATTTTAACATGTTTGGTCAAATAAATTCCAATCGAGTTTAGATGATCAATGTGAACGCTCATTTAACATGTTAAATTTATTTATTTTAATATTTTAAGCCTGCATAAACTCCACACAAAACTTTATTTTAGTATTTTATACTCTAATCCAAAATTTAATATATAATATGGTCAAATAAAGTTAAATCGAACCTAGTAGACCAAGGCAAACTCTCATTTAACATGATAAAGTTTATTGTACAAAACTTATTTTAACATGTTTGGTCAAATAAAGTCGAATCAAGTTTAGTTGATCAAAGCAAACTTTTCTTTAACATGTTCCATTAATTTATTTTAATATTTTGAGCCCGCATAAACTACACACAAAACTTTATTTTAGTATTTTATACTCTAATCCAAAAGTTAATGTATAATATGGTCAAATAAAGTTAAATCGAACCTAGTAGATCAAGGCAAACTCTCATTTAACATGATAAAGTTTAATGTACAAAACTTATTATAACATGTTTGGTCAAATAAAGTCGAATCAAGCTTAGTTGATCAAAGCAAACTTTTCTTTAACATGTTAAATTAATTTATTTTAATATTTTGAGCACGCATAAACTCCACACAAAACTTTATTTTAGTATTTTATACTATAATCCAAAATTTAATATATAATATGTCAAATAAAGTTAAATCGAACCTAGTAGATCAAGGCAAACTATCATTTAACATGATAAAGTTTATTGTACAAAACTTATTTTAACATGTTTGGTCGAATAAAGTCGAATCAAGTTTAGTTGATCAAAGCAAACTTTTCTTTAACATGTTAAATTAATTTATTTTAAAATTTTGAGCACGCATAAACTCCACACAAAACTTTATTTTAGTATTTTATACTCTAATCCAAAAGTTAATATATAATATGTTTAAATAAAGTCAATTATTTAACGTTTAACATGTTAAATTTATTTTTATTAATATTTTGAGCCAGCATAGACTCTATTTCTTTCTTCATGCTACACAAGTCCCTCAAACCCTATCAAATCCATACTCACACAAACGTTATTATAAGTTTTTTAACGCTAATTCGAAATTCAGTATATAATATGGTTAAATAAAGTTGAACCAAATCTAATTGATCAATGCAAACTCTAATTTAAAACGTTAAATTTATTTATTTAAATATTTTAAGCCCGCATAAACTCCACACAAAACTGTATTTTAGTATTTTTATACTCTAATCCAAAATTTAATATATAATATGGTCAAATAAAGTTAAATCGAACCTAGTAGATCAAGGCAAACTCTCATTTAACATGATAAAGTTTAATGTATAAAACTTATTTTAACATGTTTGGTCAAATAAAGTCGAATCAAGTTTAGTTGATCAAAGCAAACTTTTCTTTAACATGTTAAATTAATTAATTTTAATATTTTGAGCACGCATAAACTCCACACAAAACTTTATTTTAGTATTTTATACTCTAATCCAAAATTTAATATATAATATGGTCAAATAAAGTTAAATCGGACCTAGTAGATCAAGGCAAACTCTCATTTAACATGATAAAGTTTAATCGGACCTAGTAGATCAAGGCAAACTCTCATTTAACATGATAAAGTTTATTGTACAAAACTTATTTTAACATGTTTGGTCAAATAAAGTCGAATCAAGTTTAGTTGATCAAAGCAAACTTTTCTTTAACATGTTAAATTAATTTATTTTAATATTTTGAGCCCGCATAAACTACACACAAAACTTTATTTTAGTATTTTATACTCTAATCCAAAAGTTAATATATAATATGGTCAAATAAAGTTAAATCGAAACTAGTAGATCAAGGCAAACTCTGATTTAACATGATAAAGTTTAATGTACAAAATTTATTTTAAAATGTTTGGTCAAATAAAGCCGAATAAAGTTTAGTTGATCAAAGCAAACTTTTCTTTAACATGTTAAATTAATTTATTTTAATATTTTGAGCACGCATAAACTCCACACAAAACTTTATTTTAGTATTTTATACTCTAATCCAAAAGTTAATATATAATTTGGTCAAATAAAGTCTATTATTTAACGTTTAACATGTTAAATTTATTTTTATTAATATTTTGAGCCCGCATAGACTTTATTTCTTTCTTCCTGCTACACAAGTCCTTCAAACCCTATCAAATCCATACTTACTCACACAAACGTTACTATAAGTTTTTTAACGCTAATCCGAAATTCACTATATAATATGATCAAATAAAGTTGAACCAAATCTAACTGATCAATGCAAACTCTAATTTAACATGTTAAATTTATTTAT
Source organism: Helianthus tuberosus (assembly GCA_030545235.1). Taxonomy (NCBI): domain Eukaryota; kingdom Viridiplantae; phylum Streptophyta; class Magnoliopsida; order Asterales; family Asteraceae; genus Helianthus; species Helianthus tuberosus. Next base: position 213,139,044 of record CM060399.1, on the reverse strand, counting down.
TTAAATATTTTGAGTCTGCATAGACCCTGTTTCCTTCTTCTGGCTACAAATGCTCTACCCTCCTAAATCCATCCTCACACAAAACTTTATTTTAATTTTTTTAACTTTAATACGAAATTCAATATATAATGCAGTCAAATAATGTCTTTCATTTAACATTTAACATGTTAAATTTATTTACTTAAATATTTTGAGCCCGCATAAATTGTATTTCCTTTTTCCTGCTACACAAATTCCGCAAATCCATACTCACACAAACGTTATTTTATTTTTTTAACTCTAATCCGAAATTCAATATATAATGTGGTACAATAAAGTTGAACCGAATCTAATTGACCAATGCAAACTTCATTTAACATGTTAAATTTATTTATTTTAATATTTTTAACGTTATGTTTAAAAAAATTGTTTTAAAGTGAACTTTTAACATTATATTTAACAAGTTTTTTTGAAAGTAAACTTTAAATACAATAAACTAACATGTTAAATTTAAATATTTGGTCCTATAGGTTGGTACCTTCATAGATCATTAACATTATTGGTAATCTAAAAGTTGAAACAATCCAAATAGAAAGAATGACTATGTCCAATATCGTTGCATTGCAACGGTAGAGGTATTGGTGGGCGATGATAGGAGATCTTGGGAATCTTGGGCTCGATTCTTGAGCCAAACAGGTTTTACAGGTATCTTCACTGTCGTGCCTATGTGCAGGAAAGTTACTGGGTTTTCACCGAAATTGGTGTTTGGTGACTCGGGTTACTCTCAGAGCACTTGATTTGTCTAGTGAGTACCCAAGAGTGCTCGAGTTTGATTTGTTAGCCCTTTAAAAGAAAAAGAAAAAAAAAAGAATGACTATTTTGAGATTAGATGATGTTTTGATGTACCGTACTACTACTTACTTTGAATTCACCTTAATAAGTTAATTAATGATAGATATATTGTTAAAATTATCTATAATATTGTCTTCGGTAAAAAAAAATACAAATAGAACTGTTGTTCACTTCATTTTTTAAGTCAACGAACCATCACTCACCTTGTTGCTTTTCTTTTTGGCCAGCAAAGAATACTATTATTGGAAAACCAACAAACAAACATACAATGAGACTTAGCAAGAGACTAAGACCACATGAACACACCAAGATAGCCAAAACAAAACATACACCCCCTACCAATTAAACAAAGTCTATATTGGTAAAATCATTCCAGTTCTCTTTTCACAACACTCCGATCCGACTGCTTTTCTCCACCCACCAGTAGGAACCGAATTTGATTTCTTCCAGCACCATGCTTACGGTCTTGTGTTTCCAGTTGAATATTTTATTGTTGCCAAAGTCTTCACATGTCTTGACTACTACAGTGAGAAAACATGGATGCCACACTATCGAAATTTGTCCGAATCGCAATCTTCACCCAAACACAAACAAGCCACCACACTGCTTTGGCGAAGTGGACGCCTACCAGCAGATGGTCAGTCATCTCTTGTTCGATGCCGCAGATCTTGCATCCCCTCTCTCTCTTCACATTCCTTTTCGTTAGCATCGACCATCGAGATTTTGTGAAGGGCCACTCTCCAACAAAAGTAGTTAACTTTCGGCACCGCAATATCGTTCCAGATTATGGGATTGGGCTGCGCCCCCTGGTTTATTCTATTTTCTAAATCGATGTACGCCTGTTTAACCGAAGGCATGATCATAACACCAGCAGTAACCCATCTCCACACATCCCCAGTTGTTGTGATGTTTTGCTTCTCAAGAAGGCCCGGCAACTCGACCCACTCGCTTCTTTCCGCTGCAGAATCAGGGGGATTCCGCCACGCTAGATCCCAACAGATGCCTTGATTAACCCCCTTGAAGCAGTCTTGTATGACTGTTTTTTTGTGTTGCACCAGATTGAAGATCCGCGGGAATTGGTCCTTCAGTCTGTCACCTTCCGTCCATTTGTCGTATCACATCATCCCCTTATCTCCACCTTGATAGTACTAGGGTCTCCGGTTCCATCATTGACAATTAAGCTTTGTTAAGTGAAAAAAAAAAACATAAGGAAAAGTAAATGTAACTTTCTATTTTTTTCATTTATCCAAATCACTTTATCTTGTATATGTATGTATCCTTTAAAATGACACAAATTTAACTAACATAACTATCATTCTATTTTTATTATATGATTTCAAAAAAAAAAACACATTATAAGTAGAAAAATCTAATCTTAACAACGTTATCTTAGTGCAAGAATGATCCAAATTAAAATTACTTATAACTATAAAGGCCTTGGATTTACGATTGGAGAGTGCAACTATAAGCAATCAGACCGTAGAGCCTTGTGAACAAACATATCTTGCGCCATCGTCTTCAGTTGACCTTTTTCAAATTTAGATCTAACTAGTATGATTCCCATGCACGTTGCAGCGCAGACATCACGTTAAATCGAGCCGAGCCGTCGTTAATATTTCAACTAAAACCTTTAAAAATGGTAGATGCACAGTACCCCCGACCGTGGAAGGGATCCCCCTTCCCAAGCTAGCGAAGCGACAACGCTGGCTGACTGTGAAACCCCTGCCAACCCGAGGGGCCGAAACATGTTTCGAACCCGTGACCTCGAGTGTTCTCGGGCCGGTTTAAGGTGGGGGCCGGTGGCCACTGGGCTGACACCCAATGGTTGACTAAAACCTTAGGTAAGAGCCTAATATGGCAAATTCAGTAAGTAAGACCAACTGGGAGAGTGAACTCTAAGCTACCACCATCTCATAGCTCACAAATCAAAGACACAATTCGATTCGCCCATCCACATGTCCAAATCATGATATGCTAATTAGGCATATCTACACCTAGTTGTCAAACAAACCAACTTATTAGGGATCCATACAATAGTTCAGGCACATATATTAGGGTTTAACTACTAAATTGAAGTATAGAAAGCACAATATGTTGTCAAAATCCTCCTCCTCACATGAACAATCCACTTACAGTTATGTTGTAAGTTTTGAAAACGCTATCAATTTCAAAGAACCTACAAAGTTCATCTCAAAAACTTAAATCTACCAATCCTTGTCAACTTTTTAAACTATGTCCTTCAATTTCAAGCACACGCAGTCAATCACCAAAATCGAACTGAAATATCATAGTAACTAACTGCAACACTGATTAGAGTTTCAATTCCAGACAAATCGTGATGTTTCTAGTTGCAATATCAATCAAATTTAGTAGACAGATGCAATTAAATTTAAATTGACAAACCTAGTTAAAGAAACCGTTGATGCATCCAAACATCGAACGAAATTCAACTCAATTCGCTAAATGTCGTGTCTCCATCGACGGAGTGATGAGTAAATACAACTCAATTCGCTAGAACCTTGCGTCGGTACGATCGAACAGTGGAGGAGCTAGGGTTACGACTTAGGCTTTCTTAGTGGTGGTGGCGTTGGTGGTGGTAGTGGTGGTAGTTCTTCAGAGGAGGTAGGGTTTGCAACTGTGGATGGAGTAGTGTTTTTGATACGCAAAGTTAATGAAATATAGTTGGACAAAAATGCCCTTGTTCCCTAGTTCCCCACTTTTTTAATGTTCCCCAATGAACCCTCCCCTATATATATATATATATATGTGTGTGTGTGTGTGTGTATATTGTTTTGTTTAATTTTATAAAAACATTATAAGATAACAATAATAAGTTAAAAATTTGATGCAACTTATAATTTTTAAGTAAAACTAATATGAAGTGTATTGCCCTATACGCTTCCTATTAAACTTATGGGAATCGTATTGGGCAATACGCTTCCTATTGGGTCACTTTTCAGCCGTTTATAGTTTTGAATTGCGTGCGCGTCAGAGAATATTGTACCAATAGGAACCGTATTGCCCAATACGCTTCCAATTGGTGTCGCATTTAATGCTTCAAACCCTATGGGAAGCGTATTGGCCTATATGGTTTCTATCGAGGGATGTACAAAAACATTATAAGATAACAATAATAAGTTAAAACAAAAGATATAAGATATTTTGTTAAACCAAAATATAAATAAGAAATTGTGTATGAAACAAACGATATAAGACATTTTGTTAAACCAAAAGGGAGTTGGTATTACTATAGAGTATAGATTATAGAAATGTAATTTTTTTTCTTTACATTCCTACATGCGTGTACTAAACAAATAAAAGTTAATGTGACAATAATTATAATTAAATTTATTTTATAGCATTTATGAAAAAAAGGAGAGAGACTTAAGACTAAAGCTCATTTTATACCATATATATAGTTACAGTATTTTGTGTTACAGTATCATGCAAAACTTTTGAATCCGGTAGCTCCACCGCACCACCGTCGTCTCACCTCCGTAATCACCACCTCTCTCTCCTCTTTATCCACATAATCGTACACCTATACACATTCCTCATTGTAATATACCAATATTCATAGATCTACTCATTCACACAACAAAAAACATCTTCACGTTTGCGTGTGCCCTAATTTCGTCATTTTCCCTAAATTCTAGTGTTTAAAATCATATCTTTAGCATATAAAAATCAATACTCCTTTCCCCAAAAACGGTGGATTTCACTTCATTACTCCTTTCCCCAAAACACATCAAATCCCAAATTCCATCAAAATCATCACCGATCTCACCACTCTGCATATCAACAGCTTCACTGATTTTGCAAAATGGGGGTTTCAGTTTTACCACACGGGTTGGATTTGTTAAGCATTTGAAGGATGATTTCAAGGAATTGTTTCACTTGTTGGGTTAATCAATCAATGGATTGCATGGGTTTTATGTTTTTCTTCTTCGCACGCAAGGTGTTCGACGAAATGCCTAGGTGATTTCTTCGGGGTTTTTTAGCGTAGCGGTTCAATTACCTTTTGACCCATCATCTGCGATTCCTTTTGGATTGGGTTTTTCTTTATTGGAGGTGGCGTACGCGACATTATCTAAGTGTCGACTCCACTTACTTAGTTTTGTTATGGTTGGTTCTAATGGTAGCGGTTTTTGGCCTTGTCCTTTCCGACGGTTTCATTGTTGCCCCGATGGCTTGGTGGGGGCTAAGGGATTCCCAAGGTTAATGGCACATATCAAGAGTCACCATTTGGGCTCTGACGAGAGGAAAGATTCTTTGAGATGTGCAATTGCTGGCGATCTTAATCTTTTTACCTCTGTTTGTGAAGCTTTGAGGGTGTCCGAACAATGGTTATGTGGTGAGTGTATGTGCCCTCATGCTTTCAGTCGGGCGTGCCACCATGAGAATAAGGTTATTCGGTTTGTGCCAGGTGAGAGAGATGAACATGGTTTTATTGATGGCATTACTAGACCCAGTGTTGAAAACGTTGATACCTCGTTGGAAGAGTTAGGTGTAGATATTGCTTTGCTTGACCGTGTTTTCTCTCTCCCCATCAAGACTGTTAAGAGTATCCCCCTTAGTTGTCGTATGGCATTTGCCCAAGTCTTAACTGCAGCTTTGGACAAGGTGGTTGCTATGCCTGATTCTGTTGAGGCATGGGTTCGACTTTTGATATTACCACGTTGCACCTTGCGGGTGTTCAAGCCTGTTGGTCGTCAGGACAAGAGGTCGGGAAATAGGAATACGGGCCAATGCCTTAGCATCCAGCGGTCTTTGGCTCAGTGGAGTGATCGTGAGGGTTTTGCCACTCTTGTCCAATCGTTATTTGATCAACCCGCGAGGGGGGTTACAGATGGAATCAAAAAGGGCACTGAGGATGATAATGAGTGTGGGGGGACCAATGTGAAACAATGTTTACGTAAGGTTGCTAATGGTCATTTCACTGCAGCGGTTAAGGTTTTATGCTACTCGGGGGTCGCCCCTCTCAATAAGAATACTCTGGAGGCTTTAGTGGCTAAGCACCCATGTATGCCCCCTCCTTCCATGCCTGCCTCCTTGCCTTCTGAGTCTCCTCTTGTGGTGGAGTCCGATTGTGTGCTCGGGTGTATTAAATCTTTCCCCAAAGATACGTCGTGCGGGAGAGACGGCTTAAGGGCCCAACATCTTTTAGATGCCTTTTGTGAGGAGGGGTCTGTGATTGCTGATAGCCTGCTTAGGGCTATTTCAGCTATGGTTAATTTGTGCTTGGGGGGGAGGTGCCCGAGGAGTCTGGCGGAGTTTGTTGCTTCTGCTCCTCTTACACCTCTTCTCAAACCGGATAATGAGATTAGGCCTATCGCTGTTGGGTTGATTTGGAGGAGGGTGATCTCCAAGGTGGCCATGGAAGGTGTTGGGAAGGAGATGGCCAAATACATTGGCGATTTCCAGTTTGGGGTAGGGATTCCGTGTGGGGCAGAGGTCGTTCTTCATAGTGCGAACAGATTCCTTGATGAGTACCACCAAGATGGGTCTCTTGCTATTCTTACTGTTGATTTTTCGAACACTTTTATTTTGGTTGATAGGACAGCCCTACTGTACGAGGTAAGGAAAATGTGTCCTTCTATTTCTACGTGGGTCGATTTTTTATATGGTCAACCAGCTAGATTATATGTGGGGGATGAGTATATTTGGTCTTCTACTGGCGTTCAGCAGGGGGACCACTTGGGGCCCCTCCTTTTTGCCCTTGTTCTACACCCCCTTGTTCACCGAATAAGGGATCGCTGCAAACTTCTATTTCACGCCTGGTACCTAGATGACGGAACGCTTATTGGAGATGCCACCCAAATGGCTAATGCTTTAGATATCATCAGAGCTGAGGGTCCTTCCTTAGGGCTTCAACTTAATATAAAGAAAACTGAAGTTTTCTGGCCAACCTGCAATGGTGTAAAGGTTCAGGAGGGCTTATTCCCACGAGGGATTGGGAGGCCGGTGCTGGGTGTGAAACTCCTGGGGGTGCCGTTAGTCATGATGCAGAGTTTATTAGTGGTATGGCTCTTAAAAGAGCGAACTGTGCAGTCGAGCTGATGAGGTGGCTTAAACGCCTACGGGACCCTCAGAGCGAGCTCCTCTTGCTTCGTTCTTGTATGAGTGTTGCTAAATTACTGTTTGGTCTTCGAACGTGTCAACCTTCTTTGGTCAGGGGAGCTGTCTCTGTTTTTTATGATGGCCTCCGGGGAACATTAGAGGATATTGTTGTTTGTGGGGGTGCCTTTTTTGGAGATCTCCAGTGGAGGTTGGCTTCTCTCCCGACCCGGTTCGGAGGCTTAGGGATTTGTACGGCCGAGGATGCCTCTTCATATGCTTTCGTGGCTTCAAGGGCCTTGGGGTTTACAAGACCACATACTCCGAGAATGTGGTGGGGTTGTTTTAGACTCTGATTACAGGAGTGCGTTGGACCTTTTGCATAGTTCTCTTCCCGACCTTGATATTGGCGGTTTCTACATTAAAGACACCGCCCCTCCTAAATCCCAGAAAATTCTGGCGAATGCCTTATATGGCGAAATTGTCAAGAGGTTTGAAGAGAAGTTTGTTTTATCCCCTCGGCAAAGAGCTGTGTTTGAATGTCTACGTGCCCCACATGCTCAGGATTTTCTGTCTGTCGCACCTATTGAAGGCTTGGGGAAACACATGTCGGCTGTGGAATACCGTGCTATCCTTAGATACCGACTGATGATTCCTTTGTTCCCAGTTGACGAGCCATGTCCGGTATGTCGCAAAGCGTGTTTGGATTCTTACGGCGAGCACGCGATCCACTGTAAAGAGCTACCAGTGTTTAAATATCGACATGATTGAGTGAGAGATGTGTTATGTGATGTTCTTAAGCGGGCCGGGATCTCTGCCAAAAAGGAGGCTCCAGTAAATTTCCTGACTGACCCCTTAGAGGGGAGGTCCACTTTACGCCCGACGGACATCCTTGTGTTTGGATGGGAAGGGGGGAAACACGCTTGTGTAGATCTAACTGGAGTCTCCCCCCTTGTCGGGCTCAAGGACAAGGGCTTTGTCGTAGGGCAAGCGGTGCTCAAGGCAGAGGCGAGCAAAGTGCCAAAACATGAGAAAGCCTGCCGGGAGAATCAACATGTGTTTGTCACGTTTGCGTTTGATACCTTTGGTGGTCTCGCTCCTGACGCTGTGCGACTCTTGAATCGGGTTCAAAAAGTCGTTAATAGTAATTCTTCGTCGCTAAAGGTTTCAAACTTTGTATTTAGTAGAATTGGTTTTTCTATTCAAAAGGGGGTGGCGGCGCAACTTGTTGCCCGACTACCTGCCATTGCTTTGTAATTGCCCTTTTTCGTGTGGAATGATATAACCATGAAAGGAAAGATATATATATAGGGGGCCGCTAGAATGAGAACCACCTCGAGTTATGAGAACCGCGAGAACCACACCGTACGGGGCGAGGTGGACCAAATTTTTTTTTTCAAAAACGTAGATGCATGTATTATAAACACATTCGTAAAAAGTTTTTTTTTAAAAAAAATGCCGTGTGTGTAGTTTTTTACACCACAAGTTTGTGGTTTACGAGTTCCGTAAACCTCGCCCCGGATCAAGTAGTTCTCGCGGTTCTCATAACTCGAGGTGGTTCTCATTCTAGCGGTCCTCATTCTAGCGGTCCCCTATATATATATATAGGGGACCGCTAGAATGAGAACCACCTCCAGTTGTAAGAACCGCGAGAACCACTTTCTAACCATTGGATCAAGTAGATGGATGGATGAGATTAAAAGTATTAAAAAATAATATTAAGTATTTTTTGTCTTATTATGTCTTTTATATTTTAATCTAAAAGGGTATTTAAGTAAAATTACATTATTTTGTCTTTTTACCTTTATTGTTTTTTATTACTTTTTAGTATTATTATATTAGATTTTTATTTTTTAAACTTAGTTTTTTTTTATTAAACATTTTCACATTCAGATTTATTTACAGATTTTTACGTTTAACGTTTTACGTTTTTACGCCCGGCCTATTCACGCCTCGTTTTTTGACGCGCCGTTTTTACGCCCGGCCTATTCACCCTCGTTTTTTTACGCGCCGTTTTTACGCCCGACTTTTTCACACGTCATTTTTTCAACGCGCCGTTTTTACGTTTTACGCCCCGGTTTTTTACGTTAGCGTTTTTTTACGTTTTATGCGCCGGTCGTTTACGTTAACGTTATTTTACGTTTTACGCGTCGGTTTTTTACGTTTTACGCCCCGGTTTTTTACGTTTTACGCGTCGGTTTTTTACGTTAACGTTTTTTTACGTCTTACGCGCCATTTTTACGTTAACGTTATTTACGTTTTACGCGCCGGTTTTTTACGTTTTACTCGCCGGTTTTTTACGTTAACGTTTTTTTACGTTTTACGCGCCGGTTTTTTACGTTAACGTTTTTTAGGTTAACATTTTTAAATTCAGGTTTTTTACGTTAACGTTTTTTAAGTTTTGGTAAAAAATATTTACGTTTTTTACGTTTTACCTAAACTTTTTACGTTTTACGTTAAAAAGTTTACGGTTTACGTCAAAAAGTTTACGGTTTAATTTTTTTTTTTACAAAAACTTTTTTACGCAAAAACGAACGCACCCAGAAATCGCAAACTTACGCGACGGTTTCTAACGTTAACATTTTACGTTTTACGTAAAACTTTTTACGTTTTACTTTAAAATTTTTACATTTTACGTTTAACGTAAAAAGTTTTACGTTTTACGTAAAAAGTTTTACGTTTTACCTAAAAAGTTTACGTTTTACGTAAAAAGTTTAATTTTTTTTTACAAAAACTTTTTTACGCAAAAATGAACGCACTTAGAAATCGCAAACTCGGAGGGTGTCTCAGATATATCGTTATCATCATCGACTAGGGTGAAAAATAAAAAAAAACAACATCAAAACTAAGTGTATCTCGAAAAGAAAAAAAAACGGGTTAAAAAAAACGAAGTTTTGGCTCAGATTTCCCGATAATCAGATGCTGCAAAGTGGGGTTGCGGGTTCAATAACCTACCCTCCACCATCTTTGCCGCGCCATGGTCAGTTTTTTTTTTTTTTTGCATCATCACAGCCGATTCAATAAGGCACCATATTCAACCGATTTAAACATTCAAAAGGAACAAGAACATCAATCAACAGATTCAACAGCAACAAAAACCCAGATTCAACAGATTCAACATATCAATACCAACATATCAAACCCACAATCCACTGTTAAAAATCACCAGGAAATCAAGAAACATAGTTCACCGATCAAACAAAAATCACCAGAAAATCAAAAATCATTGATCAAAAATCAACAAGAACAAACCCACAAAGTTCATCAGACAAAAATCTAGAAACCCCATCAAACAAAAATGAAACCCCATCAAACAAAATAAAGAAACCCCCATCAAAAATCAAGAAACCCCAACTCAAACCTGCATCCGGCTTCACCGGCTCAGCCACCGCCGCCGGCCCTCTCCACCCACCCACCATCCCCAACGCCACCCGCCGCCGCCTCCAACCCCCCAAAACCCCCACTGGTCTCCCCACAAAAACCACCACCGGTGGCTGCCGGTGACGAACAGTTGCAGGTGGTGTTCGTCGTCGATGTGATGTGGAGAAGATGAAGATGGAGTGGAGTTGCAGGTTGGTCGGAGACGGTGCCGGAGAAGATATCAGCAGAGGAAAGGAGGTTGTTAGAAGGTGGAGTTGCAGGTAGGTGTAATATGCGATGAAGGAGACGGTGCCGGAGAAAATATCGTCTGGGAAGGAAGAAGGATTGGGTTTTCAAAGTAAATTGATTTTTGAATTGGGGGTTTCTAATGTGCAGTGAGATTTTTAAAACAAAAAGAGGAGAGGGGAGAGATGAATATTAAATGAAGAGAGAGGGAATATATGACACTTGGGTAAAAGACCAAAATACCCTTTCTGTTGGCATAATCTGATTAGCTTAGAGTGGTTCTCACGGTTCTTACAACTGGAGGTGGTTCTTATTTTAGCCGCCCCCTATATATAGGGGAAGGTTCTATTCAGAACACCAAATATTGCGAGAACACGCAGAACAAAATGAATCACTCGTTTTTTTCAATCTTAAAATCCTAAAAAGTAAATGAAAATGTTATAAATGTAAGATTTATAGTTTCTCACACTAGAATTTAAAACAAAAAATGAAAAATCTTCCGTTTTTAAATAACCTACACACATGTAGGTTATGTGTAGGCTAAATTACCTACATGTATGTAGACTATGTGTAGGAAAAAATATATGATTTTTTATGTATATATAATACACATATGAATGTAGAAGCATAAAATTTAAGAAATATGAATCTTAAATCCCAAAATTTAGCCACTTAGAGTTGTTCTTTTTGTTCTCGCAATAATAAGTGTTCTGTAATGATCCTTATCCTATATATATATATATATATATAGTTTTTCCTAGGAATGTTTTAATGGATATTGAATACATTTATTTTGATTTTCTATCGACGGCAATCTTTAGCCTAGTGGTATCATTATCGTGAGGGTTTAAGTGTTGTTATAAACAAATAAATAATAGATTTAGAAGTAGAATTATTAAAGAGTGTTTGAGTTATTCAGTTAAAAAAATATTATGATTTTATATGATTAATGTTTAACACATGTAAAATACTATAATACTTGTTGGAAAACTATAATTCTAATGACACTTGTTCTAACAAGTCAAAAAAAAGTAACTCTGGTACATTATAAAACAGAAAAAAAAAAAAAAAAAAAAAATCTTAGCTTAGAAATATAATTTTTTGCACGTTTTGTTGACATTGTGAAAATTTAAGTGGGGTAAAAATATTAAATGAGGAAAAAAACCTGTATAGAAGAATCACATAAATACATTTATCTAGAATCATATAAATACATTTATCTTTTTTTTACGGCAAATTTTCTTTATTCCCTTTTATACGGATGACTTGAATGGTGGAACCAACCCAGTAATTATTTGTTGGTGTGTGGAGAAGGGGTTGAATCATATTTTTCAAGAGGTGTGATTAAGTTTTTTCCTAAAAAAATACACTAGTTTTTTTTTTCAACGGGTGCGTCCGCCCACCCACATAGGTCCGCCCCTGCTTGAACTCAAGACCTCCTCTTAAAATGTTTAAAAGTTTTACCTTTTTCAATGCACCTTATTGATCATAAATACATTTATCAATTATATTGAAGTTTATTAACAGAAAAAAAAAAAGATAATCTATCTTTTTCTTTCCTACGACCAACACTACACACATATCATGAAAGTCTCTTCTGAGAATCAGGTAAGTGTTATATATCTCGGAAAGCATGTACAATATGTATTTCTATAAAGAGTAAATTACTGTTTTGGCTCATATGGTTTAGCCAGTTTAACTATTTCAGTCTAAAAAGGAATATTTTAACATATCAGACTCCGAGGTTGTATTTTATAACGGTTTTACCCCTGACAATAACTTTGTTACTTTTTTGCTGTTATGTGTAAGAGTAATTAAGTCATTATATACCTTAGGGGATGTTTTTTTATAATTACAAAGTTCTTTTAATATTTAAGAGATTATTAAAAAAAATACATTTTTTAAGCCATCTATCGTTTCTAAAATTGTTCCTTTTTAAACTATTTGCTTTATAAAATCGTTGTTTTTAAAGTTGTTTGTATTTTAAAGTTTTTTTAAACACATCATTTTATATCATTCTTTATAAAATCATTTATTTTTTAAACATTATTAAACAACTCACTTTTTTATGTCGTTCATTTTTTAAATTTTACAAAACGATGTGTATAAAAAACAAAAGAAATGTAAGATTTGAAAAAAAAGAAATATTCTAATAAAAAGTTTACAAAAGAACGTTCATTTTTCAAACTTTTTTTAGAATGCTATATCTTTTTTTCAAATCTTTCATTTTTTGAACCGTTTGTTTATTCAAAATTCGTTATTTTATTAACCTTTCGTTTATTAAATTCTTGCATTTTTAGTACCTTGCGCTTGTTAACTTATTTTTTAAGGTTTTATTTTTTTATAAACGTCCTTTTTTAATCTTCGTTTTTTAAACCACTCGTTCGTTTAAAATCGACCATTTCTAATTCCATCGATTTTTGAAATCGTTCATTTTCTGAAGTTCTTTTTCCCTAACTATTATAAGTAAACTGAATACAAAATTTAAAAAATGAAAGATTTAAAAAACGGTTCTAAAAGGAATGGTTTAAAAAGAAACGCTTTTAAAAGGTAACGACTTAAAAAAACGAATTGTTTAAAAAAGTTAAAAAATGATTTAAAAAAGAACGGTATAAAATGAATCGTTTAGAAAAACTTTAAAAGACAAACAACTTTAAAAAGAACGATTTTAATAAACAAACGGTTTAAAAATGAATAACTTTAAAAACGAAAGACGGTTTAAAAAAAAAGTTAAAAAAAATGATTTTAAAAACGATGTTTATAAAAAACAAACGCTTAATGAAAATACATATTTATTTGTATATATAAAACATATTTTCTTAAAGAGTAAGTTGCCAAAATGGTCCCTGAGCTTTGGTCACTTTTGCCACTTTAGTCTAAAACTCAAACCTTTTGAATCTGGGTCCCTGTGGTTTCAATTTTGTTGCCATTTTCATCCAAAAGCAAAATCTGGTCAGATTTTTTAGTTAACATCCAACTTTTTTTATCTTTTTTCTCCCTTTTAATGAAGGGCAAAATTTATCTTCCCCAATCTTCACCACCTCTACTTTTCACCACCAACACCACCACCTCACCCCGTCGGAAAACGCAACCACTTCACCCTCCCACCATCATCTTCAACCACATCCAGTGGCGAAAGTTGAGATTTCCGACCGGGGGGTCGAAACCGTATATATCTAAAAAAATTTATAGAACCGGGGGGTCGAATGTCACACCCCAACCGATAGCGGAAACATCAGAGTGAGACGAAAACATGATTGTTCATAGCATCATAACACTAATTGTGGCAATATAAATTAATCAAGATTTCATAAATACTAAATGTCATACATTGTTCCAAAACATGATCAAATTGTATCAAACATAAACCAAAACATTGTTTATTTCTAAGGTGTGTTTCTAAGTCCACCTTAGCTTGTTTCTTCATCCCATCTTCTATCAACCTGCAACATGTATTAAAATAATGATCAACAAATATGTTGGCGAGTATACAAGTTTGATACATAGCATAATAGTAAAAATGTTTAAATGTGCTCATATCCAACATGAATAATGCATACAAGTTACCAATATGCTGAACGGGTGTAAACTATATGTCAAACCAAAGTTTCCAACGCAATCATGATTACCCAACATCGTCGAGACGAAGAGGGTGTAACATGTTTTACTTAACAATACCCTAAGAATCGGGGCAGTGCGTTAATCCTATAGCGCTATAATTGTTAAGGTAGGCTAGCAAAGTTAATGAGCATATAGACACAATGTATACATAGCATATGAGATTAACAAGTATCACATGTTTTCATGTTTAATGTGGATAGAGTGTGATTTGAATAAAAAAGTCTCAAGTGTTGCTTGTTTTTGTATAATGTACATGCTGCACCCAAAGTGTTCAAAACGAAAATGAGATCGAGTATACTCACAGTTTTGCGTAAGGTAAACACTAAAACCGCGAGTGGAGTTGATGTAGTTCGAGCACCTAGATTACACTGAAATGGTTTAACGAGAGTATAAGTATTCTGCTGTGCAAGGGTGTTGAATCAGATCGTAAAATACATGAAATGTACGGGATAAAACAAGTAACAGGTTGATTCGTACGGATGGACATAGTCCATCCGTGCGGATCAACGTTTTTAGTAAAAACAGATCGGCTGTTATGGTTTGATACAAACTGATTTGGTTGTAAAACAGTGAAGTAAATAGTTCAAAACAGTAAATAAAAGGTTCGAATGTAATAACTGATGTTAAAACAGAAGGTAAAATGATTCAGTGTGGGTAATAGGTCCGTTCGTGCGTAGGGACATAGTTCGTCCGTACGAACCGACTGTTAGTGTTGTGAACCATTTTAGTTTTAAACTGATTTCATTGAAAAGGTGAAATGGTTGTTTAATTTATTTAAATCAGTGGATAAAACAGTTAAACAACGATAACAAGTGTGAAAACAGAAATCAAAACGGAATACGGAACATAGTCCGTTCGTACAGATGGACCTAGTCCGTCCGTGCGAACCCACTGTTCTGTTGAAAAACAAGTGTTTGATCTGTTTCATCAGATCATTTCTTGATGGGAATTAACCCTAATGCAGACCCTTAACTATTGAAATGAGTCGAGGGTCTGACGGGTTCCAGATTCTATCAAGATTGTACGACGACCGAAAATAAAGTTTTTGTATATGTTGTAAAATTTTTAGATTTTTATAACTTTGATTCAATCTCATGTAAGTGATGCTCCATAGTAGTTTGCCCAAGCAAAACCAGTGGAAACCATCTTCGAGATGGGTCGAATCAAGAAGATTTTGTGAAAAGTTTAAGAATTTGCAATAAAAATGAAAGAAAGTGAAATGAAATGTAATCGAAATGAAGGAGAAATCCTTACAGCAGGTTCTGGACGCCAAGGAGGGCTTGAGAGTGTTTGCAAGTGAGTGGGCAAATGAAATAGTGGAGTAGTGTGCTTATTTATAGGTAGGGCCGTGAACCGTTCGGCGGGAAGTTCGTTTATGTTCGTTCGTTTAATAAACGAACGAACATGAACAAGAAAATTCGTTCGATTAGTTAAATGAACGAACATGAACAGAGGTCTCGTTCGTTCGATTGTGTTCGTGAACGTTCGGTAAGGTGTTCGTGAACATGTTCATGAACATTCGTTGATTTGCGTTCGTTTATGTTCGTATCTTTGTGTTTTAATTGAAGATCTTTGTACTTTTTATATTTTATTTGTACTTTTTATATTATTAAACTTTTATTTATTTTATTACCCTAACAATTAAACTAGGAAACCCACTTTCACCTTGTTTATGCATCATTTCCCTTTCATTTCTCATTATTTACATCGGCGAATACGATCGACATCCGTTCCACAATAAGGGATTCAAGTTCGAGTGCTACTCTCTGGGCCATCTATCTTTATCCTTCGTCGCGTTCGCCAAATTTAATTGTATTTGTTTGTGTTCGTTTGTGTTCGTGAACCGTTCGCGAACACGCTCATTTCCTTAATGAACGAACACGAACATAAAATCTCGTTCGGTAAGTGTTCATGAACCGTTCGTGAACACATTTATTTCCTTAACGAACGAACACGAACAAGGCCTTGTTCGTGTTTGTTCGGTTCGTTTACAGAATCAAGAAGATTTTGTGAAAAGTTTAAGAATTTGCAATAAAAATGAAAGAAAGTGAAATGAAATGAAGGAGAAACCCTTACAGCAGGTTCTGGACGCCAAGGAGGGCTTGAGAGTGTTTGCAAGTGAGTGGGCAAATGAAATAGTGGAGTAGTGTGCTTATTTATAGGCTTCGGGGAAAATTAGGGTTTTCGAGCATTTCGGAAGAATGGACTGGGTTCGTGTGGACGCACATTTGGTGCGGATCTGCAGATTCGTACGGATCTACTCGATCCGTGCGAACCCACTTGTTTTTGAAGTTTTGAGTTTCCAATTTGATTATTTTACGTGTTTTAATTGGTTTATCAAGCATCAATGTGTAATGAAGTGTAACACCCCGTGTTTTCACAAGTCAAAGTCAAAGTCAAGGTCAAATTCAACGACCGATGATGCGAATTTGATTTATAGAAATTTCCTTGTTTCGATTGTATTATGTGGAGTAAGTGTTGCTTAATGATAATAACCGACGTATGTTAATCGCTATCTAATCGACTTACGACTGTGAACTATAGGAAGTAACAATTCGATAAAGTTAATCAACTGATAATCAAGCTATGCTAATCAAATCGATAACAAATCGCAACTCGAGCTACGTATTTTAATTATTGCTATACGTGTGTGTGTGCCTTACGTGTTATCTGTGCATGTTTATTTATGTTGTCTTGTGGTAACCAATCAAAACGCAATCGAACTCGAAATGCAATCAAACTCAATCGACATCGAACTCGAATCACAATTGAACTATGATAATTAGTGGGGAAGGGATAGTGCTCGATCTGAGTGATTGGGACTGAAAGTAATTTGACTAGGAAACCCTATCGTATCGAACCGCTCGCGATCGAAATCGACTCAGCAAAAATCGTCGCGTCAAATATTCGAACCAAGTGCCATACGGCCGAATAGCCATCCAACCGAATAGCTACAATGCCATAGACCAAGGTGCATCCGACCGGATAAGTCATCCGAGCGGTGTGCCATCCGATCGGACAGCCCCTTTCCTCTTTTGGAATCCTATAAATACCTCTGTCATTGTCATTCTTTCTACTTTTGGAAACCCTCTGTCCGAACAGCTCGTGCTCCCCACATTTTCTTCGATTTCTCTCGATCAAGGTAAGATCTCGTCCTAAATCTTGTACTTTCTTGATCTACACACACTCCTACACCTTTCTATATTTTAAATCTTAACTTTTAACCGTGAAATCACTAGATTTCGGGTGTTCTAGGATGACGTCATCATATGTTCTTCAAGAACTTCATGTTTTGGCCTCAATCCACCAAGAACAACTTAGATCTAACCGATTTCCACAAAGATCTTGTAAAGATCCCAACATAAACGTGGATTGAAAGATGGTTTCTAACCTTCTTTCAACTCTTTTGCACTCAATATACTCAAAACCAATAGGATCCGACCCTGATCTAGTCTTCTACTCAATCGTAGTGTTGTACTAGCTGATGCGTGTGAAGTGTTATATATATATTAGGTGTATATTTTAAGCCCTTTAACACTTTTTAGCCAAGTTTTAAATTTATAAAACACGATATTTACTAACACTAAACACACATATGGGCAAGTGCACCCATCGTGGGCGTAGTATAGTGTTGGTAAGATACCGAGGTCGTCCAAGGACACAAGAGCTTTTAGTACCGGTTTATCCTCAACATCTAATCAAATCAAAAAGTTTAGAAAAAATGTTTTAAGCTAAGAAAAATAAAAACTAATTAAAATGCTGAAAAATAAAAATAAAAGAAAAACAGATACACAAGATGAATCACTTGGTTCCGACTCGTGTATAGTGTAACCTTTGATTATTTCCGCACCTTTGCACTTATTTAAGAGATTATCTTAGTTATTGTGGTAGGCCCCTCTTTTGAAGGTGACGCTACCCTCAACCCAGTAGTTTGAGTCAGCAAGGATACAATCCTAAATGGTTGGATTATTGAAAGATAATTAATTAAGTTATTAATGCAATTTATGGTAGGCCCCTCTTTTGGAGGTGACGTTACCCTCGACTAAGTAGTCTGAGTCAGCAGGGATACAGTCCTAAATAGCCGGGTTATAGTATTAATAGTAGTTTAACTTATGAGGGGATCAAAGAGTTTGGACCCCCGCCATCCAATACCGTTAAGTATTGAAGGAGGTCCCACTAAATTTGACCCAGGTCCATTGCAGGACCTCTAAACGCTGAATAATGGCAAGACTCTTACCAAACCGTTCCCTTAACCCCCGACCAGGTAGCCAACATACCTCCATATAGACCGTGGAGATATGAATGGTGAAAATCTTTTATTTTAAATAGACAGTAAAATAATGTCAAGACACCACGGACAAACGATAAGGAAGAATCACTTTCAACATAAGAAACTAGTTATTAAAGTCATTAATACAAAACCAAATAAAAAGTGCGAAAAGATTAGAAATAAAAAGTATTACACTAGACACTTGTCTTCACCAAGTGATGTAAGAGACTTAGGCAAACATGGCCTTGATTGTCAAGAACTCTTACGATCAATCTTGGATCCCGAGACGACTCACACACTCTATGATGGACAATGGATGATGGTGGTGGATGATGGTGTTATGGTGGTGGTGGGTGGTGGGTGAAGTGTGAGAGAGGTGGTGTGCCAAGGGATGGTTTGAGCTTGAGCCAAGCACTCCTATTTATAGGCTGAACAGAAGCTCGGGCACGGCCCCGTGTCCAGTGGGCATGGCCCCGTGTCCACATCCTTCTCTTTCTTCATTTAATGCAGCTTGTCTTATTAGTTGACCATGCCCCCGTGTCCGCTGAGCACGACCCCGTGTGCAGAAGAATCTTTGTACTATGAATATTTGCCTGGATTGTGCGAATCTTATAGTTGACCACGGCCCCGTGTCCGCTGAGCACGGCCCCGTGGTGGGCAATGGAAGCTTCTACCACTTTCTCTTTTCTGCTGGCACTTGGGCACGCCCCCGTGCTGGCTGAGCACGGGGCGTCTTCAGTCTTCTGTCTTCTTGTTTTGCTTGGGAATATGCTGTCGTGGGGTCGGGCATGTCACATTTGTTCCTTTTCTTGTATTTATGTTAGATTTTGATGTCTTTTTGCTTCTTTTGTTTATTTGAGCTCATTTAATCCTGAAAATACAAAAGGAAGACAAAAGAACACTTTTTCCAACATTAGTACTAAAAAAGGTTAGTTTTATGCCACAATTGATGTAATTTATATGTTGCATTTTGCACACATCAAATACCCCCACACTTGAATCTTTGCTTGTCCTCAAGCAAAACTCTTTAATATGTGGCTATTACACTCCCAAATGGAATGGGTAGAAAAGAAGGTTTTTGGGCTTGTCATAGAGTGTCGGGATTTCCAAGATTCTTTATTTAGTTTTATTTTTATTTATTTACAATCCTATTCGTCATGATTTATTTAAAACTTTTCATAAGATAAATTACTTATTAGGGCATAACATGTCTTTGTAAAATTCTATTTATATACAAGTTCACATACCTCACGAGGATCACTCAACACTCGGCCTAAAATGTATTTTTGTGGATCACTCGAGAGCGGCATGGAACTTACTCCTACCATAGGCTTGCCAAGCAATCAATCCTCCTCCTTTTTAACTTATATACCTTTGTAAATATCAAGAGGACTTTTTGAGTGAAGGGTTAGGCTTGGGTTAAAGGTAGGTGGTTGGGTTAGTGGTTAGTAGAAAAAGGGCGAAAAGCGTAACAAGTATCGGTTTTCGTTAGACTTTCTATTTTTCAACTTTTATTTTTATGAAGCTATTTTTCAAACAAAGTCATTTTTGATAAACTTGTTTGTTTATTAGCTTTTGCTTCTTAATCAACTATATATATATATATATATATTTAAAGTCATATGAGAAACCGAGCTAGTTACTAAAACAAAGGGTTAAAAATGAAAAAGGTTTTGGTAGGTAAAAGGGTGTTTGTTTGGGTTATGAAATGAAAAGGTTTAGGCTCAAAGGGGCTAACTAGGGGGATTTTTGGGTAGGTGGTAAAAAAAATAATGGTGTAGAAATAAAAAACGGTTAGTCCTAATGCCTCCATCATTTACTTACTCGGGTTTAAGTTGGTAAGGACCGGGAATGTATCGTCGTGGCAAGTTCTAGAGTCGTAAGAACCAAGCGGCTATTCACACAAGAAACGAAAAATGAGCATTTAGTTTAAAGATATATATTTGTATGCTCAATAAAGGCTCAAAACTCACTTTTGTGGGAATGGATTTTTATGTGATCAAGTATATATAATTAAATTTTAACTAAGCTTGTCATGCCTTTTCATAATTTTCTTATGTTGGTTCTTTTTATCACGACGCTATCGCTTGTAAATTCGTAAAATTATAACCTTTTTTAGAACTTGAAATTCCCGAGTTAAACCTAGACAAGTAAAAAAAAATGAATTTTTTTTTGAAAAAAATTTGGGGTGATTAGCGGTTCCAATAGAGTTTTGTGTAAGGCTTGTATTTAGGACTTGTAAGATTCAAGGTTTTAGCATCCCCCCCCCCCCCACACTTAAATTACACATTGTCCTCAATGTGTCCCAAAAATAAGTTTTTAGGTTGATTGAATGTGTAAAAAGGTGTGAAAAAGCAAAAAAATTGTGTTACTGGGCGCTGAACACGGCCCCCTGTTATCCGGGCACGGCCCCGTGTTCAAGTGCCAGTAACAAAATTAAATCAAGAGAAACAGAAGCCTGGACACGGGGGCATGTTGGGTGAGCACGGCCCGTGTCCAGTTTACCTGAACTGGGTATTTCTGCAGACTGTGCAGCATGGGGCCGTGTTGGGCGGACACTGCCCGTGCCGAACTTACTGTAAATGAAGAATTTTGTCGGACGGTCCTGTTTTCCTGTATGGGGTGCTGGTTCAAGCTTCCCTTGTATCCTTTGCCATCTCAAGTGTGTTTTATCCATTTCAACACCATCCAAACACCAAATTAACTAAAACCATCATTCATTGAATCCTAGAGAGAATTACATAATAGTCCTAAAAAATGAAAAATAAAGCAGAAAATAAAAGTTAAAAGTCCTAATATTAGATAGGTCAAATGATCCGTAAAATCTTCCTAAGGAGCTCTACTTCTACAATAAGAACCAAAATTCCAGAAATAGATTTCCGGTCTAAAAGCCTTATAGAACTCTAAGCCGAGCGGTGTCCCTTAGATGTTGCTAGAGCCATTCTTCTATCTCCCTTGGGAGAAGGGAGGCGGCTTCATGTTCCTCAACATCTTGTGGAGGAGGAGCGACACCAATTGGAACCCCTTGTAGTATGTCTCGAGGTGGCTCCGGATGTAAGGTGTACCATTCGGCTGGAATGATGACTTCCGGTACCACATTCCATGCCCTTTGGGTGATAATCGGCACCAAAGGAGGAGAGGCGAGAATGTTCAACCTTTGGTGCAAAAGGTTGACTTCCCGGAGACATCCTTCTAGTCCCACCATCAAATGATTAATTCGGTCAACCAATGCCTCTTCCACACTTGTCATTTCATCAAGGGCTTCCCTTAAGGTGTAAACATAGTTTACAAGAGAATCTTCAACCGTTGACGATCTTCTCCCCTGCCGGTTGTTTCTGGAATGTGACGAAGAGTTTCCGCTTGTTCTGCTTGCCATTCTGAGAAAATATACCAAAAAGAGTTCAATTTTATGGGACCCGTACTTCGGACATGGCCCCGTGTTCAGATGTCTGCAGGATTTAGGAACAAGGAATCTTGGGGTTTTAAATTGTTTGCACAACTTTTAAAGCATTTTTGAACATAAACAACTTAAAACATTTTTGTAGAGCTTATTTTTAGCAAGATTCCATGAACAAAATCTAACAAACATCTCAATAAGGCTTGAAATCATGGAAGGTTCAAGCTTTAATGGAAGTATGAGAAAAATTGAAGAAGATGATAGTGGATAAAAGAGGAAAGGACAAGAAGATAGTTGAGAAACTTCTTTTAGAAAATACCTAGGATGGTATGTGAGAATATTCCCCAAATCTCTGTCCCTGGAATGGTTCAAATGTGCAGGATTCTTGGCTGCATTTATAGAAAACGACAGTACGTTGCGCACGGCCCCGTGTCGGTTGGACACGGCCCCGTGTGCAGACAGAATCCTGACACATTTTTATCCGTATTCTGACAAAATCAGAAGGGAATCTTTGGGTGGACACGGGGGCGTGCTGACCTGGACACGGCCCCGTGTCTAGAGGCTGTCTGTGAAGCTTGTTTATTTTTAAGGAACTTTTCCGGATCGGGCGGTTCCTTACTGGATGGAATAACCCCAAAGTGCCTAAGATACCTTAATTGCTCTAGATTAAGACGAGAACGCAAGAGGTTGTCGGTGAGGGTGATTCCTATGCTATATGTAGGTGGACAAGTCCAACCCTTTTCCGGGCTCTTGTTAAAGAAGGTGTATGTCGAATCGCTCAGGTCTATGTATGCATCGAACGAAGTCGATGGGGAGTCCTTCACGGCACAATCGACACAGGGACGACTATCGCACAAGTCCTCACTAGAGTTAGAAGTATCGTCGGAAACAACGAAGTTGTTTGAATGCGGTTCCAACCCTTCTTCTTGGCTATTGTCTTGGAAAAGATCATTGAAATCTTTCCTAAGTTCTTTTAACCAATTAAGAATTAGATCTTCTAATTGAAATAATTCATCGAGAAGCATTTCTCCTAGAAAATCCGGTTGGGAGCATTCGAGGGAGAGATAGGGATTATTTTTACTTTCGCCCCTCTTAAGGATACAAGGAAATGATGGGTCTATATAGTGGGGCTTATAATTTAGAAAATAACATTCTAATTCCTTATGGTTACCACCACATAATTGACACCACGTAGTACCATAAGAGTGCCTAAAGTAAAAAGTATCAGTATCACTCATGTTTGCGTCAGAAATTACCAACCATCGGGATCTTACGGTTCTGTTTTCAGTAACTGAATCTTGGGCACGGGGCGTGTTGAGTGGGCACGGCCCCGTGTTCAGCTACTGTTTGACTTAAAACAGGATTGCCTGTTCCAATGATTGGGCACGGGGCGTGTTCAGCGGGCACGGCCCGTGCTGAGTTCTGCAGAAGCTGAAAAATTAAGAAAAATCCTAAAAAAATGAAAAATAAGAAAAAACGATTAGGCCGTTGATTCCTAACTTTCTTAAAATCCTTGTGTCCCCGGCAGCGGCGCCAAAAACTTGATGCGTGTGAAGTGTTATATATATTAGGTGTATATTTTAAGCCCTTTAACACTTTTTAGCCAAGTTTTAAATTTATAAAACACGATATTTACTAACACTAAACACACATATGGGCAAGTGCACCCATCGTGGGCGTAGTATAGTGTTGGTAAGATACCGAGGTCGTCCAAGGACACAAGAGCTTTTAGTACCGGTTTATCCTCAACGTCTAATCAAATCAAAAAGTTTAGAAAAAAGGTTTTAAGCTAAGAAAAATAAAAACTAATTAAAATGCTGAAAAATAAAAATAAAAGAAAAACAGATAGACAAGATGAATCACTTGGTTCCGACTCGTGTATAGTGTAACCTTTGATTATTTCCGCACTTTTGCACTTATTTAAGAGATTATCTTAGTTATTGTGGTAGGCCCCTCTTTTGAAGGCGACGTTACCCTCAACCCAGTAGTTTGAGTCAGCAAGGATACAATCCTAAAGGGTTGGATTATTGAAAGATAATTAATTAAGTTATTAATGCAAATTATGGTAGGCCCCTCTTTTGGAGGTGACGTTACCCTCGACTAAGTAGTCTGAGTCAGCAGGGATACAGTCCTAAATAGCCGGGTTATAGTATTAATAGTAGTTTAACTTATGAGGGGATCAAAGAGTTTGGACCCCCGCCATCCAATACCGTTAAGTATTAAAGGAGGTCCTACTAAATTTGACCCAGGTCAATTGCAGGACCTCTGAGCGCTGAACAATGGCAAGACTCTTACCAAACCGTTCCCTTAACCCCCGACCAGGTAGCCAACATACCTGCATATAGACCGTGGAGATATGAATGGTGAAAATATTTTATTTTATATAGACAGTAAAATAATGTCAAGACACCACGGACAAACGATAAGGAAGAATCTCCTTCAACATAAGAAACTAGTTATTAAAGTCATTAATACAAAACCAAATAAAAAGTGCGAAAAGATTAGAAATAAAAAGTATTACACTAGACACTTGTCTTCACCAATTGATGTAAGAGACTTAGGCAAACATGGCCTTGATTGTCAAGAACTTTTACGATCAATCTTGGATCTCGAGATGACTCACACACTCTATGATGGACAATGGATGATGGTGGTGGATGATGGTGTTATGGTGGTGGTGGGTGGTGGGTGAAGTGTGAGAGAGGTGGTGTGCCAAGGGATGGTTTGAGCTTGAGCCAAGCACTCCTATTTATAGGCTGAACAGAAGCTCGGGCACGGCCCTGTGTCCAGTGGGCACGGCCCCGTGTCCACATCCTTCTCTTTCTTCAGTTAATGCAGCTTGTCTTATTAGTTGACCACGCCCCTGTGTCCGCTGAGCACGACCCCGTGTGCAGAAGAATCTTTGTACTATGAAGATTTGCCTGGATTGTGCGAATCTTATAGTTGACCACGGCCCCGTGTCCGCTGAGCACGGCCCCGTGGTGGGCAATAGAAGCTTCTACCACTTTGTCTTTTCTGCTGACACTTGGGCACGCCCCCGTGCTGGCTGAGCACGGGGCGTGTTCAGTCTTCTGTCTTCTTGTTTTGCTTGGGAAGATGCTGTTGTGGGGTCGGGCATGTCACATTTGTTCCTTTTCTTGTATTTATATTAGATTTTGATGTCTTTTTGCTTCTTTTGTTAATTTGAGCTCATTTAATCCTGAAAATACAAAAGGAAGATAAAAGAACACTTTTTACAACATTAGTACTAAAAAAGGTTAGTTTTATGATAACAATTGATGTAATTTATATGTTGCATTTTGCATACATCACTAGCTCAAGATCTGGATTCTACCCATGAGACTACTGATTTCGGGTTAATCAAGAACAACCGTCTCGAGCCGGTAACTGGCCAAACTAGGGTGATTCCTGGTCATGTTTGACATCTGGGTCAAACTTGGGGTTCTGTTGGTTAACACGTTGTCAAAACGTCTCGACATAACGACAAACCATCAAAACGACCAAGTGTAGGATGAACGGAACAACCAGAACGGAATGCTGTCCGACCGGACTGCTGTCCGATCGGATAGGTCATCCGAACGGATTGCCATCCGAACGGATCACACTTGGGTCCCACCTTTAAACAACCTTATCTGAAGTTTGAGTATTGAACGAATTGCAATCCGATCGGACGACCATCTGACTGGATTACTCTTCGGATCATGAGATACTAAGACTTAAACAATTTTCAACATGTTCATTAACAGGGTTGCCACCCGATCGGATGAACATCCGATCGAGTGACACTTCTGCTGCGAACTTGCCTTCACTAAGTAATCTCACCACTAAGTTGCCGTCCGACCGGACCACTTTCCGACCGGATGACCATCCGAACGGATTGTCATCCGCACGACTAACCATCCGATCGATCGACTGGATGGATAGAGATACTTCAATGCTTTCAAAATGCTACAACGAAAACTTCAAAAGTCAAGCCATCATACACAAACACATTCTTCTTATAGGAAGAAACAATCCACTCGAATCGTCATCCGACCGGACAAGCTGTCCGACCGGATGACCATCCGAATGGATTGTTATCCGCACGGATTGCTGTCCGATCGGATTACCATCCGATCGAACCACTATCTGACCCATTCGCACTTTGCACCACTTGACGCGTAAAACGTCACTTATCGTTATGCTATCGAATCTATTCAGGCTGACCTTACTCGCTAAGCGCTCCTTTCAATCCATTAACCGCTGTGAGTATACTCGATCCCTTTTTGCTTTACGCACTTTTGGGTGTTACATACGTTACGAATATTCAAACTACAAAAATCACACTACTCAATACTATTTGAACGCTAACCATTAATGCATGTTATACGTGGCTTATGAATGCTTGTTTGTTATGTTTACACATGGAATGCTGTCTACCTGCCTTAGCAACGATAGTACTATAGTTTGGACTCAGCACCCGTTCACACGGGGGTTGTTAAGGACAATTACTTGCATGGATTACGGTGGTAATCATGTATTGCGAACTGCCTCCGGCAGTCAACCCGCAGTCATTGGTATCGATGGATCTATGTCGATAACTAACGTGCTTCATTTCATTATGTGTACGTGCTGGTTATGCGTAAACGAATTCGAATTCTATATGCTATTATCAAACTTGTATGCTCACCTTTACATTTTATGTATTGACTTTATTTTAACGTATGTGACAGGTGCTTAGGACGCACACTTGGTAGGAATTTGAAGCTAGAATAAAGCTTTAGAGCCCAACAAATAGTTGTCTGTAGTGGTCAAACTAAGGGTCTCTAGAAGCAGATAAACAATTGCTGACTATTTTAAATCTGAGTTGTCGGAACAGAATATTTGCCTGGATTTTTGTCTGTAATAATTATTTTACCGTTTGAGGTACGGTATGGGATGTATTAATTAAATTGAATGGTATTGTTAATTGTTATGGAAACTTCTGGACAATCTGTTTCACTCGGTGCCATGCCCCGATGTTTCCGCCATCGGTTGGGGTGTGACAGGTTGGTATCAGAGCCATAACTATAGGGAATTAGGCCAGACTCGACCTAGTCCGGGTCGAAGTCTTAGAAACCTAGACTATAGTTAGGAACCAACTGACCGATTTGAGTACATCCAGTAGGAATTATGTACGTGCTTATTCCTCACTAATCTCGCTTATGCTACACTATCACTGCACTCAAACTTTCAGCTATAAATGGGCGGTAAAGTCGAGATTAGGTGTGAAAACCGCAAACTCCCGACTAGATTGCTTAGTAAATGCTATTTTGTCAACTTATCAATGATCTCTTCATTATTTTTCAATAACGAACGCTTGTTCAGCGGGGGAATTATACCAAATCAGGGGTGAAACCCATATTTTGATGAATAATCTCCTCCATTTTATCAAAAACAGGGACGAAGTTGATAAGCCAGGGGTGGAACCCTAACCATGATGACTTGTTCTGCACATTTTACAAAACTCTCACCAAGGTCTCGACGGACTCCAATGACCTGAAGTCTTGCTATGACTAACGGGATGTGTACCAAACGCCCAAGAATCGAGGCAAAAGCACAGTTCTGAGGGTCAGACATGAATGACAAGTCCTTGTGAATAGTTGAACCACCTTGGTTAGTCAAAGTCTACTAGCCGCAGACAGTCTAACTCTCGATTTTTATGTATTTCGAATCTGAGCCCGCTACTGCTGATTCTGATAATTCATCAATTTTATGTGCTTTATATATGCTTTTACCGGTTATGTGCTTAATTTTGGAAGAATTAATCGATTTGTGCCTTCGCTTTGATCGACACACACAACTCGCACTGCATTTCTACCCCAAAACGTTAACAAATCGTTGAATTATAGGCGATATTACGATATACGCTTATGCTACGCTATTCTCAAACGATTGCAGACTTTGAAGAATAGGTTTCTGTTTTCTGACTGCCTCTAGTGATTAAATGCGTATGTGTTTCTTTTCTTCTGTGCTTTACATGCTTAGGTGTTGTGTGATTATGTGCTCTACGTGCTTATGTGTATATGCGATTTTGTGCTCTATGTGTTATGTGTTTACGTGAATATGCGTGTTCCTGAGCTTTAGTAAGTAGTAGACGTGTGAGGTGAGATTCGAATACAATGTGTTGAGTCCTGTGACGATGTCTATTGCAGACAATGTCATCTGGATCCCGCCACACACTTTCTCGTCAAGAAAAGAGGGACAAACGCCTTGCTGCCATCATCGCTAAAAGTGTGGCAAAGGCCGTGAGTGATGTTTATGAGAACGCCAGCAAATCATCTGAGGAGTCGAGGACCAAAGCTCCTAAAGCTACCACCAAGTCCTTCAATTTCAAGCAATTCAAGTCGTGTGGGCCAAAGGAATTCACTGGCGAGGGAGGTCCTACTGCACTATTCCAATGGTTTGATTCCATTGAGGTTACTCTACGACAGAGTGGTTGCCCTGATGACCTCCGAACTCTGAATGCTACCGGCGTTTTCCAGTCCCGTGCACTAGACTGGTGGACGGCCGAGAGGAACAAGCGAGGGAATGATGCAGCCTACGGTCTGTCATGTGACGAGCTCAAAAAAGTCATGCTAGAGGAATTCTGCCCTCCTCATGAACGTCAAAAGCTAGAGGATGAATTTTGGCACATACATCAGCAAGAGGGTGACAATGCTGCGCTCACTACTCGTTTCAAACAGCTCAGCATCATCTATCCCGATCAAGTCAAGACTCCGGAGATCACAATCAAGAAGTACATCCGAGCTTTTCCCGTCTGCGTCGCAGATTTCGTGCAAGCGGCTAAGACTAAGACGATCGAAGAGACTTACCTACTGGCCGCCGAAATCAACGACAAGAGGGTCAAGGCTGGTGTCTGGGATAAAACTTCGAAGCACCTGCATCAAGCTACCACCACCGCACCTACTGATGAACCCACCACATCGAGCAACAAGAGAAAGAACAAGAGAAAGAACAGCTCCAGCAACAAGAACTGTGCGATCACTGCTGCACCGATTCAAGCTGTACCAGCCCAACAACGTCAAGTAGCGGCGCCTGTGGCTAATGCACCGCCTGCAAAGCGTGCATACACTGGGCCACACCCGCTCTGCCCTACTTGTACCTACCACCATCCGACTGCCATTGCTTGCCGTTTTTGTGCTCATTGCAATGTATGCGGCCATTTTACTGCCAACTGCCGTATTCGACAAGCTCCTGCTCATCAAGCTCTACTCACCGCCCCTCAGGGTCAACAAGCTCCTCCGGCACCCGCGGTCAAAGCCAGAGCCTGCTTCGCATGTGGCGACCCGAACCATTTCGCCAACATGTGTCCAAACAGGGTCGTGAAACAAGAGCCCCAGCAACAGCAGCCTCAGCAGCAACAACAGGCCGCACACGCCAGAACTTTCAACATCAACGTGCGTCAAGCCCAGGCTGACAACAACGTGGTCAATGGTACGTTCCTTGTGAATGGTATTTATGCTTCATGTTTGTTTGATACTGGAGCCGATAATTGCTTTGTGTCGTTCGAATTTGAGAAACTCCTTAGTCGTAAATGCTCCCAACTCTCCTCGGCGTTCGATGTTGAAGTCGCTACAGGAAGAACCGTCGCCGTTAATTCTGTTCTTCGTGATTGTACTCTTGAGCTCAACAATCACATCTTTCCAATCGACCTTATTCCGATGCAACTCGGAAGTTTTGATGTCATAGTAGGCATGGACTTTCTTTGAGAAAACCATGCTGAAATTGTGTGCTTCGAAAAGATGATTCGATTCTCGCTCGCGAATGGTGACTTATTATGTGTATACGGTGATACTACTTCGAAAGGTCTCAAGCTTATGTCATGTGTGCAAGCTAGCAAGTATCTCCGCAAGGAATACAGGGCTTTCTTGGCTAACATTGTAGTAGCGGAGAAGGAAAAGAAAGAGAAGAAGGAAGTGAAAGACGTTCCTGTGGTTCGAGAATTTCCTAATGTTTTTCCAGAGGATCTTCCCGGCCTACCACCAAGTCATGATATCAACTTTCGCATCGACCTCATTCCTGGAGCCAACCCTATTGCCAAGGCTCCCTACCCGCGCCGTCCGAAATGCGGGAACTCTCAAACCAACTCCAGGAATTACTTGAGAAAGGATTCATTCGCCCGAGCACCTCTCCTTGGGGCGCGCCAGTCCTTTTCATCAAAAAGAAGAACGGGTCGTTCAGGATGTGCATCGATTACCGGGAATTGAATAAGTTAACTATCAAGAACCGCTATCCCCTACCTCGCATCGACGATTTATTTAATCAACTACAAGGCGCTACGTGTTTCTCGAAGATCGATCTACGTTCACGATATCACCAGCTGCGTATACAAGAGGAGGATATACCCAAAACCACGTTTCGCACCCGTTACGGCCACTACGAATTTCTTGTCATGCCTTTTGATTTAACCAACGCACCAACTGTTTTCATGGATCTGATGAATCGCGTGTGTAAACCGTATCTCGACCGTTTCGTCATCGTATTCATCGACGATGTCTTGATCTATTCCAAATCAAAAGCCGAACACGCGCAACATCTACGTTTGGTTCTCGAGTTACTCCAGGGGAACCAACTCTATGCCAAGTTCTCCAAATGTGAATTCTGGTTGGAGGAAGTTCAGTTTCTGGGTCACATTGTTAATAGTCAAGGTATTCACGTCGATCCTGCAAAGATTGAAGCTGTTAAGAGCTGGGTTACACCTAAGAACCCGTCTGAAGTCCGCTCTTTTCTCGGACTAGCGGGCTATTATCGACGATTTATCGAGGGATTCTCAAAGATCGCTGTGCCGCTTACCTCTCTCACGCATAAAGACAAGCCTTTTGTTTGGAAAACCGAACAAGAGTCTGCCTTTCGAACCCTCAAGCACATGCTTTGCAACGCTCCTGTTCTCACATTGCCCGACGGAAACAATGATTTCATTGTCTATTGTGATGCTTCCAACCTTGGTCTTGGTTGTGTTCTCATGCAACGGGACAAGGTCATAGCTTACGCATCTCGTCAGCCAAAGTCCACGAGAAGAACTATACAACCCATGATCTCGAGCTAGGCGCAGTTGTTTTTGCATTATAGATTTGGCGACACTACCTGTATGGTACCAAGTGTACGATCTTCACCGATCATAGGAGCCTGCAACATATCTTTAATCAGAAGGAACTTAATATGCGTCAACGCCGATGGGTAGAACTTCTCAACGATTACGACTGTGAGATCCGTTATCACCCAGGCAAGGCAAATGTTGTTGCCGACGCACTTAGCAGACGGAGCTATCTGCTTAGCACTCGTAATGTTCAAGCCCAACACGATCTTGAAACCCTCATCCGCGACGCTCAACACGCGTGTTTTAACGAACGCACCCTGAAGAAAGAAAGAATCTTCCATGATGGAGCCCAGCTTGTGAGCAAACCGAATGGGATATTCCACTTTCTGGACCGAATTTGGATTCCCAAGCGAACCAATTTGCGACAGATCTTGATGGACGAAGCCCACAAATCCCGGTATTCTATTCATCCCGGTGCCGACAAAATGTACCAGGACCTTCGCTATAAGTACTGGTGGCCGGGCATGAAAAGGGATATTGCCCTCTACGTCGGAAAATGCCTAACTTGTGCTAGAGTCAAGGCTGAACATCAAAGACCCTATGGGTTACTCGAACAACCACCGATCCCTATGTGGAAGTGGGAGAGCATAGCTATGGACTTTATAACCAAGCTACCGCACACGTCATCAGGTCACGACAACATTTGGGTTGTGGTCGACCGTTTGACTAAATCAGCTCACTTCCTGCCAATACGGGAAGACTACAAGGTAGAACGATTAGCCCAAATCTACATCGACGAGATCATTTGTAATCATGGGACGCCTCGTGACATCATCTCTGATCGTGATGCTTGGTTTACCTCGCGACTGAGGGAAACGTTTCAAACGGCACTCGGTACGTCGCTCAATCTAAGTACCGCTTTCCACCCTCAAACCGACGGTCAGACTGAAAGAACGATTCGTACTCTTGAAGACATGCTCCGTTCGTGTGTCATAGACTTCAGTGGAAATTGGGACAAATACCTGCCGTTAGTCGAATTCTCATATAACAACAGCTATCATTCTAGCATACAAATGGCACCATTCGAGGCATTATACGGAAGAAGATGTCGATCGCCTATTGTATGGCACGAGATCGGTCAGTCACAATTAACCGGTCCTGAGCTATTACAAGAAACGACAGACAAAATTTTCCAAATTAGAGACACCTGGTAAAGGCTCGGAATCGACAGAAAAGTTATGCCGATAAACGACGCAAGCCCCTTGAATTTGACGTTGGTGACTACGTACTCCTAAAGGTATCACCTTGGAAGGGTGTGGTCTGATTCGGCAAGAAAGGAAAGCTCGCGCCTCGATATGTTGGACCTTTTAAGATTCTGGAAAGGATCAAAAAAGTCGCCTACAGACTCGAACTACCGAAGGAACTTAGTAACGTCCATCCAACTTTCCACGTGTCAAACCTCCGAAAGTGCCTAGCCGACCACGACTTACACGTTTATCTCGATGATCTGCAAGTGAACGAAACATTACACTTCGTGGAAAAGCCTGTCGAAATCATGGATCGCCAAACCAAGCAACTCAGACGCTCTCGCATTCCTATCGTGAAAGTCCGATGGGAAGGCAAACGAGGCACAGAGTTCACTTGGGAACTCGAAAGTGACATGAAGGCAAAGTACCCGCAGTTGTTTAAAGAGAAAGTCTAGAAAGAGAAAGTTCTCAAACGTGATTCACGGCATTGTACAGCTTCCAGCTTAATTTCGGGACGAAGTTCCCTAAACAAGGGGAGGCTGTAACACCCCGTGTTTTCACAAGTCAAAGTCAAGGTCAAAGTCAACGACCGATGATGCGAATTTGATTTATAGAAATTTCCTTGTTTTGATTGTATTATGTGGAGTAAGTGTTGCTTAATGACAATAACCGACGTATGTTAATCGCTATCTAATCGACTTACGACTGTGAACTATAGGAAGTAACAATGCGATAAAGTTAATCAACTGATAATCAAGCTATGCTAATCAAATCGATAACAAATCGCAACTCGAGCTACGTATTTTAATTATTGCTATACGTGTGTGTGCGCCTTACGTGTTATCTGTGCATGTTTATTTATGTTGTGTTGTGGTAACCAATCAAAACGCAATCGAACTCGAAATGCAATCAAACTCAATCGACATCGAACTCGAATCACAATCGAACTATGATAATTAGTGGGGAAGGGATAGTGCTCGATATGAGTGATTGGGACTGAAAGTAATTTGACTAGGAAACCCTATCGTATCGAACCGCTCGCAATCGAAATCGACTCAGCAAAAATCGTCGCGTCAAATATTCGAACCAAGTGCCATCCGGCCGAATTGCCATCCGACCGGATAGCCACAATGCCACAGACCAAGGTGCATCCGACCGGATAAGTCATCCGAGCGGTGTGCCATCCGATCGGACAGCCCCTTTCCTCTTTTGGAATCCTATAAATACCTCTGTCATTGTCATTCTTTCTACTTTTGGAAACCCTCTGTCCAAACAGCTCGTGCTCCTCACCTTTTCTTTGATTTCTCTCGATCAAGGTAAGATCTCGTCCTAAATCTTGTACTTTCTTGATCTACACGCACTCCTACACCTTTCTATCTTTTAAATCTTAACTTTTAACCATGAAATCACTAGATTTCGGGTGTTCTAGGATGACGTCATCATGTGTTCTTCAAGAACTTCATGTTTTGGCCTCAATCCACCAAGAACAACTTAGATCTAACCGATTTCCACAAAGATCTTGTAAAGATCCCAACATAAACGTGGATTGAAAGATGGTTTCTAACCTTCTTTCAACTCTTTTGCACTCAATATACTCAAAACCAATAGGATCCGACCCTGATCTAGTCTTCTACTCAATCGTAGTGTTGTACTAGCTGATGCGTGTGAAGTGTTATATATATTAGGTGTATATTTTAAGCCCTTTAACACTTTTTAGCCAAGTTTTAAATTTATAAAACACGATATTTACTAACACTAAACACCCATATGGGCAAGTGCACCCATCGTGGGCGTAGTATAGTGTTGGTAAGATACCGAGGTCGTCCAAGGACACAAGAGCTTTTAGTACCGGTTTATCCTCAACATCTAATCAAATCAAAAAGTTTAGAAAAAAGGTTTTAAGCTAAGAAAAATAAAAAATAATTAAAATGCTGAAAAATAAAAATAAAAGAAAAACAGATAGATAAGATGAATCACTTGGTTCCGACTCGTGTATAGTGTAACCTTTGATTATTTCCGCACTTTTGCACTTATTTAAGAGATTATCTTAGTTATTGTGGTAGGCCTCTCTTTTGAAGGGTTATGGTACTAACCTATGTACATTTGTATAAATTATAGATTATATCCAGGAAACCCTTACGCGAAGTCTAAGATAGCAATGTGAGTAATCCTTCTTTTGTGTAAACCTTTTTATTTACAAAACCTTAAATGTTTTACTATGAAATTTAGCAGTGATTGAGTCTTTGTAGTTCTTCAATTACTGCCGATATGTTGGGGTTTTGTATACAAAATGTACTACACTGTGAGTAGTAAGTCGAGGATGACAATACGTTACCATTGGACAATGAGTTAGCCAATGGGTAATATGACCCACAAGTCAGGGTTGACAATACTAATGGAGTAATTGTGTAGACATAAACAATGTGATCGCTCTCAATACTGTTCACTGTGACTTTCTATTTAAACTTGATTAAACTGGGATTCACTCACCAGTATTTCCGACTGACAAATGTTTTTAAAACACGTTTCAGGTAACCCAATGTGACAGCCAATTAGTAAAAAGCAAGCTGGAGAGCACTCAAGGCTTGGGAAAAATGTGGCTATAAAAGTTACCAAATAAACGATGTTTTAAAATTTAATAATATAGGGTTTATCCCTATAAATGTATTGTAATAAGAAACTTGGGTTTTACTCATGTGATTATTAATATTAAATGAGGTGGTTTTACTCTGATAAACATTTCCTAACTACGATCCTGATGTAAATTTCGCTGCAAGATTAAATAACTGATACCACCGAAACTCTGAGATCGCGTCCGCCCTTTCCCGGGAATAAGGGATCGGGGGTTGCGACAGAAGGTGGTATCAGAGCCTAGCCACTAGTCTGAGCCAAAGAAGTGTTCTGCTGACACTTAAAATTCTAAAAAATTGTGTTAGGAAATAAATTACTGAAATATGTGCATAACTGTAATTATTTGTTATATGTTATTTGACTATTTGTTAGTTTACAGTATGAGTGATCAAGGACCCTCAGATCTGAATCGTCAATTATCTGATTCACCTAGGAGTGAAGGTACATCATCACAGCCTGCCCTTTCGGGGTATTCTGCTGATCAGGAGGAAGGAATATTTGCCTTTAGAGCTCAATCTGAAGAGCCATTTCCTAATAAGAAACGAGGATGGTTCAGTAAAGAAGCTTTTGCTCGTAGGAAAAGAATGCGAAAATTGCAACAGCAAAGAGTTCTAACAGCTGCTAAGCGTAAAACAGATGCCCATACTCAAAATATGCTTAATAGAAGCCTAGCTAATTTTCATATCCTAGCTACAACTGCTGCTGACCCAAGTCTGGAACAACTAGTAGCCCCACAACCACAAAACCCAGAACAACCCATGGAGATAGAAAATCCTGAAAACCAGGTGGAGATGCATGACTTTAACCCAGAAGAAATTCCTAGGATACCTGCACCAAACCCCCTAGACCCGAATTACGACCCCTGGTGGGACGACAATAGGGACTTTGTGCAACGTTACCCTATCCAGGAATACCCACCCATACAGAACATAGAAGCCAATCCAGGTATGGACCCTTTAGATCCCTATTACCAAGATGATTATATTAGGGAGATCTTAGAGGATCCTTACCAATTTCAGGAACTTTCACCCCCATATCAGGAACCCGCACCCCAGATTCCAAACCCAGTCCGAGAACTTGCACCCCTAATGAGTGCAGAAAACGTCCAAGAACTTAGGACTTTTGGGGAGGAAATTTTAGAAAGTAGTGAGATAATGCGTCAGGTGGGAGAGCGTCTCGTATGGAAATACGATGAACGCAATATGGATTTCTGGATGAATCCATATCCTTGAATAAGATGGTGAAATGGTAGTAATAATAATAATAAAATAAAATAAAAATAAAATATGTGTGTACGGATGCATAGTACTATTAGTGTAATTTTCTTTCTGTTGGTATTGTAATCTTTATTTCAGTACTAGTGTGTAATAGATGCATAATAGTATATAAATAGAGTAAAAGTAGCAATGATCTACGTTTTTTACTAGATTGAGTGTCATGTGATTAATTATATTAAGATATTAATTATGATATTAATATGGGGTAAATGTTTAAAATTCAGATGGCCGATGACGAAAATCAAGGAAATCTGAATAATGATAACCAGAGTAACATTAACGTGGTTAATGAGAATCCAAGCATCAATAACAATTGAAATCAAGTGGATAATAGTGTTATCCAACACATAGTGGCACAAGGAATTATAGATGCAATGCCATTTATTCTTCAAACTGTTAAGGATGCTGATAATAAAAGTAAACATAGCAGTAAGCGACCAATTGAACCAGAAAACAGCGTGAACAATGGACCAATCCTTCAAATGCCTATTCCCAAAAGAAGAAGAACCGTGTCTTACGGTTGTTCTTATAAAGAATTCTGGTCTTGTAAACCAATGGAATTCTCGGGCAACGAAGGGGCCATTGCAACCTTACGCTGGATAGAAAAGACCGAGGCAGTCTTAAGGATAAGCAAGTGTGCTGAAGAAGATAAAATATTGTTTGCTTCTAATCTGTTTAAGAATGCAGCACTAGAATGGTGGAACACTATCCTCCAATCAAGAGGAAGTGATAGAACCTACAATATGGAATGGGAAGAA
Organism: Helianthus tuberosus; assembly: GCA_030545235.1. Lineage (NCBI taxonomy): Eukaryota > Viridiplantae > Streptophyta > Magnoliopsida > Asterales > Asteraceae > Helianthus > Helianthus tuberosus. The sequence continues at coordinate 213,102,291 of CM060399.1, read as the reverse complement.
TTTAAGAACAAAGTAGAAAGGAAATTCTGCCCTCCCAATGAAAAAGAACAGATAGCAAACAAATTCCTAAACCTTAGGATGACTGGTGTGGATAGTAAGGGATACACTAAAATATTCTTTGAATATGCCAGAATAGTGCCAAATCTTGCTTCACCAGAACCAGTGTTAATCTCCCGTTATATTTGGGGATTAATTGGGGAGATTAGACATGTAGTCAAGGCAGCTAGACCTCAAACTATAGAAGAAACTGTATAACTAGCCAATACCTTGACTGATGAGTTAGTCCGTACCCGAGAAGAGGATCAAAGGAGGAACCTAACCCAGAAATTGACTCAAGAATTTCGTTCTGGAAATTACAATCGTAGGAATACGGGTTCTACCTCTACACCATACTGCAAAGTCTGCAAGAAAAAGCATTCGGGAAAATGCTCCATTCTCTGTAATTATTGCAAGATGCCAGGACACAAGGAAGAAAATTGCAGGAAGAAATCCAGTAATGGATTATGCTACAACTGTGGAGAAAAAGGTCATATCAGGCCAAACTGTCCGAAATTGGCCCCATCTGCAAACAACAAGAATACTAAAAATGCTAGAGCATTTGTTCTGACTGCAGAAGAAGCCAAGATGATCCCAGACGTTATAGCTGGTACGTTTTTAGTTAATGATATGTTTGCTAAAGTATTATTTGACTTTGGTGCGAACCAAAGTTTTATCAATACTTCGTTTTGCAAAATTATAAATTCGTCATTAACTAAACTACCACAAGAATGTCTAGTAGAAACAGCTAATGGAGAAACTATTAGGATTTCTGAAATCTTGCAGGGAGCAAGAATAGAAATTTTTAACCAAATGTTTATAGCAAACCTATATCCCATGAATCTGGTAGGATTCGATATTGTTTTAGGAATGGATTGGTTAATAGCCAATAAAGCCAATATTTTATGTGATCGAAAATCAATTCAAGTAAATTCACCAAAAGGTAAAACGATCACAATTAAAGGAGATAAGCCCTCTAGATCCACAAAATTTATATCTGTGATGAAAACTGCAAGTTGTATAAGAAAAGGTTCTATAGTGTATTTGATTTCCATAATCACTAACACAAAAGGAAAAGATTTAAAAGACATTCCAGTAGTATCTCAGTTTTCAGATGTATTTCCAGAAGAATTGCCAGGGCAACCTCCAGACAGAGAAGTTGAATTCAGAATTCACCTGATACCAGGAACATCACCGATTGCCAAAGCACCTTATCGTTTGGCACCCGCCGAAATGTAAGAACTGAAGAAACAATTAGATGAATTGTTAGAGAAAGGATTTATACAACCAAGTTCGTCGCCATGGGGAGCGCCGATACTGTTCGTTAAAAAGAAGGACAGATCAATGCGTATGTGCATTGACTACCGTGAATTAAACAAGGTCACGATTAAGAATCGGTACCCATTACCGAGAATCGATGATCTGTTTGATCAACTGCAAGGAGCTCGATTTTTCTCAAAAACCGATTTAAGGTCAGGATATCATCAGTTAAAGGTACAGGAAGAGGACATTCCTAAAACCGCTTCCAGAACAAGGTATGGTCATTATGAATTTACTGTCATGCCATTTGGTTTAACCAATGCCCCAGCTGCATTTATGGACATGATGAACCGAATATGTAAGCCATATTTGGATAAATTCATAATTGTTTTCATAGATGATATTCTCATTTACTCTAAAAATAAAGAAGATCATGCAAGACATTTGCACGCACTTTTAAGTTTACTAAGAAAGGAAAAGCTTTATGCTAAATTCTCTAAGTGCGAATTTTGGTTAGAACAGGTACAATTCCTTGGACACCTAGTCAATCATGAAGGAATTCATGTAGATCCAACAAAGATTGAAGCAATTACTAAATGGAAAACCCCTGAGTCACCAACCGAGGTTAGAAGTTTCTTAGGGTTGGCCGGTTATTATAGAAGATTTATTCAAGATTTTTCTAGAATAGATATTCCTTTAACTAAGTTAACATGTAAATCTGTTAAGTTTGAATGGGGAGTAAAACAAGAAGAAGCTTTTAAAATTCTTAAGTATAGATTAACCCATACACCCATATTAGCGTTACCAGAAGGAGCTAAAGATTTTGTAGTCTATTGTGACGCTTCTAAATTAGGTTATGGATGTGTATTGATGCAACGTCAGAAGGTTATAGCCTACGCATCTAGACAACTTAAGAATCATGAAGAGAATTATTCAACCCATGATTTAGAATTAGGAGCTATAATTTTTGCTCTTAAAATTTGGAGACATTACCTTTACGGTAGTAAGTTTACCATATTTACTGATCATAAAAGTTTAAGGTATGTTTTTGGGCAAAAGGAATAGAATATGAGACAAAGACGCTGGATGGAGATGCTTAGTGACTATGATTGTGATATCCAGTATCATGAAGGAAGAGCAAATGTAGTAGCAGATGCTTTAAGCCGAAAGTATCATGAAAAGCCAAAGAGAGTACGTTCTCTTAAATTAAATCTGCAAGTAGATTTAAATGATCAAATAAGAGAAGCAAAAAAATCAGTAATCAAGGAAGATACTGAAAAGCTAAAAGGTATGCTAAAAGAATTAAAACAAGGAACAGATGGAATTTGAAAATTCCATGAAAAAAGAATATGGATACCTAAATTAGGAAACCTACGTCATCGTATACTAGAAGAAGCCCATAAATCTAAGTATACAATGCACCCAGGAAGTGATAAAATGTACCAGGATTTAAGGAAAACTTTCTGGTGGATAGGAATGAAGAAGAACATATCAGCCTATGTTTCTAAATGTTTAACCTGTTCACAAGTCAAAGCTGAACACCAGAAACCCTCAGGTTTGTTACAGCAATTAGAAATGCCAGTTTGGAAATGGGAATTGATAACAATGGATTTTGTTACTAAATTACCCAAAACCAAGAAAGGAAATGATACAATCTGGGTGATTGTAGATAGGCTAACCAAGTCAGCTCATTTCCTACCCATGAAAGAAACTTTTAGTATGGAACAATTAGCTAAATTATATGTAAATGAAATTGTTTCTTTACATGGTATTCCTTTATCAATTGTTTCTGATAGAGATAGTCGATTTACCTCTCATTTTTGGTCAAGTTTCCAAAAGGCAATGGGAACCAAGTTAAAATTGAGCACAGCTTATCATCCTCAAACGGACGGACAAAGCGAAAGAACAATCCAGACAATGGAAGATATGCTTAGAGCTTGTGTAATTGATCTTGGAGGTAATTGGGATGATCACTTACCTTTAATAGAATTTTCTTATAATAATAGTTATCACACAAGTATCAATGTTGCACCATTCGAAGCACTTTATGGACGAAAGTGCCGAACCCCAGTCTGTTGGGCAGAAATTGGGGAAAAACAACTATCTGGACCTGAGATAGTGCAAGAAACAACCGACAAAATTATTCAAGTCAAGGAACGACTGAAAGCCGCACATGATCGACAAAAGAGTTATGCCGATAACCGGCGCAAGCCATTGGAATTTCAAATAGGAGATAAGGTATTGTTGAAAGTCTCTCCTTGGAAGGGAGTAGTAAGATTCATCAAACGAGGGAAGCTAAGACCCAGGTATATTGGATCTTTTGAGATTATTAGAAGAATAGGACCTGTAGCCTATCAGCTACAACTGCCAGAGGAAATGGCAGGAATACATGATGTGTTTCATGTATCTAATCTCAAAAAGTGTTTAGCTGACAAATCAATGATAGTGCCTCTTAAGGATATAGAGATAAATGAACAACTCAAGTTTTGTCACACCCCGATATTTCCACATTTGACCGGTGGGCCCGGTGGGGGAGTATCGTGACGTGGTTGGTAACATTACAGTCAAACAACACAATATTTAAATGCACAGCGGAAGCAAAGATAGATATATTTCAACCGAATATAATTGTAATATCAAGAATCACAAACAGTTGAAAATAATCCACAGGTGGATAAAAAATAAATAGGAAACATTGTTCAACAGTTTTGACGTCCGAGCTTGCGAGACTTATTGTGGACGCTAGGAGAAAGCCAGCCTAGTTCGCTTAGTACCTGCACTTAACCTTTTTGGGAAAATACGTCAGTTTACACTGGTAAATACATTCAACCGACTCATTTTGAAAAGTTTAATAAAATTGATTTGAATGCACGTGGCACAAACTTTTTATAACTTGGGATAATTATTTAAATATAATACTTGTAAAAGAATTACAGGTTCCTTATGCGTTCAGTAGCCCGATTCGTGCCGGGTTAAAGATCAATAGACACACCACATTATTTATTTATGCACTGACGAGTGTACGCCTACACCCCGCGCTTAGGTCGTGGCCATTTCGTAAAATGATGCCAAGGATATCCGGGACATGGTCATTAACCCCCCAAAGGCGTTAAGCAAACAAAACATATTTAAACAGGTCATCTCGATAATACTTAACCACCAATCGATTAAGGTCGAATGCCCGACCAAGCGGTATTTTATATACCGTACCCCAAGCCTGTATAAGGGAATATAAGTTAAAAGTATTTACCTGAGCAAGTAAAATTCACAAACAGCAAATGTGGTAGCTTTTACCTGGTCTCCTATTCTGGAACGAAGGTTTATAATAACCTATTAGAATCCTAACGGTCTTTAGTTAAGCTTAAGCTTAAACCGGTTAGTTTTAAGGAATGATACGGTTCGAACGCGTGATTAAGCAAAGACCGGAATAGAATGTGATTTAGACCCGACAAGTTTGAAGACTTGTCTTATATGGGTAATCTAAGCACATTCTGGATTTTGAGATAAAAACGATAAGGTTTGACCCGTTTCGGCCAATTTATGTAAACTAGTTACATAAACCGAACTGAACGCGAAGAATGCTTAACGGTTAACCATAAGAGCCATATGCAGGTTTCCTAAGTTAATATGCCTCAAATATGTTGTGACATCAGTAAGATATCTTTTATTATTGTAACACCCGTTCTTATAAATTAAGGTTTAACGTATCATTTACGAAAAAGAGTCATGTAATTAAGATTACATATGCATTGGAAATTACGGGTTTATTAAAACTTTTTACAATTTAAAAAGTATACAACATATCATGTGCACGTTCGTCGTTTAACATAATAACGATACATAGTGCGGAAGCTTATTTCGTGATCGTGTTCGGTTCTTGCTCGTCGCTTGATCTTCATCCGTGCACTCTTGGCATTCACCTATGATCAAAACCAACTTAAAAGTTAGTTTTGATAGTCAAATATTAAGTTCAAACAAGTACAGGGGTTAAAAATGACAAAAATTAACAATTTTCGGAGTTAGGGGGCTAGACGTGACGCCAAGGGCCTAGGTGTCACGCCTAGCCCTGTTTTTCACAGCCTGTTGTTTCAGCTGATGCTGTACATACCCAGCACGATCTGATTTCACGGAAACGGCCATAACTTCTTTGTTATTGATCCGTTTTACCCGATTCTTTTTCCTACGCGTCCGTAATTTAATCCTCCATCTTATGGAGTTAAAATCCTACATCCTACATAAGAAATTTTGAGACTTCTAAGCCTTTGACTCGTTACCTTTTTACCAAATTTTAACCCGTTTATGCATTTTATCAAACAAACGTATTTATTTGATTCCTATATCTCATACACTTCTTCAAATTAATGTTACCTACTATATTAGGTTCTAATTATAGGTTTATTACACAATTTAAACCCGTTTTCGCTCGTATGCTTATTTTGACCCGTTAAGGGTATTTAAGCACTTTAAATCTTGAAATCGCTTTCATTCATTTCTAGCATCTTATTCCTACATTTCTTATCGAGTAATCTTCAACTACAACTCTTTGTATGTTGGATTTCAATGTGTATATCTATATGTTCTGAGTTTTACCCTTCGGATTGTTATTTTACGGCAAGACTCCAATAGAGCTATTTGACTAACGTATTGCATCTTTCAACTTCTACACTTATTCTAAGTATTTATTTAATCATGAAACTCGTTTCCAAACAACCTTTATGGGTTGTTTGTTCAATTTAACCTACAAGGGCGTTTTGGTCAATTTTGGTCCTTCTTTTACGACAAAGGACTTCAGATACTTGTTTGACCCAAAAATTCGATCTTTTAACTATAACCTTGTTTAGAAGCCATTATGTTTCTAAAACACTACAATTATAACTTGAATTATTCGGTTTATCCTTAAGATAACCAAATATCCAATTTGACCTTGTTTAACTCTTAGAAAACCTCAAGCTCTACATGATGAATTGAATCATTATACATACCTGGCTCGGATCAATATATTGACCCGTTTCAATACCTTGACTTAGTAGCCGCTAAGCAATAGCGATGTGCGTATCCATTTGATATTTATTCCTATAAACATATAACTCGACAAACCATTAGTCGATATTGTCAAAGGGTGATAATTTCACCTTTTGACCCGTTTATTTACCTAGTGACCTTCGTCACTTCCACTAGATGCCAATTTCATGTATTGTGCTAATTTAAAGTCTACTAACGAAAATACGAAATCAAGCATAATGTAACGGAACCGTAGTTACGTACCTTTTAAGCATCCTTTCCAAACGCGTATTTCCACCGGCTTGTCCATTTGACGATCCGGATTCCTCGCCTAAAGAGTTCAATTCACAATCCGTTTAGAACCCTTTTTATAAGTCTTAACGCATAATTTCTTAACATATTCAAATCTGCGTTTTACCAACCTTTACATTTTAACCTTCATTTAGGCGTTTTAGCAAACACCTAGCGGGTCAGATTTCTACATAATCTAAACCAAGTTCATGACTTGAGTTTATCACCTTAATTAACTTCAATTAGACTATATACACATATTTTAACATCAACAATTTAGAGATTTCCTCATAATTTCAGTTTACACTAGAACAAGGGTTTTAAATCCTAGTGTTTATCAAGCTCTACTAACATCTTAATCACCCACTATGGTGATTTTGATCCTTACAATTATCATGCAAGAATTTTGACAAGAAATCATCTAGGGTTTGTCCCTAACCCTTATATCACTTTCAAATTTCGTATTTACAACACATAATTAAGCTCAACACTCAATTTCAATCACATGCAAGAATTTGGGTTGAATCAAAATGACCTAATTCGACATACCTCACGATCCTCTTGACAAGGTGATCACGATTCTATGTTCAGATTTTGATTTCAACTTGATTTGGGCCTTCAATTTGAGAGTTTAGTAGAAGTTAGGGCTTGGGGGTGAGGGTGTCGCCCTCTTCCTGTTCTTGATCGACTAGAGCCTCATTTGAGGTGTTTGGTTTTATTTTTTTGTTTAAAACTAATAATAATAGTTTCAAGTTTAACAACATTGGTCCCTCCCTTTTTGTTTAACATTAAATTTTGGTTATTCTAACCTTATTTCAAGTTATTTCTAGACTTGTAGTTAACTAGGTTATAATTTTCCTAGTTATTCATCTTGTTCAAAAACCCGTTTTATTTTAAGTCCCGTTAAATCTCGGGCCTTTTTATATACTTTGCTTTCTCAAAGTATTTCCCATCCTTTTAATAAATATTAGACTTATTTATTTAAATCCTAATATTCACTGGGTAAATTTTACTACTAATGGTATTTTACCCGTCTTTTAGTACCAAACCCGTTTTCGGGGTGTTACAAGTCTACCCCCCTTAGAGAGGTTTCGTCCTCGAAACCTTTTCTTACATAATTCATTGAGTTTAAACTCAATGCATTGGATCCGAGAAGTATTTTAAACATTTCTTATACTTTTTAACCAATTGTTAGTATTACCAGATAGGTATGGTAACATCTTTTTTTTTTTTTGGCACTTATTGTCTACGTATTTCATACGACATAGTGCAACTTGAAATAACGTAATCTCGTTATTCCCACTAGTTTAGTTAACTTTGCGATATCCATCGCTTTCATATACTATCGAATTCTTTATGAATCCGCTACTTTGACTCGTCTAAAGGTCTTTAGTGAAATCTTTCACTTTTAACAACGATTTCTTTTGTTTTCAAATTTATTCATTCGGTTCAGTTATACCGAGTCTACCGCTTACAAGCAAACCAAATTCTTGATTTGAATTAGTGACCTTATCCGTTCTCGATAACTAGACTTATTAGTCCAGTTACTTTTATCGCTCGCTTGGTTATGTGATTCTACCTCACATTGAATTTCATGACCGTGATCGTGTCACGGCCCCCGACCCACCGTGGACGGAATCGGGAGTCGCGAACAGCCCAGTGGTACCGGTGATTATTTTGAAAACGTTGCAGCGGATATTTCATCAGGACCTTGGGTTAGGAAAATATCAGAGTTTAGAAACACCGGATTTTATTTATTAAATAGATGGAATAATCCATGTTTTACAAAGGTAGCTTTAATAAAGATAAATTTAATTACATAACACAATATTTCTTAATTTTATTTAATTAATAAAATAAGCCACTTCTTGATGCCTTTCAATGCCGTATCCATCTCTTATTCCAATCTACTATAATTACCTGAAACGCGTTTTAAAAAGGTTTTGTCAGCGGGAAATACTGAGTTCATTCATTCATTTTATTTAAAACATATTTGTTATAATTTACAGCATTAAGAGTTTTTACATTTGCTTCTTAAAGATTGGCAAAGACTTAATCACTGCAAAGTATAACTAGAAAACAGTGTTATAAATTACAGTATTACGAGCGATTACAATGTTTCTGATATCAAACCAACTACCCACGGTATTTGTCACTCGACCGGATCTGTGACTATGGTCATATCCCCCATTGGCTGCCCCAATGGTGACGATTATCAAGTAATGTATACAAAACCCCACATACCGGCTGTAACTTGGTGATTACAAAGACTTAATCCCCGTAATTATAACTTTGACAATAAACATGATTTTGAAAGTAATTTGATAAAAAGAGAATGACTCACTTTATAATCATGCAGATTCATACGGCCAAAGTTTAGTCTACAGATAAGCCTTGATATATTGCAGATTTATACAGGCAGAGCTTAGCCTATTGATTTAACCTTGTAACCTCGTGCACACGAACTAGGTAGGTAACTTAATACAGCATTTACGATAACTCACGAGATTAAAACCCTCACAACGAATGACAAAGTGCAATCACTTAAACATCCATCGGATTCACAACGAAGGACAGAGTTTTCCCCCAATTCGGGTGGTACTCAACATCCTGTCGGAATCACAACTAATGACAAAGGATAGCGCTTAAACATCCATTGGATAGTTTAGATCGATCGGACATTGAATCGTAGCAGCGATCGAGTTAATACCCTGTCTGCGGCAGCACCCCGCTATACTAATTAGTGATCTGTGTGTGTTAATTGTGATAAACAGAAGATATCTCGGAGCGTATTACGAATTGGTTCGTCGCTCAAATTCCAGAAATCAAGTCCCAATGTTCTGCTATTTATACCCGATTTTGACATCGCTTACGGACCATAAGACTCAACCCTTACGGTCCGTAAGGGTCATGATTTCGCTATAGGGTGGCCACGTGTGGGAGTAGGCCTGCTGAGTCGACGAAATGAGAAAATTCAATTCAGACAACGAGATATATGGATAATCGTCGAGTAGGGAATGCCCCCCCCCCTGAGTTTTAGGGGCCCTGATCCTGATTCTGATTGTTCTGAAAATTTTAGGGTTTGCGTAGAATCACTTGGGTGTCTCAATTAGGGTTTCTTATTGGATAAAATAATAAAATAAATAGGACTTTTAATGAGGGTTGTTACATTCTCCCCACCTTAATAAAAATCTCGTACTCGAGATTTACTGGAATAAGTAGGAATACTTTTTCTTTATCTCAGATTCCAGCTCCCAAGTGCATTTGGGTTATGATATTTCTTTTAGACTTATGTCACCTTTTAATTAATAAAAATAATATTAAAGTAGATGGCACAAAATTTAAAATATCAAATTTTGTGAATACAAGTTGTATCTTAAGTAGATTTCAATGGTTCAACTGAATTAGTTCAAGAAATAGATAACAAACGAATGAGTTGAAATGATATAATTTCCAAGATGACTAGGTTCAAGCCAAAAGATATATGATCAATAAATATTAAAATGAATGTGAAGAACTTTTAGAATCAATAAAAATTCTTTGTCAAAAGAAAACTTACTTTAATTGGCAACTGGGGAAGATTTAGAATTGACAGGTTCAAATTGAAATAAAAGCATGCAAAATGATTTGTCAAATATTAAATTATGATATGAGAAAATCAAAATGTTGAGATGAGTGAATTGCAAAGATACATCAAAAGATAATAGAGTTAGTGTATCATCGGTTAGAGTTCCAAGTTATTTTTTTTATTTGTGAAACAATGTGATAGTATACTATTAGTAATAACCATATTTTTCATACTATATCCTAAAGATTAAAATAAGAACAAGTTGTTTTGTCATGACCAACTATTATATTATATTTTGTAAAACAAATGTAATATATTATTGAGTAAATTGCCATTTTAGTCCCCGAGTTTTGTTCAAATTTGCCATTTTGATCCAAATAGTTTTATTTTCCCCCCTGGGTCCCTGACTTTTACATTTGTTGCCATTTTGATCACTTTTCCTAACTCCATCCAAAAACCCAGTTACTCTTTTCAATTTAAACCTTTTCAGTTGCCATTTTGATCTAATTCCAAAAAATCAAAAAAATTCTAAAAAATTCAAAAAAATGTAAAAAATTCTAAAAAATCTAAAAAATTCAAAAAAATCTAAAAAATTCTAAAAAATCATAAAAATTCAAAAAAATATAAAAAATTCTAAAAAATCATAAAAATTCTAAACAATTCAAAAAAATATAAAAATCAAAAAAAATTCTAAAAAATCAAAAAAATTCTAAAAAATCAAAAAAATTCTAAAAAATCCAAAAATCATTAAATGTTTCGGCACGAACCGTTTCGACCCGTACCGTTTCGAACCGAACCGTTTCGACCCGTACCGTATCGACCCGTACCGTTTCGACCCGTACCGTATCGAACCGAACCGTTTCGAACCCGTACCGTATCGAACCCGTACCGTATCGAACCGTACCGTTTCGACGCGAACCGTTTCGAACCCGTACCGTATCATCGAACCGAACCGTTTCGACGCGAACCGTTTCGAGCCGAACCGTTTCGACACGAACCGTTTCGACCTGTACCGTTTCGAACCCGAACCGTTTCGAACCCGAACCGTTTCGAGCCGAACCGTTTCGACGCGAAGCGTTTCGACCCGTACCGTTTCGAAACGGTTCGCGTCGAAACGGTTCAGCTCGAAACGGTTCGGGTCGAAACGGTATTTTTGAATTTTTTTAGATTTTTATGATTTTTTTGAATTTTTTAGATTTTTTAGAATTTTTTAGATTTTTTTGAATTTTTTGGAATTTTTTTGATTTTTTGGAATTGGATCAAAATGGCAACTGAAAAGGTTTAAATTGAAAAGAGTAACTGGGTTTTTGGATGGAGTTAGGAAAAGTGATCAAAATGGCAACAAATGTAAAAGTCAGGGACCCAGGGGGGAAAATAAAACTATTTGGATCAAAATGGCAAATTTGGACAAAACTCAGGGACTAAAATGGCAATTTACTCTATATTATTTGTGTCCATATCTGAATCGTATTTTATATATCAAATATAAATACTATGTAATATATATTTATTTGTTATATATTTTTACTATATGTAAATGGTTACCAAAAATAAATTTTAGTATTTTACTATACTAAAAATAACTTATATTTACTATGTAATATATATTGCAAGGAAGTTATTATATTACAAAATATTTTAGTATTATTATTTTGTAAAAGAATTCACTATTGTTAAATAAAAGTTGTAAATAGAGATGTAAAAATATTTATTGTACAAAATATTTGTACAAATACTTTTGTACATATATAACACTTAATGGGTCAATTCTATGTGATTACTTATTTTCATTTTGAAATTATATAACGTTGTGAATGTATTTACAATATTGAAAACGGAGACTATCTTTATATATTATAATGTTTCCTTAAACCAACTTAGTTTGATGACTACCATATTATTCTTATATGGTTATTTTCTTGCCAAAGCGTTACATAGTTACTACAAAATATGTGATACTTTAATTTATTAAATATCTTTTCCTTTTATGTTATCATAAAGTAAAATCAAAATCCGTGGTAATTTTGACAAAATAATGATATATGTTTTATTAATATGTTGATCCAAATATCCTAGAATTCACGATCATTATTTTAAAATCAAATATGTTTAACTATAAGATTTTGCAATAATATATTTTAAATCATGAAAGTAAAATAGTAAATGTTTATTTTAATATCAAGCATACTTAAATATTGGCTTGAGTAAAATATATATTAAAATGCATATATTTATTGTAGAATATTTAAACAAGATAAATAATTAAATATAAGTATAAATGTCTTGTTCATGAATACTTAGACAGTTTTTTAGATAATTTTATTCATTTCTCTAATTCTTGTATTGTTTTATGAAAATATGTCTTCTCCTTATAGTACAAAGTATATATATTTTTATATATAAAATTAAAATTTATTAAATAAGTATGATGACTTAATTTATATATATTAACTAGTTATTATCATGGTTGGATATTGGTTAGTGCTGCCTTGTTTAAACATAGGTGGCCAGTCTATGCATAACTAAGGCTAGGCTATTCAATATCTGCCTCTGACAATAATCCTAGTATTTTTAAAATAATACTAACATTACTCTTATTTAATATTTTTTTAATAATAAAATAAATATTAATTATCAATAATAAATAACTAAACATAAACTTAAATGAGAGTATACTTCAAACAAAATTTTATTATAGAATATAAATTCTTCACCTCATTGGTTTTAACAAAATATAGTAATAATATTTTGTAAATTAGGTAATCACTTATGTAAGTTTCCATATATAATAAATTTTATATAATGTTTTTCGATTGGAGATTGTTAAAGCAATAATTATCACGAAAGGCTCGATTGATGTTGTAAAAATCTTTAAGAGATACACTGAAATATGACAAGAATTTGTGTATCATTATCTTAACACATAATTTGTGTTAAGATGGCTTTTATAAATATATAAATAATTAAATTCGTATATGATATATATAAACGAGATTAGTGCAAGCTTTAAATTTTGTGAAAACGTCAATACAAGGTGATCGTGATCAAAGAAATGATTCAATGGAGTCGAAGATTTAAACAAGCCTATTATGGTTCAAAACAAATGAAGTGTTTGTTAGGACTATTTTGAATATGATAGCTTCCATCCATCATATGGGATCTTGAAATGAATATGTAATGTGAGCGAGTTAAATAATTTGAACTTGATTTAAACAAAACAAGTTTTAATAAGAAAGTTCGGACATGGTTACTATAGAAACTATGTATGCTAAAGAAAATTAAAATTTTCAAGAAATTTATTGACTCGATATTAACGAGTTATTGTTTTGCAATAATGCGGTTCACAGTACAGAAAGCGGAGTGATATTTGAGTTTGGATAAAATAACAAATCGGAATGAAATCCTCCTGTGGTCTTGATAAATCAAATGAATCACATGCGCAACAAACAGTGCATGTGTAATGTGTGAATTTTATCAAGAAATGAAATAGATCAATATTTGCTACTATGAAAGAAATCCTTATGGTATAATGACTATTAGGAAAAGTAGGAATGTGAAAGTCAACTTATTATATACAGAAATCAGAATTTCAACGAAAGAAATTTAAGAGCTTTATCTGGAATTTCTTGTGATAACTGTTGTTAAGTGAAATTACTAGGAAATGTCGAATAAAATGAAATAGGGAATTTGCAAAGGTATGTGACTCCTTTTGCAGTAATAATAATTATGACTCTGATTAGACTGTGCACCGATGGTTGTGAAATCTTGTTACAACGTACCTCAGCGAGAGTCAGGTTGTTTGTAGGATTACGTGGCAAAGTGCTTCTTTTTGATTTAGTAGTTCTTCTACTGACAGAATTAACATTGGTGTCATCGTGCCTAATTTATTTTCCAAAGGTCTTGCCTTGGAAGTCGTGTGTGATATACTTCAACTTCTGTGGACTTATAATTAAATTTTCATGTGTTTTCTTATATATTATCACAGCTTTACATGTTTCTTATTTGCGTTAATAGTTTATGGTAACGCGTTAGAAATTCTTTTGATGGTGTCCCAACTTAAAGGGTTTCCATTGTTTATATTTTCACATGAGTTACGAAGTAAATGATCAAATGAAATATTGTTTGATATCGGAAAAGAGATTCCTAATAAAGAAATCTAGACACAGATGCTTGTGCTTTATTCCAAATTGACTTTTGGAATTTCTTATAGATATACATATCTATATAATCAAATATTTCACATGCTGAAATAAACATTCCATCTATCAGGTCAATGTATTTAACAGATTCATATATCCAAACATTAGTCAGATATCAGATCATGATACTATTTAGGAAAATCTTGTCACTCGTTTGACTTATTATATACCCCGTCTTATCCGATTCGTGCCGGAGCGGTAACCTCAGTATATCCGGACAAACTGGAGAGTCTGCTACATCATATCCAGTCTTGCCGGAGAAAATTTCCCTATTTCCCATAAATAGTATTTTTAAAAGTGCCTCTTTTATTAGTGCTTTTATCCAGAATCAAGGAAATTTGTATTCCTGTAACATATCTTATTCTAGATCAAGTAATATCAATAAGCAATAATTATTATTAATTCTTGCTTATTTATCATATCTTGCAATATTTTAATTACCATTCTTATGGCATACAAAAACCCATCATAATTTATTCACATAAGTACTCAGCTTATCTTGTAGTTTATACTAAGGCATCTTTTCTTAAGTTCAAGTCTAAATGCTATTATGTGTGCTACCAGTTAATAGCAATCTCCTAACTCTTTTATATAAATTTAGGTATTATTATTACAACACTTATTGGCTTAAAGCAGTGGCTCTGATACCACCTTCTGTCACGGCCCCCGACCCACCGTGGACGGAATCGGGAGTCGCGAACAGCCCAGTGGTACCGGTGATTATTTTGAAAACGTTGCAGCGGATATTTCATCAGGACCGTGAGTTAGGAAAATATCAGAGTTTAGAAACACCGGATTTTATTTATTAAATAGATGGAATAATCCATGTTTTACAAAGGTAGCTTTAATAAAGATAAATTTAATTACATAAAACAATATTTCTTAATTTTATTTAATTAATAAAATAAGCCACTTCTTGATGCCTTTCAGTGTCGTATCCATCTCTTATTCCAATCTACTATAATTACCTGAAACGCGTTTTAAAAAGGTTTTGTCAGCGGGAAATACTGAGTTCATTCATTCATTTTATTTAAAACATATTTGTTATAATTTACAGCATTAAGAGTTTTTACATTTGCTTCTTAAAGATTGGCAAAGACTTAATCACTGCAAAGTATAACTAGAAAACAGTGTTATAAATTACAGTATTAAGAGCGATTACAATGTTTCGAATATCAAACCAACTACCCACGGTATTTGTCACTCGACCGGATCTGTGACTATGGTCATATCCCCCATTGGCTACCCCAATGGTGACGATTATCAAGTAATGTATACAAAACCCCACATACCGGCTGTAACTTGGTGATTACAAAGACTTAATCCCCGTAATTATAACTTTGACAATAAACATGATTTTGAAAGTAATTTGATAAAAAGAGAATGACTCACTTTATAATCATGCAGATTCATACGGCCAAAGTTTAGTCTACAGATAAGCCTTGATATATTGCAGATTTATACAGGCAGAGCTTAGCCTATTGATTTAACCTTGTAACCTTGTGCACACGAACTAGGTAGGTAACTTAATACAGCATTTACGATAACTCACGAGATTAAAACCCTCACAACGAATGACAAAGTGCAATCACTTAAACATCCATCGGATTCACAACGAAGGACAGAGTTTTCCCCCAATTCGGGTGGTACTCAACATCCTATCGGAATCACAACTAATGACAAAGGATAGCGCTTAAACATCCATTGGATAGTTTATATCGATCGGACATTGAATCGTAGCAGCAATCGAGTTAATACCCTGTTTGCGGCAGCACCCCGCTATACTAATTAGTGATCCGTGTGTGTTAATTGTGATAAACAGAAGATATCTCGGAGCGTATTATGACTTGGTTCGTCGCTCAAATTCCAGAAATCAAGTCCCAATGTTCTGCTATTTATACCCAATTTTGACATCGCTTACGGACCGTAAGACTCAACCCTTTCGGTCCGTAAGGGTCATGATTTCGCTATAGGGTGGCCACGTGTGGGAGTAGGCCTGCTGAGTCGACGAAATGAGAAAATTCAATTCAGACAACGAGATATATGGATAATCGTCGAGTAGGGAATGCCCCCCCTGAGTTTTAGGGGCCCTGATCCTGATTCTGATTGTTCTGAAAATTTTAGGGTTTGCGTAGAATCACTTAGGTGTCTCAATTAAGGTTTCTTATTGGATAAAATAATAAAATAAATAGGACTTTTAATGAGGGTTCTTACAGATCGTGTCACATCATGTTTAATTCATATCAACCTTTCATTTCCGAAAACATCACTTTTTCAAATATATCGTCTTGCGCCTATTAGTGTCAAGACTTGCATCCTTCATGCTTACTATTTAAATTCCTATCAAGATTTATATTTGTAAAAACGTTATTTCTTACTAAAGCCAAAGTTTTAGTTTTAAGATCTTCTTCTTAACTTTTGTTAGTATTATGGGTATCGACAGTCCATAATTTATTCTTTTATAGCCTTAGTTTTATGCGGGGAATCGTAACAAGTTCCCTCGCCTTACACTATTGACCTGTAGGTTCCTTCACTCAACCTCGCAGGCTATTTCTTTAAGCTTTCACCTCTCTAAGGTGAGGCCCTTATGATCCCTTTGCTTCAATTCATGACCTGTGGGTCATTCTGGCCTCGTAGACCTTTACACTAATTAATATCCCGTAGGTTATGATGATCCCATAGATCATCTTTATTTGAGTCTTTATTCAAATGTGTATACGTTTATATACGCATATGGCGTTAAGGCACCCCTTTTATGGTTAGAATTATTCGCTTTTACTTTTTTTTTTTGATTTCGTTTGACCTTGACCGTAGTCTAAGGCTACATTGTTTTCTTTCGAATTATCTTTCCGGCTTCGTGACTTCTAACGTCAATTACACGTCGATTTGCCCTACATTCACCGTTACTCGGTTCTTACCTATACTTCCTTACGTCCCATCACCGGGGTTCCTTTATTTTAATGTTTTTAACGCCTATAACTCCTTTACTTAGGTTTATTAATATTTCGCACTTTTATTTATTCGATTCGCGCTTACTTAACTTAGCAAGTGTCATCCTTTATTAAATTTGTTTGACTTATTCGTGTGAACATTCATCGCTTATGAATGCCAAACTTCAGTCTTTGTTTGACCTGTTCAGCTTTGAAATAGCTGAACATAATTTATTCAAAATTTCTATTTGCATTATTTTGTCGTCTTTTAGTTATGACTCAAAACCCGAGTCTTTTAACTTTCCATCCGAGTTCCCGTTTCTCGGTTCACGCATGTGTTTAAATCCTTACCCACCAACCGGGTGTTTTACCGAAGTCGTTATTATTGCAACCCTTACGGTATGCATTATGACTTCGTTTCGCTTTTATATTCCTACTTTGTTCTCAAATTTGGTGTTTTACAAAATCGGCCCGTTAAGAGTCATATTTGCATTCTTCGGGTTCGAGTGTAAGCACACCCCTCCCAATTTCATACCTTAATTGTTTTACATTAATCTGTGTCCCTTCACTCGGGCTCATCATCTTAATGTAATACGCTTCCGTCACCCGGCTGTGCGTTTACATTATTATCAAACATTTTGCTCATTTGATTTATTTGGGTACTTTTTTAGTTAGTCCCCTTCACCCCTACCCTTACTACATCGGACATAAATGTGTCCATCATAAGAAGTTCATGGTACCACGTGTTCACTACTTACTTGGCCAGAGTAAGCGATCAACACCTGGTATACATGACTTTTTTATAATTTTCACATTACACCCCATGTAAGTAATGCCTCTATTTGTTTTTCTTGGAAACAATATCCCGGATAGGTTTTCTATTCAGGTTTTTCCAAGTTTTCAATCTACTTATGCAACTTTCAATTTCTATATATTTGTTGCATATTACTTATTTATGCAATAATTTAAAACGTGCACCTGATAATGCTTGCTCTATCAGGCTCTCCTTTTTCCGTTAACCTTGTTCGTGATCCTACGCGATTTAGATCCTTGATGAGTATGCTTTACTTGTCATACATCGGACCGTTTCATCCTCATATCCGTAATTTGTCCAACTCTCGTCATCTTCAGATGCGAGTGTCCTTCAATTAAAACATTCACAAAGGTTAGTAACATCAACTTCAATAATCGCCCATATTATAATACAAGGCTTTTTCTACTATACGCGTCAACGCGCGTATTTTCGTCAACTATATCAATCATTTCAATTGGGGTAACGTGTATCACACGATAGCCCTGTGTGTTGTTTACAACACTTTAGCATGCTAAACAATTAACATACTTGTACTTACCGGATTTGCGATCAAGCCTCGAACCGAACACCAATCTTTGTTAAGAGCATAAGGTTTAAGTCCAAGCATAGTTTTCCCACCATACTTGAATCTCTTAAACCAAGGCTCTGATACCAACTTGTAACACCCGTTCTTATAAATTAAGGTTTAACGTATCATTTACGAAAAACAGTCATGTAATTAAGATTACATATGCATTGGAAATTATGGGTTTATTAAAACTTTTTACAATTTAAAAAGTATACAACATATCATGTGTACGTTCGTCGTTTAACATAATAACGATACATAGTGCGGAAGCTTATTTCGTGATCGTGTTAGGTTCTTGCTCGTCGCTTGATCTTCATCCGTGCACTCTTGGCGTTCACCTATGATCAAAACCAACTTAAAAGTTAGTTTTTATAGTCAAATATTAAGTTCAAACAAGTACAGGGGTTAAAAATGACAAAAATTAACAATTTTCGGAGTTAGGGGGCTAGACGTGACGCCAAGGGCCTAGGTGTCACGCCTAGCCCTGTTTTTCACAGCCTGTTGTTTCAGCTGATGCTGTACATACCCAGCACGATCTGATTTCACGGGAACGGCCATAACTTCTTCATTATTGATCCGTTTTACCCGATTCTTTTTCCTACGCGTCCGTAATTTAATCCTCCATCTTATGGAGTTAAAATCCTACATCCAACATAAGAAATTTTGAGACTTCTAAGCCTTCGACTCGTTACCTTTTTACCAAATTTTAACCCGTTTATGCATTTTATCAAACAAACGTATTTATTTGATTCCTATATCTCATACACTTCTTCAAATTAATGTTACCTACTATATTAGGTTCTAATCATAGGTTTATTACACAATTTAAACCCGTTTTCGCTCGTATGCTTATTTTGACCCGTTAAGGGTATTTAAGCACTTTAAATCTTGAAATCGCTTTCATTCATTTCTAGCATCTTATTCCTACATTTCTTATGGAGTAATCTTCAACTACAACTCTTTGTATGTTGGATTTCAATGTGTATATCTATATGTTCCGAGTTTTACCATTCGGATTTTTATTTTACGGCAAGACTCCAATAGAGCTATTTGACTAACTTATTACATCTTTCAACTTCTACACTTATTCTAAGTATTTATTTAATCATGAAACTCGTTTCCAAACAACCTTTAAGGGTTGTTTGTTCAATTTAACCTACAAGGGCATTTTGGTCAATTTTGGTCCTTCTTTTACGACAAAGGACTTCAGATACTTGTTTTACCCAAAAATTCGATCTTTTAACTATAACCTTGTTTAGAAGCCATTATGTTTCTAAAACACTACAATTATAACTTGAATTATTTGGTTTATCCTTAAGATAACCAAATATCCAATTTGACCTTGTTTAACTCTTAGAAAACCTCAAGCTCTACATGATGAATTGAATCATTATACATACCTGGCTCGGATCAATATATTGACCCGTTTCAATACCTTGACTTAGTAGCCGCTAAGCAATAGCGATGTGCGTATCCATTTGATATTTATTCCAATAAACATATAACTCGACAAACCATTAGTCGATATTGTCAAAGGGTGATAATTTCACCTTTTGACCCGTTTATTTACCTAGTGACCTTCGTCACTTCCACTAGATGCCAATTTCATGTATTGTTCTAATTTAAAGTCTACTAACGAAAATACGAAATCAAGCATAATGTAACGGAACCGTAGTTACGTACCTTTTAAGCATCCTTTCCAAACGCGTATTTCCACCGGCTTGTCCATTTGACGATCCGGATTCCTCGCCTAAAGAGTTCAATTCACAATCCGTTTAGAACCCTTTTTATTAGTCTTAACGCATAATTTCTTAACATATTCAAATCTGCGTTTTACCAACCTTTACATTTTAACCTTCATTTCGGCGTTTTATCAAACACCTAGCGGGTCAGATTTCTACATAATCTAAACCAAGTTCATGACTTGAGTTTATCACCTTAATTAACTTCAATTAGACTATATACACATATTTTAACATCAACAGTTTAGAGATTTCCTCATAATTTCAGTTTACACTAGAACAAGGGTTTTAAATCCTAGTGTTTATCAAGCTCTACTAACATCTTAATCACCCACTATGGTGATTTTGATCCTTACAATTATAATGCAGGAATTTTGACAAGAAATCATCTAGGGTTTGTCCCTAACCCTTATATCACTTTCAAATTTCGTATTTACAACACATAATTAAGCTCAACACTCAATTTCAATCACATGCAAGAATTTGGGTTGAATCAAAATGACCTAATTCGACATACCTCACGATCCTCTTGACAAGGTGATCACGATTCTATGTTCAGATTTTGATTTCAACTTGATTTGGGCCTTCAATTTGAGAGTTTAGTAGAAGTTAGGGCTTGGGGGTGAGGGTGTCGCCCTCTTCCTGTTCTTGATCGACTAGAGCCTCATTTGAGGTGTTTGGTTTTATTTTTTTGTTTAAAACTAATAATAATAGTTTCAAGTTTAACAACATTGGTCCCTCCCTTTTTGTTTAACATTAAATTTTGGTTATTTTAACCTTATTTCAAATTATTTCTAGACTTGTATTTAACTAAGTTATAATTTTCCTAGTTATTCATCTTGTTCAAAAACCCGTTTTATTTTAAGTCCCATTAAATCTCGGGCCTTTTTATATACTTTGCTTTCTCAAAGTATTTCCCATCCTTTTAATAAAAATTACACTTATTTATTTAAATCCTAATATTCACCGGGTAAATTTTACTACTAATGGTATTTTACCCGTCTTTTAGTATTAACGGGGTTTGACTACCAATCCCGTTTTCGGGGTGTTACAATTATGCCCGAAACGAATTTAAACTCAAACTATCCCCCGTAGGGGTATTTTGGTAATTTCACATAAGCTTAAAAGGTGAAAATCGGAAATCTGAGTTTAACAACTTTTGCTTACTATTAAAACATTTTAATTTACCTAAGATATCAGTAGGTATCAACCCTTATATGTTTAAAATAGTTTTAGTACATACTATGCGTTAAAAACGCTTAAAAGGCGATTAAAAGCCATTTTCGGGTTCTATATAGAAAGCTGATATTTTTATTATTCCAGAAGGTCTAAAATAATTTTTTATCATACAAAATCAGTAGCAAAAGGTTTGGGGTCAAAAAGATATGTAAAACTCATTTTATAGCCCAAAAGGGCAAAACCGACAATTACCGAATCAAGCTTATAACTCTAAGTTATGCTCAGCCTAAAATTAATTAAAAATTTTCAAAAATCCCAAAATAATATATTACATCAGTGGGTAAAAGGTTTGGTGTCAAAAATTGGGTTTAGATAGGCTTTATGCTAATGACGCCGTTTAATTACTAAAAGGCGTTCTAATTACGCTAATGAGCATAACTCCTAATCTAGACCTCCAACTGATGTGAAAATTTAGGGACATGTTTATAAATCAGTAACAAAAATTATTGTTCTTTCACATATCCAAAGTTCTCGTTTTATGGTCAAAAGGGCATAATAGTCAACATATAAGCAATTAACGGAACCATGCATATTAATCGGATAACTAATGATCCAAGGCGTATAATCACAGAGGGTTATACTAGCATGTAACCTAGTCCAATTAAAGCTCTAAGGCATTTCTAAAACATGCTTAAACGGGTTAGAACTGAAAGTCAAAGCAAAAGTCAAATTATGCGACTTTCGGTTCCGAACCGGGTCTCTACTGAAAATTGTCGGGTTGAACAAGTTTAGACATGTTCTTACATTAATTACCAAGTTATTTTAATGATCAAACAGGTTGTATGGGTTCTACATTGCTAATTATGCATTAATTTGAAATTAAGCATCCTGTTGACTTTTTAATAACAAGTTTGACCCGACAAATGACCTAGCTAGAGTGGGAATCAGAGGGTGCCCTTTTAAGGGTTTAATGCCCACATAATTACCAACTTATAACTACCTTCAATTCGACTAATCACTGGATCATTAATGATTAATCACTAAGTCAAACGGTAATTACGACGGTTTGACTTTTAAGCTAAAACTAAGTAAAAACTCAATTAGGAAAGGCTAAGCATACTTACAGAAGTCCTATGCACGACTAGGGATGACTTGGGTCTGCTTTGGAGCTCCAGAAGTCTTCAAGAATGCAGATGGAAGGTGTGATCAAATGGTTGCAACAAGAGGGCCTTTTATAGTGCTTTTGATCTCATAGATCATTGACACACAAGCCTAGTATTGTTCCCAGATCACTTACAAGTGCTCCTAGGGTCTAACAAACATGTAGGGGTCGTCCAAAGAAGTGGAAAATCATTTAAAGTGGGTTATTGCGTGAAAACAGGCTGCTGTCCCAACTTTCTGCATCTGGGAGTCGAACGCGACCCGCGTAATCTCTTGGCAAGGCTTACGCGGCCAGCCTAAGTCTTGTTTTCAGGTTTAAAGCTTTTCCATTATTGCATTTTGGCTCTTGGCCTTTCGAAGGGTCAACCAAACTTTATTTCTTGCATTTTGAGCCCTCCAAATTTACCTATAAGGGCTTTGAGACTTATACCCAATTTATTAAGTCCCCGGTCACTTCATGTTTACCCGAAAGGTCATAATTTTCAACGTTGACGCTTTAACCCCTCGTATACGAATTTGATCATAACTTTCTCATATGATAACGAAACTTTATGAAATTTTTATCGTGCATTCTAGTGAACATAAATAATCGTTACAAAGCTTCGGGTTTGCTAAAAGGTCACTCAGTGGTATACTTTAAACATGTTGACACATTTAACCCCTGTAGTTTGTAATCTCTCACGTTCTTTCATTTTTAGCTTCGTATGATCCATGATTTATTATTTTGAAGGTATAAACATCATGTAGGGTTATTTAAAAATATATTTATCCATTGTTGACATTTTGAACCCCTATATTCACATGCTTTCCATGTTTGTCAACTTTAGTCCCTCTAGAGTATTCTTTCACACGTTCAAGCTTATGACACGTGTCAATACATTATAGGACGTGAATTTTCGAGGTGTTACATCCTCACCCCCTTAAAAGAAATCTTGACCTCAAGATTTACTGAAACAAATGAGGGTACTTTTCTTTCATTGTTGACTCCACCTCCCACGTGTACTCGGGACCTCTACGAGCATCCCATTTTACCTTTACAATAGGCACATGCTTCCTTCGAAGCTTCTTAACCTGTCGATCCTCGATCGACATAGGTTTTTCGACAAAGTTCAAGCTCTTTTCTATGTGCACATCTGTGTGTGGTATGACTAGTGATTCATCAGCGAAACACTTCTTCAGATTGCAGATGTGGAATACATTGTGAATTCCACTGAGCTCTTCAGGAAAATTTAACTTATAAGCAACTGATCCGACACGTTCGAGGACTTCGAATGGTCCTATGTATCTCGGGCTTAATTTTCCTTTCTTACCAAATCACATCACTCCCTTCCAGGGTGATACTTTAAGCAACACTTTATCACCTACCTCGAATTTCAGAGGTTTACGCTTTAGATCGGCGTTGCTTTTCTGCCTATCCCTGGCAGCTTTCAGGCGGTCACAAATCTGGACAATCTTGTCCGTCGTTTCAAAGACTATTTCCGGTCCTGTTAGTTGGACATCCCCAACTTCCGCCCAACAGACGGGAGTTCTGTACTTTCTACCGTACAAGGCCTCGAAGGGCGCAGCCTTAATGCTAGTATGGTAGCTATTGTTATATGAGAACTCGATTAATGGCAGGTGGTTATCCCAACTACCACCTAAGTCTATCACACTTGCACGAAGCATGTCTTCCAACGTTTGGATTGTACGCTTACTCTGTCCGTCCGTCTGAGGATGGTAAGCCGTACTGAAATTTAAGCGCGTGCCCAAAGATTGTTGGAAACTTTTCCAAAAATGTGATGTGTATCTAGTATCTCTGTCAGAGATAATAGACACTGGTACGCAATGTAAAGCTACAATCTTATCCACGTACAATTGGGCTAACATGTCGGAGCTATAGGTCTCCTTTATGGGTAGGAAATGTGCTGACTTAGTCAGTCTGTCTACGATCACCCATATAGTATCATTTCCTTTCCTTGTTTTGGCAACTTGGTGATGAAATCCATCGTCACCATTTCCCACTTCCATGTGGGAAGTTCAGGCTGTTGTAGCAAACCTGACGGCTTTTAATGTTCAGCTTTGACTTGCGCGCACGTCAAACATTTTGCTACATAAGCGGCTATAGACTTCTTCAAGCCTATCCACCAAAAATTTGCCTTCAGATCCTGGTACATCTTATCAGCTCCAGGATGAACGGAATATTTAGAACTATGGGCTTCCTGGAGGATAACATCCCGAAGTCCTCCATACACTGGAACCCATATTCGTCCGTTTAGCCTTAAAATTCCGTCTTTGCCATAGGATAACTGTTCTTCAGTTATTCCTAGCTTTTCATTAGGATAGTTAGCTTCCAGCACAGCTTCCTCCTGTGCAGCTAACAACCTTTCATTCAAACTGTTCTTTATCTCAATGCTCTTGGCATTGATTCGGATGGGTTTCACCCTTTCCTTTCTACTCAGGGCATCGGCGATTACATTTGCCTTGCCTGGATGGTATCTTATTTCACAATCATAATCATTTAAGGTTTCCATCCAACGCCATTGCCTCATGTTCAAATCCTTTTGGTTGAACAGGTGCTGGAGGCTCTTGTGATCAGAATAGATCACACACTTGACACCATATAAATAGTGCCTCCATAGCTTTAGTGCAAATACAACGGCACCCAACTCCAAGTCATGGGTGGTGTAGTTCTTTTCATGCACTTTTAACTGTCGTGAAGCATAGGCAATAACCTTGCCTTTCTGCATAAGCACACATCCCATGCCAGTGTGTGATGCGTCACAGTAAACCATGAATTCTTCGGTACCTTCAGGCAATGTAAGTACAGGAGCGTTGCTCAACTTCTGTTTAAGGATATCAAAGGATTCTTGCTGCTTAGGGCCCCAATCGAACTTTATTTTCTTCCTAGTCAAAGAAGTTAGGGGTGCAGCAATCCTTGAAAAGTTCTCAATGAAACGCCTATAATATCCTGCCAATCCCAAGAAACTGCGAATTTCTGTGGGCGTCTTCGGCTCTTGCCAATTCATGACAGCTTCAACCTTAGCGGGATCCACTTGGATACCACGCTCACTAACCACATGTCCAAGGAATTGGACTTCTCGAAGCCAGAATTCACACTTCGAAAGTTTGGCGTAAAGCTTCTCCTGTTGAAGTAGTGAAAGAATACATCGAAGATACTTCTCATGATCAGCTTGGTTCTTCGAGTAGATGAGGATGTCGTTAATGAAGAAGATGACAAATTTGTCCAAGTATGGTTTGCAGACGCGATTCATGAGATCCATGAATGCGGCAGGTGCATTAGTGAGTCCAAAAGGCATCACTAGGAACTCGTAATGACCATAACGAGTCCTAAATGCAGTCTTGTGTACATCTTCATCTTTAACCTTCAATTGATGATAGCCTGACCTCAGATCGATCTTAGAGAAGTAGCTTGCCCCTTGCAATTGATCGAACAGATCGTCGATTTTGAGCAATAGATAACTATTCTTGATAGTGACCTTATTAAGCTCACGGTAATCGATGCACAGACGCATCGATACATCCTTCTTCTTGACAAATAAGATTGGTGCT
Organism: Helianthus tuberosus; assembly: GCA_030545235.1. Lineage (NCBI taxonomy): Eukaryota > Viridiplantae > Streptophyta > Magnoliopsida > Asterales > Asteraceae > Helianthus > Helianthus tuberosus. The sequence continues at coordinate 213,075,993 of CM060399.1, read as the reverse complement.
CCCCAAGGAGACGAACTAGGTCTAATGAAACCCTTGGCTAGCAATTCATCTAGTTGTGTTCTCAATTCCTTCATCTCTGTTGGTGCCAACCTATAAGGTGCTCTAGCAACAGGTGCTGCTCTAGGGATGATGTCAATTCTGAATTCTACTTGCCTATCTGGTGGTAAACTAGGTAGTTCTTCAGGAAAAACTTCAGGGTAATCAGAAATGACAGGGATATCCTCAATCTTAGGCTTCGGCTCATCAATAGTCACTTGTGCCATGTAGATGACACAACCCTTCTTCAAACACTTAGAGGCCTTGAGCATAGTCACTTGCTCAGGCAGTCCATACGGGGTATCTCCCTGAATAGTAAGTGATTCACCAGACGGAGTCTTGATCACCACTTGCTTCTTATTGCAGACAATTTGGGCCTGGTTATGAGATAACCAGTCCATGCCTAAAACGATGTCAAAACCGGCTAACTTCAAAGGAAGTAGGGACAAAGGAAAATAGTGGTTCCTAATGGATATAACACATCCATCTAACATAGTTGAGACGGTTTCTATGGTGCCATCTGCTAATTCCACCTCATACTTCACACTTAAGGTTTTTACTGGCAATTTCAACAACTCACAAAACTTATTATCTACAAACGATTTATCAGCTCCTGAATCAAAAAGTACTCTTGCATAGACATCATTTATGAGGAAAGTACCTGTGATCACGTTATCGTCCTGCACAGCTTCCTTCGCATCCATTCTGAAGACCCTAGCATTGGTTTTCTTTCCTTCATCAGCTTTCTTTGCATATTTTGGGCAGTTGGACTTGACATGCCCTTTTTCGTTGCAACTGTAGCACGTTGCGTCCTTCAACTTTTTGCAATCCAAGGTCTTGTGTTCCTTGGACTTGCATATCCCACATGCAAAAGTTCTCGACTGTGTCTGCGAATTCGCTTCATATCTACACTTCCCGAAGTGCTATTTCTTACAGATCTTACACTTGGGCTTATCTCCAGATTGATGCCCATCCTTCCTATATCCTGACCCCTTCCTGTGGTCATTGTTTCCCCTGTGCTTCTTATCCGAATGTCGTGAGTTGTCATCCTCACGCTTTCTCTTCTCGGCATCTGTGTTCCTCAGCGATCTCTGTCTGACCGCGTCCAGTGTGAGGGACAAAGATATATCAGCTACATATTTGAAAGTAGCTGGCCGAGAGGCTTTTACACTTGCCTTTATCTCTGGGGCTAAACCACCAATGAAACGAGCTATTCTTTTGGGTTCCGGGGTCACCAGATAAGGAACCAACCTCGACATTGTATTAAAGCTCGTAAGGTAAGCTTGGCAATCCAGATTCTTCATCACCAATGATAGGAAATCAGATTCAATCTTTTCAACCTCATGCTTGGGACAGTAGTTGTCCCTGATGAGGGTAACAAATTGTTCCCATGTCATATTGTACAGTGGAATCTTTCCAGTAGCTTGAATCAACGATCTCCACCAGGCTAAGGCCTCACCTTTAAACGATTGAGACACAAATTTTACCACATCTCTATCAGCGCACCCGCTGATATCCACCACTGTGTCCATCTCATCCAACCATGTCATGCAATCTATAGCCCCTTTTTCCCCAGTGAAATCCCTGGGTTTGCATGACACAAAGTATTTGTAGGAGCAACCCTTATCACGGGGTCCTTGATTCAGTATGATCCTTTGAGATGGGACACTTTGATGGTTTGAAGAGTGACGATCGTCATCGTCTTTCTTTGGTTCTTCCTTCTTTGATGGTGGCTTGCTGTGAGCCTTAGAATGAGTCTTAGGCTTTGAATGGGGTACCGATTGGGTTCTGCTTCGAGTACCACTTGTTTCACTATACTGCCTATCCAAGGCTTTTGTGACGGCATTGTCGATTAATGCCTGGAGTTTAGCACCAGACACATTGAACCTGGTGGTGTCATTATTTTCCTTTGGCTGACTATTGATTTCATCAGAGTCCGCCATGTATCTTGAACTGTTACATAAGATATCGACAATAATTTATTTGGGAGGTTATTATGGAATTGTCTTTTAGGGCAATTCATTAACCATGGTAAACATAGACCACATTTGGTTAATTTATTACTCACATTTATTTAGGATTTTATTATAACCTATCCTAATTATAATAATAACAGTATTGTTAGCACAAAAGGCCTAGTCACAGGGACATTTTAAATTATAAGCCATGATTTCGGAGAATCAAGGCATTAAGGTTTGAACATAGTTCATTACCTTTCTCCGACAGAGAGTCGTAGACTACTACTGTCTTTTGTCTTATATGACAATGAGTATGGCCCGTAGGCACTATACTACCAATGTATGGTCAAAATATGATCATCTTAATTGATGATTTGAACCCATGATTCATAGATCATTAAATTAGGTTAGGAAACTTTTGAAGAATCCTTATATAAGAATGACGTGTGTGATTTTAACGAATCAAGTCTGCCAAGAGCGTTAACATGTTTTCAGATGTTAACAAGGATACGAATCTTTTAAACAGGTCTTACCATATTGGCCAAGTCTTATAATGACATGAAAGCTAGGTTATACCTTTGAGATTCTTATTCAATATATAATAGGCAGATTATTTTAAAAGGAATGATTTTTATTTATTTATTTCATGCAATATATTTATGCATATAATGGCAAGGATGAAAATTATAAACTTAACATCCCATTAACATTTAAAAGAGTACACTTTGCCCTAAACGGGACTTTTAATAGAAACAATTCACCCACGCAGGGGCCAAACTAAAATACAAGTCCACGCAGGGACCAAATACTAGAATAGATGTCCACGCAGGGACTAAAAAGGTAAGTCCGCGCAGGGACTAAATACACAGATAAATGTCCACGCAGAGACTTGATTAAAATAGATAATACAACAATACATATGGGGATTTAATAATCCCTTTTCTTCTTCCCCTTTAGCAGGCTTGCTAAACCCTTGAGGAAACCTTGTCGTTCCCAGCGATCTCTGTGAAAATCTCGCTCGACTTAGTCCAATCTTTGAAGAATTTCTTCCCGTTCTGGCGGGGAAAACCGTGGCGGCTGCGATTGTTGCCGAATCGGTGGTCGAGCTGGTACTTGATATCCATGAGTTGGATATCCTACTCCCCAAGGAGCTCCATACGGTCCTTCAGGGTGAAGGGCGAGGTAGTTTGATGCCACTTGGTAAGGGTCTTCAGCATAGTTATAATGGGTGTGAGCCGGCTGCTCAAACGGATTGTACGCCATTGAACCGGCGTACGCAGGAATCGGGTTATCAAAACCCATCGGTGGTGGTTGTGGTGAAGCTGGTGCGGAACTCACCTCAGGAATTGGGTTTGAGGGCCCACCCATTTGTGGCTCCTCATGCAGTGGCGGATAGTGACTGCCACTGGAGTGTCGAGGGGTGCTAAAGTGGAAATCCCCTGCTCGCGCAGACATACGTGCGCCCGTTCTCCTACGCCTTGGTGGTTCTGGAGGTGCTTGATGAACTGGCGACGGTGGAGGCGGTGGCGTGACTGCCACGAATCGTGAATCCCCAAAGGGATCCTACTGTTGCTGCTAGTGAGGTGATGAATGGTGCGAAGGTGTGAAGTACCATTCATGTTGGTTAAACCTCGCTAGATAACTATCTGGACCACCATAGGGTGATCCGTGGAAAGAAGATCCATCCGAGATCTCGATGGGATGGTTGGGGGTACCGCTTGCAGGTTCGACGGGATCCGTGTCCTCGTCCATGTCCATAGCATTGTCTTCCGAGAAGTGGTCCTCCGGTCCCAATGGGTTAAAACCCACTGGTTCTTGAATATAATTTGCCGGGTTGAACCGGCCCAGAAAAATAGGAGTGGGGTTACCAAAGGAATTGTGCGAAAGGGATCGCTGAAGAGGTATATATGAAGGTTGTGGGTTATCGGGCTCGTTTTCTGACTGTGGCCCATAGGAGTTACGATAGGGAGGCGTTGAACTGTGCGAGACAGATCGTCTGGCGGGTTCAAAAAGGTTCCTCCTGTTTCCTTGCGGATCGGCACTTGCAGTAGTGGAAGGAGCTCGCCAGTGCGAAGGCCCGGCTTCGTGATCGTTGGGGGCGCTCATCGGACCCTTTCCTCGTCCTCCTCTCCTCATTCTTGGTGGCATATTTCTGTCAATAAGAACAAAGATAACAACAAGAATATATAAAATAAAAGACAAAGTTAAAAATTTAAAAAAAAATTTGGATTGTTCCTATGTTCTTTGTCTAGACTCGAAAATTTTGGAATGTGCAATTGTGTAACTGAGATTAAACACAAAAGGCTAGTGTTTAATTCACTCAGCGTTGGCTCTGATACCAGCCTGTCACACCCCGATATTTCCACATTTGACCGGTGGGCCCGGTGGGGGAGTATCGTGACGTGGTTGGTAACATTACAGTCAAACAACACAATATTTAAATGCACAGCGGAAGCAAAGATAGATATATTTCAACCGAATATAATTGTAATATCAAGTATCACAAACAGTTGAAAATAATCCACAGGTGGATCAAAAATAAATAGGAAACATTGTTCAACAGTTTTGACGTCCGAGCTTGCGAGACTTATTGTGGACGCTAGGAGAAAGCCAGCCTAGTTCGCTTAGTACCTGCACTTAACCTTTTTGGGAAAATACGTCAGTTTACACTGGTAAATACATTCAACCGACTCATTTTGAAAAGTTTAATAAAATTGATTTGAATGCACGTGGCACAAACTTTTTATAACTTGGGATAATTATTTAAATATAATACTTGTAAAAGAATTACAGGTTCCTTATGCATTCAGTAGCCCGGTTCGTGCCGGGTTAAAGATCAATAGACACACCACATTATTTATTTATGCACTGACGAGTGTACGCCTACACCCCGCGCTTAGGTCGTGGCCATTTCGTAAAATGATGCCAAGGATATCCGGGACATGGTCATTAACCCCCCAAAGGCATTAAGCAAACAAAACATATTTAAACGGGTCATCTCGATAATACTTAACCACCAATCGATTAAGGTCGAATGCCCGACCAAGCGATATTTTATATACCGTACCCCAAGCCCGTATAAGGGAATATAAGTTAAAAGTATTTACCTGAGCAAGTAAAATTCACAAACAGCAAATGCGGTAGCTTTTAGCGGGTCTCCTATTCTGGAACGAAGGTTTATAATAACCTATTAGAATCCTAACGGTCTTTAGTTAAGCTTAAGCTTAAACCGGTTAGTTTTAAGGAATGATACGGTTCGAACGCGTGATTAAGCGAAGACCGGAATAGAATGTGATTTAGACCCGACAAGTTTGAAGACTTGTCTTATATGGGTAATCTAAACACATTCTGGATTTTGAGATAAAAACGATAAGGTTTGACCCGTTTCGGCCAATTTATGTAAACTAGTTACATAAACCGAACCGAACGCGAAGAATGCTTAACGGTTAACCATAAGAGCCATATGCAGGTTTCCTAAGTTAATATGCCTCAAATATGTTGTGACATTAGTAAGATATCTTTTATTATGCCCGAAACGAATTTAAACTCAAACTATCCCCCGTAGGGGTATTTTGGTAATTTCACATAAGCTTAAAAGGTCAAAATCAGAAATCTGAGTTTAACAACTTTTTCTTACTATTAAAACATTATAATTTACCTAAGATATCAGTAGGTATCAACCCTTATATGTTTAAAATAGTTTTAGTACATACTATGCGTTAAAAACGCTTAAAAGGCGATTAAAAGCCATTTCCGGGTTCTATATAGAAAGCTGATATTTTTATTATTCCAGAAGGTCTAAAATAATTTATTTATCATACAAAATCAGTAGCAAAAGGTTTGGGGTCAAAAAGATATGTAAAACTCATTTTATAGCCCAAAAGGGCAAAACCGACAATTACCGAATCAAGCTTATAACTCTAAGTTATGCTCAGCCTAAAATTAATTAAAAATCTTCAAAAAATCCCAAAATAATATATTACATCAGTGGGTAAAAGGTTTGGTGTCAAAAATTGGGTTTAGATAGGCTTTATGCAAATGACGTCGTTCAATTACTAAAAGGCGTTCTAATTACGCTAATGAGCATAACTCCTAATCTAGACCTCCAACTGATGTGAAAATTTAGGGAGATGTTTATAAATCAGTAACAAGAATTATTGTTCTTTCACATATCCAAAATTCTCGTTTTATGGTCAAAAGGGCATAATAGTCAACATATAAGCAATTAACGGAATCATGCATATTAATCGGATAACTAATGATCCAAGGCGCATAATCACAGAGGGTTATACTAGCATGTAACCTAGTCCAATTATGCCACTTGGTAAGGGTCTTCAGCATAGTTATAATGGGTGTGAGCCGGCTGCTCAAACGGATTGTACGCCATTGAACCGGCGTACGCAGGAATCGGGTTATCAAAACCCATCGGTGGTGGTTGTGGTGCAGCTGGTGCGGAACTCACCTCAGGAATTGGGTTTGAGGGCCCACCCATTTGTGGGTCCTCATGCAGTGGCAGATAGTGACTGCCACTGGAGTGTCGAGGGGTGCTAAAGTGGAAATCCCCTGCTCGCGCAGACATACGTGCGCCCGTTCTCCTACGCCTTGGTGGTTCTGGAGGTGCTTGATGAACTGGCGGCGGTGGAGGCGGTGGCGTGACTGCCACGAATCGTGAATCCCCAGAGGGATCCTGTTGCTGCTACTGGTGAGGTGATGAATGGTGCGAAGGTGTGAAGTACCATTCATGTTGGTTAAACCTCGTTTGATAACTATTTGGACCACCGTAGGGTGATCCGTGGAAAGAAGATCCATCCGAGATCTCGATGGGATGGTTGGGGGTACCGCTTGCAGGTTCGACAGGATCCGTGTCCTCGTCCATGTCCATAGCATTGTCTTCCGAGAAGTGGTCCTCTGGTCCCAATGGGTTAAAACCCACTGGTTCTTGAATATAATTTGCCGGGTTGAACCGGCCCTGAAAAACAGGAGTGGGGTTACCAAAGGAATTGTGCGAAAGGGATCACTGAAGAGGTATATATGAAGGTTGTGGGTTATCGGGCTCGTTTTCTGACTGTGGCCCATAGGAGTTACGATAGGGAGGCGTTGAACTGTGCGAGACAGATCGTCTGGCGGGCTCAAAAAGGTTCCTCCTGTTTCCTTGCGGATCGGCACTTGCAGTGGTGGAAGGAGCTCGCCAGTGCGAAGGCCCGGCTTCGTGATCGTTGGGGGCGCTCATCGGCCCCTTTCCTCGTCCTCCTCTCCTCATTCTTGGTGGCATATTTCTGTCAATAAGAACAAAGATAACAACAAGAATATATAAAATAAAAGACAAAGTTAAAAATTTAAAACAAATTTGGATTGTTCCTATGTTCTTTGTCTAGACTCGAAAATTTTGGAATGTGCAATTGTGTAACTGAGATTAAACACAAAAGGCTAGTGTTTAATTCACTCAGCGTTGGCTCTGATACCAACCTGTCACACCCCGATATTTCCACATTTGACGGTGGGCCCGGTGTCACACCCCTATTTTCCACGTGTCACCGGTGGGCCCGGTGGGGAGTATAGTGACGTAGTTGGTATCATCATAGACAAACAACACAATGTAAAAATGCACAGCGGAAGCAAAGATAGATTCATTTCAACTTTAACAAAGCGTAATAATAAATATCACTGATAGTTGAAACGGATCCACAGGCGGATCAAAATAAAATAAGATATTGTTCAACAGTTTAATGTCGTCCAAGCTTGCGAGACTTATTGTGGACGCTCTAGAAGACAGCCAGCCTATTACGTGTAGTACCTGCACTTAACCTTTTGGGAAAAATACGTCAGTTTACACTGGTAAATACAAATTAACTGACTCATTTTGAAATGATTGAAAATTGATTTGAATGCACGTGGCATAAAATATTTTTATAACTTGGGATAATTATGTAATATAATCTTGTAAAGGATTTACATGTTACTTATGCGTTCAGTAGCCCGGTTCGTGCTGGGTTAAAGATCAATAGACACACCACAATATTGAGTTATACACTTGACAGGTGTACGCCTACACCCCGTGCTCAGGTCGTGGCCATCTCGTAAGATAATGCCGAGGATATCCGGGACATGGTCATTAACCCCCCAAAGGCTTTAAGCAAACAAAACATTCAATCAAAACACAGCATCTCAATAAATTTAACCACTATTCGATTAAAGAATTCAATGCTAGACCAAGCGGTATTTTATATACCGTACCCCAAGCCCGTATAGGGAAAATAAGTTAAAAGTATTTACCTTGATAAGTATTTATCTCAATAAGCAAAAAGGCAGGTAGCTTTTACCGGTGCTCCTAATCTGGAACGAAGGTTTATAAATAACCTATTAGATTTCTAATGGTCTTTATTTAAGCTAAAGCTTAGACCGGTTATTTAAAAGGACGAAACGGTTTAAACGCACGATTAAGCGAAGACCGGATAGAATGTAATTTAGACCCGAAAAGTTGGAATACTTGTATAATATGGGTATACTAAGTACATTCTGGATTTTGAGAAAAAAAAAATGATAATGTTTGACCCGTCTTGGTCAATTTATGCAAACTAGTTACATAAACCGAACCGAACGCGAAAAGAGCGTTACGGGTAACCATAAGAGTCATATGCAAGTTCCCTGATATAATATGCTATAAATATGATATAATATCAGCAAAGTGTCTTCTATTATGCCCGGAACGGATTTAAACTCAACTTATGCCTTATAGGGGCAATTTGGTCATTTAAAAGATTATAAAAGAGTTAATTTGTAATCTGAGTTATAGGTCTGATTTATACAGTAAAAATACTTAATTTAACATATTATAACAGTAGGGTATGATCCATATATGAAACTTATCATTTAAAACCAAACTATGCTCGTTAGGGGTATTTTGGTAATTTTACAAGGGCTTAAAATGTCAAAATTGGGAATCTGAGTTTATAAACTTAGACTTACTGTTATTTTATAAAAATATACTAAAAACATCAGTAGGTATCAACCTTATAGGTTTAATATGATTATAGTACATACTATGCGATAAAAATGCGTAAAAAGGCGATTTGGAGCCGTTTCCGGGTTTGTAAAAGAAATCTGATATTTTTATATTTCCAGAAGGCTCAAAGTATTATATTTATCAAATAAAATCAGTAGAAAAAGGTTTGCAGTCAAAAGGATTTATAAAACTCATTTTATAGCCCAAAAGGGCAAATTCGGTATTTACCGAATTAAACTTAGAAACCTATGTTATGATCAGCCAAAAATAAAATAAAAATATTTAAAAATCCTAAAATATTATATAATATCAGTGAGTAAAAAGTTTTATATTAAAAAGTGGGTTTAAATAGGCTTTACGCTAATTACGCCGTTTAAGTAACATAAAGCTTGTAATTTACGATAATGAGCATAACTCTTATTCTGGACCTCAAACTGATATGAAATTTTCGGTGCAAGTTTATAAATCAGTATCAAACGTTTCTACTCTTTCACTTTTTCAAAAATCACGTTTTATAGCAAAAAGGGCAAAATAGTCATATTTAAGCATAAACCGGTAACATGCATATGAATCGGTTAAACATGGAACCAAGATGTAAAATTCCAGAGAGTTAAACATATATGAAAGTTGGTCCAAAATATGCTCTAGTGCAGATCTTAACATGCATGTATGGATCAGAACCGATAGTCAAAGAAAAAGTCCATTTATGAGACTTTCGGTTCCGATTCGGGTGTAATACAGAAAATTGTCGAGTTGATCATGAAGAAACATGTTCTTACATTAATTACAAAGTTATTTTGATGATCAAACAGGTTGCATGTAGCCTACATTGTTAATCAAGCTTATTTTTGCAAAAACACATTCTGTTGACTTTTTACGAAATGCTTTGACTCGACAATTAGCATATTTAGAGTGTGAATCTGATAATACCCTTTTAGGGGCTTGTTACACACATAAATACCAACATGCAGGTACTTTCAATTTGAGATTTGACAGAGCCAATCTCGTTTAATTATAAAGTCAAGTTTAAATTACGATACTTTGACTTTCGGTAAAAACACTAAGCTAGAACGGATTAGAGAAAGATGTAAACACTTACAATGGTCCTAATCAAGCTTAGAGTTCACTATGAGGCTGCCTTGTCGATCAGAAATGCTCCAGGAGAAGTCTTGTGAGTTTTGAATGTTCAAGTGTTCTTATGTTTTTAATACAAGTGCCTTATAAGCAAATTTGGATGTGTTGTGAGGCTGCCACAAGGGTATACAGGTGTTATAAGACTTGAACAAGTGTCCTCAAATGCATGAAATTCGATTGGTGCATTCCCTGAATCGTTTACAGCTGCAAACAACTCGAAACAGGTCAGAACTGGCAGCTGGTCGCGACTTTTGTCGCTGGGTGCTGGGTCGCGGGCCGCGACAGGCCCCTCGCGGGCCGCGTGCGAGTGGTCGACCAGCTTAGTAGGTTTCAGCCATATTGCGATTCAGTCCCTGATCTTTGAAACGTTGTTTTGTTCGTTTATTTGGCACTCTAGACCCTCAATTCTGATTTGTAGGAACCTTGGGACTTTTATAAGCTTGGGTATGTCCTCGGTTCACTTTGCGCTTACCCGAAAAGTCACGAAATTCATGATTACGTATTTAACCCTTCGTATACGGTTTTAATCATAACTTTCTCATACGTTCACGAAACTTCATGAAATTTTTATCACATGCTCTTGTGAGTATATTTTATTATTACAAAGCTTCGGGTTTGCCAAAAGATCACTCAGATGTATAAATTCAACATGTTGACACGTTTAGCCCCTGTAGTTTGTAATTCCTCACTTTCTTTCATTTTTCGCTTCGTATGGTCCATGATTCTTCCGTTTAAGATTATAAACACCATGTAGGGTTATTGTAGGGCTTATTTATCAATCGTTGACACTTTGAACCCTTGAATTTACATAGTTTCACCGTTTGTCAACTTTAGTCCCTCTAAAGTATGTTTTTACATATTCAAGGCCCATGACACGTGTCAATACATTATTGGACGTAAATTTCCGAGGTGTTACATCCTCACCCCCTTAAAAGAAATCTCGACCCCGAGATTTACTGAAACAAATGAGGGTATTTTTCTTTCATCGTGGATTCTACCTCCCACGTGTATTCGGGACCTCTACGGGCATCCCATTTGACCTTAACAATAGGTATGTGTTTCCTTCGAAGCTTCTTTACCTTTCGGTCTTCGATCGACAACGGCTTTTCCACAAATTTCAAGCTTTCATCTATATGTACATCCGTATACGGTATAACCAGTGGTTCCTCAACGGAACACTTCTTCAAATTACAGATGTGGAACACATTATGGATAGCACTAAGTTCTTCAGGCAAGTTCAACTTATAAGCAACTGACCCGACACGTTCGATAATCTCGAAAGGTCCTATGTATCTCGGGCTTAGCTTGCCTTTCTTACCGAATCGCATCACCCCCTTCCAGGGCGATACTTTAAGCAGCACTTTATCACCTACTTCGAAGTGAAAATCCTTGCGCTGTGGATCCGCATAAATTTTCTGCCTATCCCTGGCAGCTCTCAATCGATCGCGAATCTGGACAATCTTGTCCGTTGTCTCAAAAACAATTTCCGGTCCTGATAGTTGGACATCTCCAACTTCCGCCCAACAAATAGGCGATCTACACTTTCTACCGTATAAGGCCTCAAAAGGCGCAGCTTTTATGCTGGTGTGGTAGCTATTGTTGTAGGAGAATTCAATTAGTGGTAGGTTCTTATCCCAACTACCACCCAAATCGATCGCACATGCACGTAGCATGTCTTCCAAAGTTTGAATAGTACGCTCACTCTGACCGTCAGTCTGTGGATGATAAGCCGTACTAAAATTCAAACGAGTGCCCAAAGATTGTTGGAAACTCTTCCAAAAATGTGACGTGTATCTAGTATCTCTATCCGAGATAATAGACACAGGTATTCCATGCAAAGCTACAATCTTATCAACGTATAATTGGGCTAACATATCGGAGCTATAAGTCTCCTTGATGGGTAGAAAATGTGCTGACTTCGTCAGTCTATCTACTATGACCCATATAGTATCATTTCCTTTTCTCGTCTTTGGTAACTTGGTGATGAAATCCATTGTCACCATCTCCCACTTCCATGTAGGAATTTCAGGTTGTTGTAACAAACCTGACGGTTTCTGGTGTTCCGCTTTGACTTGCGCACAAGTTAAACATTTAGACACATAAGCAGCTACGGACTTTTTCAAACCAATCCACCAGTAGTTTGCTTTTAAATCCTGGTACATCTTGTCTGCTCCAGGATGAACAGAATATTTGGAACTGTGGGCTTCCTGGAGGATAACATCTCGAAGTCCTCCAAAAATTGGAACCCATATTCTTCCATTCAATCGTAGTATTCCGTCTTTGTCATGGGACAACTGCTCCTCAGTTACTCCCAACTTTTCTTTAGGATAATTAGCTTCCAACACAGCTTCCTTTTGTGCAGCTAATATCCTTTGGTTCAAATCATTCTTGATTTCAATGCGCTTGGCATTGATTCTTATTGGTTTAACTCTTTCCTTCCTACTCAAGGCGTCAGCAACTACATTTGCCTTGCCTGGATGGTACTTTATTTCACAATCATAACCATTTAGAGTCTCCATCCAGCGTCTTTGCCTCATGTTTAAGTCCTTCTGATTAAACAAATGTTGAAGGCTCTTGTGATCTGAATAAATCACACACTTGGTACCATATAAGTAATGTCTCCATAGCTTTAATGCAAATACAACGGCACCCAATTCCAAGTCGTGGGTGGTGTAGTTCTTCTCGTGCACCTTTAGCTGTCGTGAAGCGTAGGCAATAACCTTGCCTTTCTGCATGAGTACACAGCCCATACCAGTGTGTGATGCATCACAGTACACCACAAATTCTTCTATACCGTCGGGCAATGTTAGCACTGGTGCATTGCTCAACTTTTTCTTCAGAATGTCGAAGGACTCTTGCTGCTTAGGGCCCCAATCAAACTTAACCTTCTTACGCGTCAACGAGGTAAGGGGCGCAGCAATCCTTGAAAAGTTTTTGATGAAACGCCTATAGTATCCAGCTAAACCCAGGAAACTACGAATTTCAGTAGGCGTCTTTGGCTCTTGCCAATTCATAACCGCTTCTACCTTAGCGGGATCCACTTGGATACCACGCTCACTTACAACATGTCCAAGGAATTGGACTTCTCGAAGCCAAAATTCACACTTCGAAAATTTGGCGTAAAGTTTCTCTTGATGTAGAAGTTTGAGAATACAACGAAGGTGTTTCTCGTGATCAGCTTTGTTCTTCGAGTAAATAAGGATGTCGTCAATAAAGACGATGACGAATTTATCCAGATAAGGCTTGCAGACGCGATTCATGAGATCCATGAATGCGGCTGGCGCATTAGTGAGCCCAAAAGGCATCACTAGGAACTCGTAATGTCCGTAACGAGTCCTAAACGCTGTCTTGTGTACATCTTCATCTTTGACCTTCAACTGATGATAGCCTGACCTCAAGTCGATCTTAGAAAAGTAGCTCGCTCCTTGTAATTGATCGAACAGATCGTCGATCCTGGGTAAAGGATACCTATTCTTGATAGTGACTTTATTAAGTTCATGGTAGTCGATGCACAGACGCATCGATCCATCCTTCTTCTTGACAAATAAGATCGGCGCTCCCCAAGGAGACGAACTAGGTCTAATAAAACCTTTTGCTAACAGATCATCCAACTGCGTCCTTAACTCTTTCATCTCCGTTGGTGCTAACCTATAAGGTGCTCTCGCTACTGGTGCAGCACCAGGGATGATGTCAATCCGGAATTCCACTTGCCTATCTGGTGGTAAACCAGGTAGTTCTTCGGGAAAAACTTCAGGATATTCCGAAATGATAGGGATATCTTCAATCTTGGGCTTTTTCTCATCAATGGTAACTTGTGCCATATAAATGACACAGCCCTTCTGCATACATCTGGATGCCTTGAGCATGGACACTTGCTTAGGCAATCCATGCTGTGTATCCCCTTGGATGGTAAGTGACTCCCCAGATGGAGTTTTGACTATCACTTGCTTCATGTTGCATACAATCTGGGCTTGGTTGTGCGATAACCAATCCATGCCTATGACTACATCAAAGCCGGCGAGCTTAAAGGGAAGTAGGGACAAAGGAAAAGAACGATTCCTAATGGATATAACACATCCATCTAAAACAGTTGAGGCGGTTTCTATGGTTCCATCAGCTAATTCCACCTCATATTTCACGCTTAAGGGTTTTATAGGTAATTTCAACAAGTCACAAAACTTATTATCTACAAAAGACTTATCCGCTCCAGAATCAAACAAGACTCTAGCAAAAACATCATTTACAAGAAAAGTACCTGTAATAACGTTGTCATCTTGAACTGCTTCCTTAGCGTCCATTCTGAAGACCCTCGCATTGGTCTTCTTTCCATCATCGGCTTTCTTAGCGTACTTTGGGCAATTAGACTTAATGTGCCCTTTCTCGTTGCAACCGTAACATGTTGCATCCTTCAGACCCTTACACTTCAAAGTCGTATGATCAGTAGATTTGCAGATTCCACAGGGTCTCGTGTGGGACTGCGATTTTGACTCAAAACGACATTTCCCAAAATGGTTCTTCTTGCAAGTTTTACATTTGGGCTTATCCCCCGACTGTTGCCCATCTCTCTTAGATCCCGACCCTTTCCTGTGGTCGTTATTCCCTCGGTGTCTCTTCTCCGATCTCCGTGAGGTATCGTCCTCACGCTTTCTCTTATTCTCTTCCGAGTTCCTAAGTGCTCTCAACCTGACTACGTCCTGGGTGAGAGAGAGAGATAGATCAGCTACTGATCTGAAAGTTGTAGGTCTCGATGCCTTAACACTGGCCTTAATCTCAGGAGCCAAACCCCCAATAAAGCGAGCAATCCTTTTTGGCTCTGGGGTTACCAAGTATGGAACCAACCTTGACAATGTGTTGAAAGTGGTGAGGTATGCCTGGCAGTCTAAATTTTTCATCACCAATGATACGAAGTCTGACTCGATCCTTTCGACTTCATGTTGTGGGCAAAAATTTTCTTTAATAAGGGCCTCGAACTGTTCCCATGACATACTGTAAAGTGTGGCCTTTCCGGTAGCTTGTATAAGAGATTTCCACCACGCCAGAGCGTCTCCTTTGAAAGATTGGGATACGTACTTCACTACATCCCGATCAGCACACCCGCTGATATCCACTACAGTATCCATTTCATCCAACCAGGTCATGCAATCGACCGCTCCTTTTTCCCCAGTAAAGTCTCTGGGTTTACAAGACACGAAGTACTTGTAAGTACATGATTTGGTTTGAGGTTTAGCTTCAAACTCTTTCTTCTTTGGGGGAACACTATTTTGATTCGAAGAATGTCGGTCATTATCCTTTTTGGGTTCCTCCTTTTTAGGTACCTCTTTCTTAGAGGGTGGCTTACTGTGAGCCTCTGAGTGCGTTCTCGGCTTGGAACGTGATGCGGTTCGGGTCCTACTTCGGGTCCCACTTGCTTCACTAAATTGTCTATTCAGTGCTTCGACCACGGCATCATTCACTAGTGCTTTCAATTCTGCACCAGTTACTAATATCGGAGCATTTTCAGGGTTTTGTGCCGGACGACTGTTTAACTCTTCTGACTTAGTCATGTAGTCTTAATTGCTACACAAAAATAAGGACAAGGTCTATTTAGAAGTTTAAACAGTATTATCGTTCTTGATGATTTATTAACCATGGTAAATAAAAGCCATATTAGTTAATTTAATAATTTCATTCAGGATTTTCACTATTAATCTTTTTAGAATGAAATATAATATTGGCATAAATAAGCCTAGTCATGAAGACAAATTTCTAAATTAAAATTTAGATTTTATAGGATTAAAGTTTGAATATATAAGACAAATCAATCCTTTTCTTGGCAGCGAGTTTATAAACTACAGCTGCCTTTTGTTTTATATAACATTAATTATAACCCGTAGGCATTATGTAACAACCAATTATATATGGAAATATTAAACTTGGATATTTTATAAAAAGGGTGGCGTGTGTGATTTCACGGATCACATTAGCCAAGAATGTTAACATGTTTACAGATGTTAACAGAGATTTGAATCTTTTTAAACAGGTTCCACCATATTGGCTAGATTTATGACAACATAACAGCTAGGTTTTACCTCTTAAGATCCTTATCATATTATTAAAATGGTAAATCAAAATATTAAATGTTATTTTTCATTTATTCATACACTATGTTTATGCACATAATTTAAAAATGAAATTTTAAATTAACCATTTCAAATAAAAATAAATCAGTACAAGTTGCCCTAAACGGGTCTTTTACATAAATCATATGCCCACGCAGGGGCCAAATAACAAAACAACAAACCCACGCAGGGGTTAAATAAAAGATATGCCCACGCAGGGGTAGAACAGAAATAAATACCCACGCAGGGGTAGAGTACAGAAATAAATAAATGTCCACGCAGGGACATGAGTACCACACAAAAATAACTAACAAACAAAGGATTCAATGATTCTTCTTTTTCTTCCCCTTAAGCAAATCCACCACCTTCTGAAACATCCCCCGGTTATGTCTCCTATCCTGCTGCAACTCTTGCCGCATTTCGTCTCTCACCCCATGTATCTCCTGAAGAATCTCTTGAAATTGTGGCGGTGACATTATCGGCGCCTGGGGTGGCTGTTGATAGTACGAAGGCTGAGGAGGCTGATAAGGTGGAGGTTGAGGAGGCTGCGGCTGTTGGTACCCATATGGTGGATACCCATAGGTCAAGGGCCCCGTAGCCCAGGGACCTTCGAAGGGAGCCTCTTGATGGAAGGTGTTGGAGTTTGCTGCTATCCAGTATGGATCCTCCGTAAAGTTATACCCCGTGTGGAACTGTTGTTCGAAGGGGTTAAATGCTGCAGCATTAGTGTAAGCGGGAATTGGTTCTCCAAATCCCAATGGTGGCTGAGGCTGTGGCTATGGCGCGACTGGCGCCGTTGCTACTTCAGAGATGGGATGCGATGACTCTCCCGTCTCCGATTCTTCGTGGACCGGCGAGTACCGGCTGCCACTCGAAAGTGGAGGGGTGCTGATACGCACTCCTCCTCGTGCGGACATCCGCAAGGTAGTTCTCCTTCGCCTCGGAGGCGAGGGAGGCTGAAGTGGAGGTGCTGCTGCTGGCGGAGTGACCGCTACAAATCGGGAATCCTCGGAAGGATTCTGCTGCTGCTGTGCCTGCTCCTGCTGGTGTAGGGGAGAGTGGTGAGGCAGGTGCAGAGGAGAGTTATGGTATAATGGGTGAAGAGGAGAGTTATGGTAAGATTGGTGTAAGGGAGAGTTGTGTGCCTGATGTAGGGGAGACTGGTGTGGCTGGTGCAAAGGAGAGTTATGATAACTGGGGGTAAATACCCAGTCATACTGTTTGAACATCTCCTCGTAACTATCGGGACCATTGTATGGTGATCCCAAGAAAGGTGACCCATCAGAAATCTCGATGGGGTGGTTCGGTGTTCCAGATGGTGGCATGGAAGGATCGGTATCTTCATCAACGTCCATGTCGTTGCCACCAGGAAAGTGGTCTTCGGGTCCAAGTGGGTTAAAACCCACTGGTTCTTGAAGGTAATCATCAGGGTTGTACAGGCCCTGAAAGACGGGTGACGTGTTGTCAAAAGGTGATGAGGGTCCTAGAGGAATGTAGGACTGCTGAGAGTGATGGGGCTCATTCTCCGAATGAGGCCCAAATGAGTGGGGAATGGATGGTGAGGAGGCTGGTTCAGTGAAGGACCTCCATAGATTTTGGGCATCTGTGTTATGAGAGCCTGAAGGTGTTCGCCGGTGCGAAGGCCCGGCTTCATGATCATTTGGAGCTACATATGCTCCGCGGCCTCTACCTCTCATTCTTGGTGGCATTTTCGTGAACCTGTCAAAAACATCAAGTAATACAACAAAAATATAATTAAGACAAGGTTAGAAAATTTAAACAAAAATTTGGAAATTTCCTAAGTTCTTTGTCTAGACTCGAGAATCGAGGAATGTGCAATTGTGTAACTGAGACTAAACATAAAAGGCTAGTGTTTAATTCACTCAGAGTTGGCTCTGATACCAACCTGTCACACCCCTATTTTCCACGTGTCACCGGTGGGCCCGGTGGGGAGTATAGTGACGTAGTTGGTATCATCATAGACAAACAACACAATGTAAAAATGCACAGCGGAAGCAAAGATAGATTCATTTCAACTTTAACAAAGCGTAATAATAAATATCACTGATAGTTGAAACGGATCCACAGGCGGATCAAAATAAAATAAGATATTGTTCAACAGTTTAATGTCGTCCAAGCTTGCGAGACTTATTGTGGACGCTCTAGAAGACAGCCAGCCTATTACGTGTAGTACCTGCACTTAACCTTTTGGGAAAAATACGTCAGTTTACACTGGTAAATACAAATTAACTGACTCATTTTGAAATGATTGAAAATTGATTTGAATGCACGTGGCATAAAATATTTTTATAACTTGGGATAATTATGTAATATAATCTTGTAAAGGATTTACATGTTACTTATGCGTTCAGTAGCCCGGTTCATGCCGGGTTAAAGATCAATAGACACACCACAATATTGAGTTATACACTTGACAGGTGTATGCCTACACCCCGTGCTCAGGTCGTGGCCATCTCGTAAGATAATGCCGAGGATATCCGGGACATGGTCATTAACCCCCCAAAGGCTTTAAGCAAACAAAACATTCAATCAAAACACAGCATCTCAATAAATTTAACCACTATTCGATTAAAGAATTCAATGCTAGACCAAGCGGTATTTTATATACCGTACCCCAAGCCCGTATAGGGAAAATAAGTTAAAAGTATTTACCTTGATAAGTATTTATCTCAATAAGCAAAAAGGCAGGTAGCTTTTACCGGTGCTCCTAATCTGGAACGAAGGTTTATAAATAACCTATTAGATTTCTAATGGTCTTTATTTAAGCTAAAGCTTAGACCGGTTATTTAAAAGGACGAAACGGTTTAAACGCACGATTAAGCGAAGACCGGATAGAATGTAATTTAGACCCGATAAGTTGGAATACTTGTATAATATGGGTATACTAAGTACATTCTGGATTTTGAGAAAAAAAAATGATAATGTTTGACCCGTCTTGGTCAATTTATGCAAACTAGTTACATAAACCGAACCGAACGCGAAAAGAGCGTTACGGGTAACCATAAGAGTCATATGCAAGTTCCCTGATATAATATGCTATAAATATGATATAATATCAGCAAAGTGTCTTCTATTATGCCCGGAACGGATTTAAACTCAACTTATGCCTTATAGGGGCAATTTGGTCATTTAAAAGATTATAAAAGAGTTAATTTGTAATCTGAGTTGTAGGTCTGATTTATAAAGTAAAAATACTTAATTTAACATATTATAACAGTAGGGTATGATCCATATATGAAACTTATCATTTAAAACCAAACTATGCTCGTTAGGGGTATTTTGGTAATTTTACAAGGGCTTAAAATGTCAAAATTGGGAATCTGAGTTTATAAACTTAGACTTACTGTTATTTTATAAAAATATACTAAAAACATCAGTAGGTGTCAACCTTATAGGTTTAATATGATTATAGTACATACTATGCGATAAAAATGCGTAAAAAGGCGATTTGGAGCCGTTTCCGGGTTTGTAAAAGAAATCTGATATTTTTATATTTCCAGAAGGCTCAAAGTATTATATTTATCAAATAAAATCAGTATAAAAAGGTTTGGAGTCAAAAGGATTTATAAAACTCATTTTATAGCCCAAAAGGGCAAATTCGGTATTTACCGAATTAAACTTAGAAACCTATGTTATGATCAGCCAAAAATAAAATAAAAATATTTAAAAATCCTAAAATATTATATAATATCAGTGAGTAAAAAGTTTTATATTAAAAAGTGGGTTTAAATAGGCTTTACGCTAATTACGCCGTTTAAGTAACATAAAGCTTGTAATTTACGATAATGAGCATAACTCTTATTCTGGACCTCAAACTGATATGAAATTTTCGGTGCAAGTTTATAAATCAGTATCAAACGTTTCTACTCTTTCACTCTTTCAAAAATCACGTTTTATAGCAAAAAGGGCAAAATAGTCATATTTAAGCATAAACCGGTAACATGCATATGAATCGGTTAAACATGGAACCAAGATGTAAAATTCCAGAGAGTTAAACATATATGAAAGTTGGTCCAAAATATGCTCTAGTGCAGATCTTAACATGCATGTACGGATCAGAACCGATAGTCAAAGAAAAAGTCCATTTATGAGACTTTCGGTTCCGATTCGGGTGTAATACAGAAAATTGTCGAGTTGATCATGAAGAAACATGTTCTTACATTAATTACAAAGTTATTTTGATGATCAAACAGGTTGCATGTAGCCTACATTGTTAATCAAGCTTATTTTTGCAAAAACACATTCTGTTGACTTTTTACGAAATGCTTTGACTCGACAATTAGCATATTTAGAGTGTGAATCTGATAATACCCTTTTAGGGGCTTGTTACACACATAAATACCAACATGCAGGTACTTTCAATTTGAGATTTGACAGAGCCAATCTCGTTTAATTATAAAGTCAAGTTTAAATTACGATACTTTGACTTTCGGTAAAAACACTAAGCTAGAACGGATTAGAGAAAGATGTAAACACTTACAATGGTCCTAATCAAGCTTAGAGTTCACTATGAGGCTGCCTTGTCGATCAGAAATGCTCCAGGAGAAGTCTTGTGAGTTTTGAATGTTCAAGTGTTCTTATGTTTTTAATACAAGTGCCTTATAAGCAAATTTGGATGTGTTGTGAGGCTGCCACAAGGGTATACAGGTGTTATAAGACTTGAACAAGTGTCCTCAAATGCATGAAATTCGATTGGTGCATTCCCTGAATCGTTTACAGCTGCAAACAACTCGAAACAGGTCAGAACTGGCAGCTGGTCGCGACTTTTGTCGCTGGGTGCTGGGTCGCGGGCCGCGACAGGCCCCTCGCGGGCCGCGTGCGAGTGGTCGACCAGCTTAGTAGGTTTCAGCCATATTGCGATTCAGTCCCTGATCTTTGAAACGTTGTTTTGTTCGTTTATTTGGCACTCTAGACCCTCAATTCTGATTTGTAGGAACCTTGGGACTTTTATAAGCTTGGGTATGTCCTCGGTTCACTTTGCGCTTACCCGAAAAGTCACGAAATTCATGATTACGTATTTAACCCTTCGTATACGGTTTTAATCATAACTTTCTCATACGTTCACGAAACTTCATGAAATTTTTATCACATGCTCTTGTGAGTATATTTTATTATTACAAAGCTTTGGGTTTGCCAAAAGATCACTCAGATGTATAAATTCAACATGTTGACACGTTTAGCCCCTGTAGTTTGTAATTCCTCACTTTCTTTCATTTTTCGCTTCGTATGGTCCATGATTCTTCCGTTTAAGATTATAAACACCATGTAGGGTTATTGTAGGGCTTATTTATCAATCGTTGACACTTTGAACCCTTGAATTTACATAGTTTCACCGTTTGTCAACTTTAGTCCCTCTAAAGTATGTTTTTACATATTCAAGGCCCATGACACGTGTCAATACATTATTGGACGTAAATTTCCGAGGTGTTACATCCTCACCCCCTTAAAAGAAATCTCGACCCCGAGATTTACTGAAACAAATGAGGGTATTTTTCTTTCATCGTGGATTCTACCTCCCACGTGTATTCGGGACCTCTACGGGCATCCCATTTGACCTTAACAATAGGTATGTGTTTCCTTCGAAGCTTCTTTACCTTTCGGTCTTCGATCGACAACGGCTTTTCCACAAATTTCAAGCTTTCATCTATATGTACATCCGTATACGGTATAACCAGTGGTTCCTCAGCGGAACACTTCTTCAAATTACAGATGTGGAACACATTATGGATAGCACTAAGTTCTTCAGGCAAGTTCAACTTATAAGCAACTGACCCGACACGTTCGATAATCTCGAAAGGTCCTATGTATCTCGGGCTTAGTTTACACTGGTAATACATTCAACCGACTCATTTTGAAAAGTTTAATAAAATTGATTTGAATGCACGTGGCACAAACTTTTTATAACTTGGGATAATTATTTAAATATAATACTTGTAAAAGAATTACAGGTTCCTTATGCATTCAGTAGCCCGGTTCGTGCCGGGTTAAAGATCAATAAACACACCACATTATTTATTTATGCACTGACGAGTGTACGCCTACACCTCGCGCTTAGGTCGTGGCCATTTCGTAAAATGATGCCAAGGGTATCCGGGACATGGTCATTAACCCCCCAAAGGCGTTAAGCAAACAAAACATATTTAAACGGGTCATCTCGATAATACTTAACCACCAATCGATTAAGGTCGAATGCCCGACCAAGCGGTATTTTATATACCGTACCCCAAGCCCGTATAAGGGAATATAAGTTAAAAGTATTTACCTGAGCAAGTAAAATTCACAAACAACAAATGCGGTAGCTTTTACCGGGTCTCCTATTTTGGAACGAAGGTTTATAATAACCTATTAGAATCCTAACGGTCTTTAGTTAAGCTTAAGCTTAAACCGGTTAGTTTTAAGGAATGATACGGTTCGAACGCGTGATTAAGCGAAGACCGGAATAGAATGTGATTTAGACCCGACAAGTTTGAAGACTTGTCTTATATGGGTAATCTAAACACATTCTGGATTTTGAGATAAAAACGAGAAGGTTTGACCCGTTTTGGCCAATTTATGTAAACTAGTTACATAAACCGAACCGAACGCGAAGAATGCTTAACGGTTAACCATAAGAGCCATATGCAGGTTTCCTAAGTTAATATGCCTCAAATATGTTGTGACATCAGTAAGATATCTTTTATTATGCCCGAAACGAATTTAAACTCAAACTATCCCCCGTAGGGGTATTTTGGTAATTTCACATAAGCTTAAAAGGTCAAAATCGGAAATCTGAGTTTAACAACTTTTGCTTACTATTAAAACATTATAATTTACCTAAGATATCAGTAGGTATCAACCCTTATATGTTTAAAATAGTTTTAGTACATACTATGCGTTAAAAACGCTTAAAAGGCGACTAAAAGCCATTTCCGGGTTCTATATAGAAAGCTGATATTTTTATTATTCCAGAAGGTCTAAAATAATTTATTTATTATATAAAATCAGTAGCAAAAGGTTTGGGCTCAAAAAGATATGTAAAACTCATTTTATAGCCCAAAAGGGCAAAACCGACAATTACCGAATCAAGCTTATAACTCTAAGTTATGCTCAGCCTAAAATTAATTAAAAATCTTCAAAAATCCCAAAATAATATATTACATCAGTGGGTAAAAGGTTTGGTGTTCAAAATTGGGTTTAGATAGGCTTTATACTAATGACGCCGTTTAATTACTAAAAGGCGTTCTAATTACGCTAATGAGCATAACTCCTAATCTAGACCTCCAACTAATGTGAAAATTTAGGGACATGTTTATAAATCAGTAAAAAACATTATTGTTCTTTCACATATCCAAAATTCTCGTTTTATGGTCAAAAGGGCATAATAGTCAACATATAAGCAATTAACGGAATCATGCATATTAATCGGATAACTAATGATCCAAGGAGTATAATCACAGAGGGTTATACTAGCATGTAACCTAGTCCAATTAAAGCTCTAAGGCATTTCTAAATCATGCTTAAATGGGTCAGAACTGAAAGTCAAAGCAAAAGTCAAATTATGCGACTTTCGGTTCCGAACCGGGTCTCTACTGAAAATTGTCGGGTTGAACATGTTTAGACATGTTCTTACATTAATTACCAAGTTATATTAATGATCAAATAGGTTGTATGGGTTCTACATTGCTAATTATGCATTAATTTGAAATTAAGCATCCTGTTGACTTTTTAATAACAAGTTTGACCCGACAAATGACCTAGCTAGAGTGGGAATCAGAGGGTGCCCTTTTAAGGGTTTAATGCCCACATAATTACCAACTTATAACTACCTTCAATTCGACTAATCACTGGATCATTAATGATTAATCACTAAGTCAAACGGTAATTACGACGGTTTGACTTTTAAGCTAAAACTAAGTAAAAACTCAATTAGGAAAGGCTAAGCATACTTACAGAAGTCCTATGCACGACTAGGGATGACTTGGGTCTGCTTTGGAGCTCCAGAAGTCTTCAAGAATGCAGATGGAAGGTGTGATCAAATGGTTGCAACAAGAGGGCCTTTTATAGTGCTTTTGATCTCATAGATCATTGACACACAAGCCTAGTATTGTTCCCAGATCACTTACAAGTGCTCCTAGGGTCTAACAAACATGTAGGGGTCGTCCAAAGAAGTGGAAAATCGTTTAAAGTCGGTTATTGCGTGAAAACAGGCTGCTGTCCCAACTTTCTGCATCTGGGCGTCGAACGCGGCCCGCGTAAGCTCTTGGCAAGGCTTACGCGGCCCGCCTGAGTCTTGTTTTCAGGTTTAAAGCTTTTCCATTATTGCATTTTGGCTCTTGGTCTTTCGAGGGGTCAACCAAACTTTATTTCTTGCATTTTGAGCCCTCCAAAATTACCTATAAGGGCTTCAAGACTTATACCCAATTTGTTAAGTCCCCGGTCACTTCATGTTTACCCGAAAGGTCATAATTTTCAACGTTGACGCTTTAACCCCTCGTAAACGAATTTGATCATAACTTTCTCATATGATAACGAAACTTTATGAAATTTTTATCGTGCATTCTAGTGAGCATAAATAATCGTTTCAAAGCTTCGGGTTTGCTAAAAGGTCACTCAGAGGTATACTTTAAACATGTTGACACATTTAACCCCTGTAGTTTGTAATCTCTCACGTTCTTTCATTTTTAGCTTCATATGGTCCATGATTTATTCGTTTGAAGGTATAAACATCATGTAGGGTTATTTAAAAAAATATTTATCCATTGTTGACATTTTGAACCCCTATATTCACATGCTTTCCATGTTTGTCAACTTTAGTCCCCCTTATGTATTCTTTCACACGTTCAAGCTTATGACACGTGTCAATACATTATAGGACGTGAATTTTTGAGGTGTTACAAGTTTATAGAAAGGCCTCTACAGATTGAAGACAGGAAAGTCAAAAATCTCAAGCACAAGAGACTAGTTCTAGTCAAAGTAAAGTGGGACTCCAAAAGAGGACCAGAGTACACATGGGAGCTTGAATCAGAAATGCAAAAGAAATATCCGCATTTGTTCCAGTAGATCTCGAGGATGAGCTCTAAAATAAGGTGGGGAGAATGTAACAACCCTCGGTAAAACCAACACCCTTATAATATTCTGACACTCTAGTATATTATAGAATGTCCCAAGATGTCTTATATTACACCCCGTATGTGAAAACCGAGCCCGAATTATGTTATATTATTTAAATAAAATATAAAAGCTTAAATTTAGGGCTGAGGCGGGCCGCGTGAACCCACCCAAACCCTTACGCGGGCGGTATGAATGCTAGAATCAGAAATCGTTGATTTCTTTAGTTAAAGCGGGTCGCGTAAGAGTTCTCGATAGTGTACGCGGGCCGCTAGAGATCATCAAACGCGGAGACATCCCAGGCCGACACGTGTCGACATCGTGGCGGGTCTACAAGCTGACCCAGCTAAGCTACCCTGTTGACCAGGGTTGACACGGGCCGCGTAAGCCCCGCTTGTATGTTACGCGGGCCGCGTGAGAGTCAAATTCAGCAAGTATAAATAGAACGCATCAGTTTTCGTTTTCCGTCGCTCATTCTCAATTCTCAAATCACAATTTCTGTAGAAGAGGCATTATAGTCGGGTATTTTACCCCTAATTAGCGAGGTTCTGCTCCGTTGTAAGTATTATAACCCCAGTTTCAGAATAGTTATGCTGCCCGATTGATTTAGGGTTCCGTAACAACTGTCGTGGTTCTGCCCGACGTAGTTGTTGGAATACCGTCTCGGGGAGGGTATCATTAATCTTTTCAAAGGGTTATGGTACTAACCTATGTACATTTGTATAAATTATAGATTATATCCTGGAAACCCTTACGCGAAGTCTAAGATAGCAATGTGAGTAATCATTCTTTTGTGTAAACCTTTTTGTTTACAAAACCTTAAATGTTTTACTATGAAATTTAGCAGTGATTGAGTCTTTGTAGTTCTTCAATTACTGCCGGTATGTTGGGGTTTTGTATACAAAATGTACTACACTGTAAGTAGTAAGTCGAGGATGACAATACGTTACAATTGGACAATGAGTTAGCCAATGGGTAATATGACCCACAAGTCAGGGTTGACAATACTAATGGAGTAATTGTGTAGACATAAACAATGTGATCGCTCTCAATACTGTTCATTGTGACTTTCTATTTAAACTTGATTAAACTGGGATTCACTCACCAGTATTTCCGACTGACAAATGTTTTTAAAACACGTTTCAGGTAACCTAATGTGACACCCAATTAGTAAAAAGCCAGCTGGAGATCACTGAAGGCTTGGGAAAAATGTGGCTATAAAAGTTACCAAATAAACGATGTTTTAAAATTTAATAATATAGGGTTTATCCCTATAAATGTATTGTAATAAGAAACTTGGGTTTTACCCATGTGATTATTAATATTAAATGAGGTGGTTTTACTCTGATAAACATTTCCTAACTACGATCCTGATGTAAATTCCGCTGCAAGAATAAACAACTGATACCACCGAAACTCTGAGATCGCGTCCGCCCGTTCCCGGGAATAAGAGATCGGGGGTTGCGACACCTACACCTTTCTATCTTTTAAATCTTAACTTTTAACCGTGAAATCACTAGATTTCGAGTGTTCTAGGATGACGTCATCATGTGTTCTTCAAGAACTTCATGTTTTGGCCTCAATCCAACAAGAACAACTTAGATCTAACCGATTTCCACAAAGATCTTGTAAAGATCCCAACATAAACGTGGATTGAAAGATGGTTTCTAACCTTCTTTCAACTCTTTTGCACTCAATATACTCAAAACCAATAGGATCCGACCCTGATCTAGTCTTCTACTCGATCGTAGTGTTGTACTAGCTCAAGATCTGGATTCTACCCACGAGACTACCGATTTCGGGTTAATCAAGAACAACCGTCTCGAGCCGGTAACTGGCCGAACTAGGGTGATTCCTGCTCAGGTTGGACATCTGGGTCAAACTGGGGGTTCTGTTGGTTAACACGTTGTCAAAACGTCTCGACATAACGACAAACCATCAAAACGACCAAGTGTAGGATGAACGGAACAACCAGAACGGAGTGTTGTCCGACCGGACTACTGTCCGATCGGATAGGTCATCCGAACGGATCACACTTGGGTCCCACCTTTAAACAACCTTATCTGAAGTTTGAGTATTGAACGAATTGCAATCCGATCGGACGACCATCTGGCTGGATTACTCTTCGGATCATGAGATACTTAGACTTTAAAGACTAAAAGATTTTCAACATGTTCATTAACAGGGTTGCCACCCGATCGGATGAACATCCGATCGAGTGACACTTCTGCTGTGAACTTGCCTTCACTAAGTAATCTCACCACTAAGTTGTCGTCCGACCGGATGACCATCCGAACGGATTGTCATCCGCACGACTAACCATCCGATCGATCGACTGGATGGATAGAGATACTTCAATGCTTTCAAAATGCTACAATGAAAACTTCAAAAGTCAAGCCATCATACACAAACACATTCTTCTTATAGGAAGAAACAATCCACTCGAATCGTCATCCGACCGGACAAGCTGTCCGACCGGATGACCATCCGAACGGATTGTTATCCGCACGGATTGCTGTCCGATCGGATTACCATCCGATCGAACCACTATCCGTCCCATTCACACTTTGCACCACTTGACGCGTAAAACATCACTTATCGTTATGCTATCGAATCTATTCTGGCTGACCTTACTTGGTAAACGCTCCCTTAAATCCATTAACCGCTGTGAGTATACTCGATCCTGATGTGTTAAAAATGCAACATATAAATTTCATCAAATGAGGCATAAAACTAACCCTTTTTTAGTACTAATGTTGGAAAAAGTGTGCTTTTGTCTTCCTTTTGTATTTTCAGGATTAAATGAGCTCAAATTAACAAAAGAAGCAAAAAGATATCAAAATCTAACATAAATACAAAAAAAGGAACAAGACGTGACATGCCCGACCCCACGACAGCATCTTCCCAAGCAAAACAAGAGATCATAAGACTGAACACGCCCCGTGCTCAGCCAGCACGGGGGCGTGCCCAAGTGTCAGCAGAAAAGATAAAGTGGTAGAAGCTTCTATTGCCCACCACGGGGCCGTGCTCAGCGGACACGGGGCCGTGGTCAACTATAAGATTCGCACAATCCAGCAAATCTGCATAGTACAAAGATTCTTCTGCACCACGGGGTCGTGCTCAGCGGACACGGGGGCGTGGTCAACTAAAAAGACAAAACTGCATTAAATGAAGAAAGAGAAGGATGTGGACACGGGGCCATGCCCGAGCTTCTGTTCAGCCTATAAATAGAAGTGCTTGGCTCAAGATCAAACCATCCCTTGGCACACCACCTCTCTCACACTTCACCCACCACCCACCACCACCATAACACCATCATCCACCACCATCATCCATTGTCCATCGTAGAGTGTGTGAGTCGTCTCGGGATCCAAGATTGATCGTAAGAGTTCTTGACAATCAAGGCCATGTTTGCCTAAGTCTCTTACATCACTTGGTGAAGACAAAGTGTCTAGTGTAATACTTTTTATTTCTAATCTTTTACACTTTTTACTTGGTTTTGTATTAATGACTTTAATAACTAGTTGCTTATGTTGAAGGTGATCTTTCCTTATCGTTTGTCCGTGGTGTCTTGGCATTATTTTACTGTCTATATAAAATAAAAGATTTTCACCATTCATATCTCCACGGTCTATATGGAGGTATGTTGGCTACCTGGTCAGGGGTTAAGGGAACGGTTTGGTAAAGGTCTTGCCATTGTTCAGCGTTTAGAGGTCCTGCTATGGACCTGGGTCAAATTTAGTAGGACCTCCTTCAATACTTAACGGTATTGGATGGAGGGGGTCCAAACTCTTTGATCCCCTCATAAGTTAACTACTATTAATACTATAACCCGGCTATTTAGGACTGTATCCCTGCTGACTCAGACTACTTAGTCGAGGGTAACGTCACCTCCAAAAGAGGGGCCTACCATAATTTGCATTAATAACTTAATTAATTATCTTCCAATAATCCACCCTTTTAGGATTGTATCCTTGCTGACTCAAACTACTAGGGTGAGGGTAACGTCACCTTAAAAAGAGGGGCCTACTACAATAACTAAGATAATCTCTTAAAATAGTGCAAAAGTGCAGAAATAATCAAAGGTTACACTAGATACGAGTCGGAACCAAGTGATTCATCTTATCTATCTGTTTTTCTTTTTATTTTTATTTTCAGCATTTTAGTTAGTTTCTATTTTTCTTAGTTTAAAACATTTTTTCTAAACTTTTTGATTTGATTAGACGTTGAGGATAAACCGGTACTAAAAGATCTTGTGTCCTTGGACGACCTCGGTATCTTTCCAACACTATACTACGCTCACGATGGGTGCACTTGCCCATATGTGTGTTTAGTGTTAGTAAAATATCGTGTTTTATAAATTTAAAACTTGGCTAAAAATAAGTGTTAAAGGGGCTTAAAATATACACCTAATATATATAACACTTCACACGCATCAAGTTTTTGGCGCCACTGCCGGGGACACAAGGATTTTAAGAAAGTTAGGAATCAACGGCCTAATCGCTTTTCTTGTGTTTCATTTTTTTTTAGGATTTTTTTTAGTTTTTCAGCTTCTGCAGAACTCAGCACGGGTCGTGCCCGCTGAACACGCCCCGTGCCCAATCATTGGAACTGGCAATCTTGTTTTAAGTCAGACAGTAAGCTGAACACGGGGCCGTGCCCACTCACCACGCCCCCGTGCCCAAGTTTCAGTTACTGAAAACAGAACCGTAAGATCCCGGCGGTTGGTAATTTCTGACACAAACATGAGTGATACTGATACTTTTTACTTTCGGCACTCTTATGGTACTATGTGGTGTCAATTATGTGGTGGTAACCATAAAGAATTAGAATGCTTTTTTCTAAATTATAAACCCCACTATATAGACCCATCATTTCCTAGTATCCTTAAGAGGGGCGAAAGTAAAAATAATCCCTATCGCTGCCTCGAATGCGCCCAACCGGATATTCTAGGAGAAATGCTTCTCGATGAATTATTTCAACTAGAAGATCTAATTATCAATTGGTTAAAAGAACTTAGGGAAGATTTCAATAATCTTTTCCAAGATGATAACCAAGAAGAGAGGTTGGAAACGCATTCAAACAACTTCATTGTTTTTAATGATACTTCTAACTCTAGTGAGGACTTGAGCGATAGTCGTCCCTGTGTCGATTGTGCCGTGAAGGACTCCCCATCGACTTCGTTTGATGCATACATAGACCTGAGCGATTCGACATACACCTTCTTTAACGAGAGCCCGGGAAAGGGTTGGACTTGTCCACTTACATATTGCATAGGAATCACCCTCACCGACAACCTCTTGCGTTCTCGTCTTAATCTAGATCAATTAAGGTATCTTAGACACTTTGGGGTTGTTCCATCTAGTAAGGAGCCACCCGATCCGGGAAAGTTCCTTGAAATTTGAAGAAATCCTTAAGACAGCTTCTAGACACGGGGCCGTGTCCAGGTCAGCACGCCCCCGTGTCCACCCAAAAGATTCCCTTCTGATTTTGTCAGAATGCGGACAAAAATGTGTCAGGATTCCATCTGCACACGGGGCCGTGTCCAGCCGACACGGGGCCGTGCGCAACGTACTGTCGTTTTCTATAAATGCAGCCAAGAATCCTGCACATTTGAACCATTCCAGGGACAGAGATTTGAGGAATATTCTCACATACCATCCTAGGTATTTTCTAAAAGAAGTTTCTCAACTATCTTCTTGCCCTTTCCTCTTTTTTCCACTTTCATCTTCTTCAATTTTCCTCATACTTCCATTAAAGCTTGAACCTTCTATAGTTTCAAGCCTTATTGAGATGTTTGTTAGATTTTTGTTCATGGAATCTTGATAAAAATAAGTTCTATAACAATGTTTTAAGTTGTTTAAGTTCAAAAATGCTTCAAAAATCATAAAAACAATTTGAAATCCCAAGATTCCTTATCCATAAATCCTGTAGATATCTGAACACGGGGCCGTGTTCACCGAACACGGGGCCGTGTCCGAAGTACTGGACCCATAAAATTGAACTCTTTTCGGCATGTTTTCTCAGAATGGCAAGCAGAACAAGCAGAAACTCTTCGTCGCATTCCAGGAACAACCGGCAGGGGAGAAGATCATCTACGGTTGAGGATTCTCTTGTAAACTATGTTTACGCCTTAAGAGAAGCTCTTGATGAAGTAACAAGTGTGGAAGAGGCATTGGTCGACCGCATTAATCATTTGACGGTGGGTCTAGAAGGATGTCTCCGGGAGGTCAACCTTTTGCACCAAAGGTTGAACATTCTCGCCTCTCCTCCTTTGGTACCGATTATCACCCAAAGGGCATGGAATGTGGTGCCGGAAGTCATCATTCCGGCCGAATGGTACGCCCTACATCAGGAACTTCCTTGAGACATCCTACAAGGGGTTCTAATTGGTGTCGCTCCTCCTCCTCAAGATGTCGAGGAACATGAAGCCGCCTCCCTTCTCCCGAGTGAGATCGAAGAATGGCTCTAGCAACATCTAAGGAACACCGTTCGGCTTGGAGTTCTACAAGGCTTTTAAACCGGAAATCTATTTCCGGAATTTTTGTTCTTATTGTAGAAGTAGAACTCCTTAGGAAGATTTTACGGATCACTTGACCTATTTAATATTAGGACCTTTAACTTTTATTTTCTGCTTTATTTTTCATTTTTAGGACTATTATGTAATTCTCTCTATGATTAATGAATGATGGTTTTAGTTAATTTGGTGTTTGAATGGTGTTGAATGGAATAAAACACACTTGAGATGGCAAAGGATGCAAGGGAAACTTGAACCAGCACTCCATACAGGAAAACAGAACCGTCCGACAAATTTCTTCGTTCACAGCAAGCTCGGCACGGGCCGTGTCCACCCAACACGGCCCTGTGCTGCACAGTCTGCAGAAGAAGACCCAGTTCAGGTAACTGGACACGGGCCGTGTTCACCCAACACGCCCCCGTGTCCAGACTTCTGTTTCTCTTGTTTTAATTTTGTTACTGGCACTTGAACACGGGGCCATGCCCGGACAACACGGGGCCGTGTTCAGCGCCCAGTAACACAAATTTTTTTGCTTTTTCACACCTTTTACACATTCAATCAACCTAAAAACTTATTTTTGGGACACATTGAGAACAATGTGTAATTTAAGTGTGGGGGGATGCTAAAACCTTGAATCTTACGAGTCCTAAATACAAGCCTTACACAAAACTCTATTGGAATCGCTAATCACCCCAAATTTTTTCAAAAATTTTCATTTTTTTTTTACTTGTCTAGGTTTAACTCGGGAATTTCAAGTTCTAAAAAGGTTATATTTTTACGAATTTACAACCGATAGCGTCGTGATAAAAAGAACCAACATAAGAAAATTATGAAAAGGCATGACAAGCTTAGTTAAAATTTGATTATATATACTTGATCACATAAAAACCCATTCCCACAAAAGTGAGTTTTGAGCCTTTGTTGAGCATACAATTACATATCATTAGACTAAATGCTCATTTTTCGTTTCTTGTGTGAATAGCCGCTTGGTTCTTACGACTCTAGAACTTGCCATGACGATACATTCCCGGTCCTTACCAACTTAAACCCGAGTAAGTAAATGATGGAGGCATTAGGACTAACCCTTTTTATTTCTACACCATTATTTTTCTTTTTTTTTACCACCTACCCAAAATCCCCCTAGTTAGCCCCTTTGAGCCTAAACCTTTTCATTTCATAACCCAAACCAAACACCCTTTTTACCCACCAAAACCTTTTTCATTTTTACCCCTTTGTTTTAGTAACAAGTTCGATTTTTCGTATGACTTTTCAAAAAAAAAAAATTGTGTTGATGATGAAGTAAAAGAAAATAAACAAACAAGTTCATCAAAAATAACTTTGTTTGAATAAATAGCTTCATCAAAATAAAATTTACAAAAATAGAAAGTCTTACGAAAACCGACACTTGTTACGCTTTTCGCCTTTTTTTCTACTAACCACTAACCACCAACCCAACCACCTACCTTTAACCCAAGCCTAACCCTTCACCCACAAAGTCCTCTTGATATTTACAAAGGTATATAAGTTAAAAAGGAGGAGGATTGATTGCTTGGCAAGCCTATGGTAGGAGTAAGTTCAATGCCGCTCTCGAGTGATCCACAAAAATACATTTTCGGCCGAGTGTTGAGTGATCCCCGTGAGGTATGTGAACTTGTATATAAATAGAATTTTAAAGAGGCATGTTATGCCCTAATAAGTAATTTATCTTATGAAAAGTTTTAAATAAATCATGACAAATAGGATTGTAAATAAATAAAAATAAAATTAAATAAAGAATCTTGGAAATCCCGACACTCTACGACAAGCCCAAAAACCTTCTTCTCTACCCATTCCATTTGGGAGTGTAATAGCCACATATTAAAGAGTTTTGCTTGAGGACAAGCAAAGATTCAAGTGTGGGGGTATTTGATGTGTTAAAAATGCAACATATAAATTTCATCAAATGAGGCATAAAACTAACCCTTTTTTAGTACTAATGTTGGAAAAAGTGTGCTTTTGTCTTCCTTTTGTATTTTCAGGATTAAATGAGCTCAAATTAACAAAAGAAGCAAAAAGATATCAAAATCTAACATAAATACAAGAAAAGGAACAAGACGTGACATGCCCGACCCCACGACAACATCTTCCCAAGCAAAACAAGAGATCAGAAGACTGAACACGCCCCGTGCTCAGCCAGCACGGGGGCGTGCCCAAGTGTCAGCAGAAAAGACAGTGGTAGAAGCTTCTATTGCCCACCACGGGACCGTGCTCAGCGGACACGGGGCCGTGGTCAACTATAAGATTCGCACAATCCAGCAAATCTGCATAGTACAAAGATTCTTCTGCACCACGGGGTCGTGCTCAGCGGACACGGGGGCATGGTCAACTAAAAAGACAAAACTGCATTAAATGAAGAAAGAGAAGAATGTGGACACAGGGCCGTGCCCACTGGACACGGGGCCGTGCCCGAGCTTCTGTTCAGCCTATAAATAGAAGTGCTTGGCTCAAGCTCAAACCATCCCTTGGCACACCACCTCTCTCACACTTCACCCACCACCACCATAACACCATCATCCACCACCATCATCCATTGTCCATCGTAGAGTGTGTGAGTCGTCTCGGGATCCAAGATTGATCGTAAGAGTTCTTGACAATCAAGGCCATGTTTGCCTAAGTCTCTTACATCACTTGGTGAAGACAAAGTGTCCAGTGTAATACTTTTTATTTCTAATCTTTTGCACTTTTTACTTGGTTTTGTATTAATGACTTTAATAACTAGTTGCTTATGTTGAAGGTGATCTTTCCTTATCGTTTGTCCGTGGTGTCTTAGCATTATCTTACTGTCTATATAAAATAAAAGATTTTCACCATTTATAACTCCACGGTCTATATGGAGGTATGTTGGCTACCTGGTCGGGGGTTAAGGGAACGGTTTGGTAAAGGTCTTGCCATTGTTCAGCGTTTAGAGGTCCTGCAATGGACCTGGGTCAAATTTAGTAGGACCTCCTTCAATACTTAACGGTATTGGATGGCGGGGGTCCAAACTCTTTGATCCCCTCATAAGTTAACTACTATTAATACTATAACCCGGCTATTTAGGACTGTATCCCTGCTGACTCAGACTACATAGTCGAGGGTAACGTCACCTCCAAAAGAGGGGCCTACCATAATTTGCATTAATAACTTAATTAATTATCTTCCAATAATCCACCCTTTTAGGATTGTATCCTTGCTGACTCAAACTACTGGGGTGAGGGTAACGTCACCTTCAAAAGAGGGGCCTACTACAATAACTAATATAATCTCTTAAAATAGTGCAAAAGTGCAGAAATAATCAAAGGTTACACTAGATACGAGTCGGAACCAAGTGATTCATCTTGTCTATCTGTTTTTCTTTTTATTTTTATTTTCAGCATTTTAGTTAGTTTCTATTTTTCTTAGTTTAAAACATTTTTTTCTAAACTTTTTGATTTGATTAGACGTTGAGGATAAACCGGTACTAAAAGCTCTTGTGTCCTTGGACGACCTCGGTATCTTACCAACACTATACTACGCTCACGATGGGTGCACTTGCCCATATGTGTGTTTAGTGTTAGTAAAATATCGTGTTTTATAAATTTAAAACTTGGCTAAAAATAAGTGTTAAAGGGGCTTAAAATATACACCTAATATATATAACACTTCACACGCATCAATCCCTTTTTGCTTTACGCACTTTTGGGTGTTACATACGTTACGAATATTCAAACTACAAAAATCACACTACTCAATACTATTTGAACGCTAACCATTAATGCATGTTATATGTGGCTTATGAATGCTTGTTTGTTATGTTTACACATGGAATGTTGTCTACATGCCTTAGCAACGGTAGTACTATAGTTTGGACTCAGCACCCGTTCACACGGGGATTGTTAAGGACAATTACTTGCATGGGTTACGGTGGTAATCATGTATTGCGAACTGCCTCGGGCAGTCAACCCGCAGTCATTGGTATCGATGGATCTATGTCTATAACTAGCGTGCTTCATTTCACTATGTGTGCGTGCTGGTTATACGTAAACGAATTCGAATTCTATATGCTATTATCAAACTTGTATGCTCACCTTTACATTTTATGTATTGACTTTATTTTAACGTATGTGACAGGTGCTTAGGACGCACACTTAGTAGGAATTTGAAGCTAGAATAAAGCTTTAGAGCCCAACAAATAGTTGTCTGTAGTGGTCAAACTAAAGGTCTCTAGAAGCAGATAAACAATTGCTGACTATTTTAAATCTGAGTTGTCGGAACAGAATATTTTCCTGGATTTTTGTCTGTAATAATTATTTGACCGTTTGAGGTACGGTATGGGACGTATTAATTAAATTAAATGGTATTGTTAATTGTTATGGAAACTTCTGGACAATCTATTTCGCTCAGTGCCATGCCCCGATGTTTCCGCCATCGGTTGGGGTGTGACATGAAGAGTCAAGAATCATGCATAACATAGCGTTCAAAAATGTAAATTATGAGTACCCGTGTGCATATAAGTCTAACATGAATAACATGTGTATGATTAACATAATTGCGTTTTCATTATGATGAATTATCTCGGGTTACAACTTGAAGCGAAATAGAATACAACGAGAGTACAAGTGTCTAAAAATAGAAAGTACAACAATTCTTGCTAAAACGGGAAAGTACAAATATGTGAAGCGTTACATCAAAAACATATATACCCAAAAATTTCTATACAAAAGCTACATACATAACACTACTGAGCGAAAAGTTCGAGGGGTCGGGCGCCCCCGGCCCCTTCTAACCTGCGCCCCTGACCTCATCCACCACTGTCACCATCACCCTCCACCACTTCGACCCCAAAACCCTTCAACCCAACCCCCTTTTCCACCATTAAAGTCTTGTGCAGCTTTTCTGGAATATCAAGGTAAGATTGTTTCACTTTTTAGGGTCTCAATCACTACCTGAACATCAAAAAATAAAAATCATTTGTGCGTCGATGAGTTTGTCATCATCTTCAGATCCTTCTTTGCTAATCAATGACCGTGAAAAGTGGAGGTGGTGAAGATAGATGATGGTGGGAGGGTGAGGTGGTGACGTTTTTCCGGCGGGTGAGGTGGTGGTGGTGGTGAAAAAGTAGAGGTGGTGAAGATTGGGGAAGATGAAGAGGGTGGGGTGGGTGGGTCCCACATAAATTTATAAATATTAATAATATATTTCTTTTAACTTTTTAATTATTTATTTAACAGTAAGGGTATTTAGGTAATTTCACACCCACTTAACTGAAAAAACTAACCTCCATCCGCTTGAGGGACTATCCGAGAACGAGTATGCAAAAGTTGGGGACTATAGTTGTAATTTTAGAAGTGAAGGGACTATAGGTGAAATATGAGCAAAGCACTTTTCTCTTATGAGTAACATAAATTTGTTAAGATTAGTTGAGTGTTATGGGAGACTAATGTGTCATCAATTATATATGTTTTTAGTGCATTATTACCTCATTTTAGGGTACTTTAAATGACTTTATTGTTGAAAATACTATCTAAATCGTTCCTATTTGGAAATTGCGGGTTTTTTAAGGGATCTTGATGAAAAGAAGTGAAAAAACGAGCAAAAATGAGACAAAAATCCAGAAATCCAAGGAAATCAACAAAATTGCCAAATACGTACGACGATGCATATCAACCCAGCAAAACAAGTCAACCCAAGTTTGGTCAACAAAAGTCCAGGATACGCAAAGGCACGATCGTGCATCACCTTGGCACGCACGTGCAGGAAGAAGACAAAGAATGGAAGTTTCGAGATCCTACAAGACTGACACCTTTTGAAGCTCTGACTGGACACCTATCAATGCACGGTCATGCATCACGTAGGCACGATCGTGCCTATAATGGAATGCAATAGAAAGTATTAGGAAAGGACAAGAAGGATAACAGTTGTCGAGATAAAGGACAAGGCACAGCCATGCACCCCTGCACCCAGCCATCCAATAAATATGGGCCTTGGCTGTCCATTTTCATCATCCTATTAACACACATACTCTTTGGTCTTGAGAGGTCACTGGGAGTTTGGGATCACTCCAATAAATCACCTGTAATAGCTTAGTTTGAGAGAGAGAGAGAGAGAGAGAGAGAGAGGGGGAGAGGGAGAGAGAGCGCTTGTAATTAACCACCTTCTTTGATTCTTACACTTGATTCACTATGGTCTTTAACATGATCATGTTTATGGATAAGTTTTTATGGGCATTCTTGGCTAAACTCCTTGTGTTGATTGGGTTGTAGATGAAGCTTGGTATGAATTAAAATTTTAAACTTTGGCAAAGTGGTGTGTTATGCTTTGATAATACTTTCTACTTTTCTTCGTTAAGGAGGCTTGTGATTCGGTTTTGTTCTTTGATCCTGTATGATCATGTTTGTGGATAAGTTTTTATGGGCATTCTTGGCTAAACTCCTTGTGTTGATTGGGTTGTAGATGAAGCTTGGTATGAATTAAAATTTTAAACTTTGGCAAAGTGGTGTGTTATGCTTTGATAATACTTTCTACTTTTCTTCGTTAAGGAGGCTTGTGATTCGGTTTTGTTCTTTGATCCTGTATGATCATGTTTGTGGATAAGTTTTTATGGGCATTCTTGGCTAAACTCCTTGTGTTGATTGGGTTGTAGATGAAGCTTGGTATGAATTAAAATTTTAAACTTTGGCAAAGTGGTGTGTTATGCTTTGATAATACTTTCTACTTTTCTTCGTTAAGGAGGCTTGTGATTCGGTTTTGTTCTTTGATCCTGTGGATGTTCTTAATAAATTTAGTGGTGTGAAGCCTATTAGTACATTTATGGTGTGTGGCAACCAATATACTAATAGGGAGATCCCATTTTAGTAGAGGTCGACCCATTTGTGGAAACACAACTTTTACTGTAAAGCCATTACAATTCTTCCCACTGTCGTGGACTACTCCAAGCCTCGTCGACACACTTGTGGACCACATCCAAGCAACATATTGTTCCACGATGTGGTTTTTTGCCAAGCAAGCTTCACTTCAATGACCACTATCCATACCGCATGGCCAAAAGTTGGGTATCAGCCTCATTGGTTGTATCACCCACTCGAGACTTCTATGTCTTAAGTTTGAGTCCTAATAAAACCCCACGTGATATATTTTCGTTGAGGGAGATGGCTTAGACGATGCATTTGAACCGGGTAGGTGAAGTCGACTCAAATATTACCCTTAAGGATACATGACTTGTAACCTAAGCTGGACATATAGCAAATATCAGAGTGGGAGATGGTTTAGCTGAGCCGACGTAAATGTTTACTTTTGAGGATACATGACTTGTAACCTAAGCTGGACATATAACATATATCAGAGTGGGAGATGGTTTAGATAGGTCGGCTCAAATGTTAAGTGGATCAACTATATGTGTCAAGATCTCCTTTAACACATTTTAATTTTATAAATGGAAAATTTTATCTTAAAAATTTTTTTATAACTGATATTCTCCTTTATTATTATAAATGGAAAATTTTATCTTAAAAATATTTTTATAAGTGATATTCTCCTAAATTATAGCATATCAATTCATGACAAGTAAATAAGAAGTGTGCATTAACTTTTTTTTTTCTAAGAGTATCTACAACATTGAACCGATTCAAAATCTAGACTTGCAATATTAGGATGTCACATTATTCCAAATTATATTTTTTCCTCCAACACTAAACTACTACCAACTTCCATATCATTATCCATCCCATCATCTACTTTTTCCTTTATTTAACCTATCTCTAATTTATATAATCTATTGATAATTTATATAAATAATAACTGTATTTATTTTATATTAAAAAAATGTTTTTCAAAATTTATTTTAATATATTGTTATTCATTTATTATTTTTAAAATATATATTTTGTAATAAACTAAAAAAATAATATTATATAAAATAAAATAAATAAATAAATGATAATATAATATTTGATATTTCCATCGAGTCTTTTTTTCAAACGGTTAGTGTTTCAACGATTCTTTTTTCAAACGACTAGTTTCAAACGGTTATGTGTGTTTGGTTAGGACTTATTATTTAGTTATATTTAAGTAATGTTTTACACTAGGTTTGTGTAATATTTTATTTAAATTTGTGTGATATTTTAATTAGGTCTGTGTAATATTTTATTTAGGTTTGTATAATATTTTAAGCTTTATATATTTTTGTTTAACTTAATTATGTTTAAATATTTTTAAAGTAAAACACAAAAAAAATCTTTTTTATGTAAATTAATGTTTAAATATTTTTAAGTAAAACACAAAAAATTCTTTTTTATGTAAGTTAAATTGTATATTAAATGAGGGGGAGGGGGTTTCCACATGGGGCTTTTGGACTAGTCCAGTGCACCAACCGGACTAACTTATATCATCCATCACAATGAGGTGGTCTGAAATTGGAATGGTCCAAAAAGTGGATGACAGGAGACGGCTGCGTTATGCGTGCTCTAATTTTAAATTTTTGTAGAGGAAGTTAACATTACACTAAGGACTAATAATCTAGAAACTCATTTTTTTTATATTTAGACTTGTAATGATTTGATCATGACTTTTATCTATCTACAAATGCATAATACATATATAGTATTAACGTCAACATTTGTCTAGGGAAACCTGAAATTGATGGACGGTGACATAGCCAAATTTATTGAACTGAGAAAGAAACTTAAAAAAAAAAGCAATATTTTACATAAAGGTAAATTGAAATATATCACAACTTTCCAATATATAGAATAGACCAACAAAAACACAGAGAGAAATTATATCACAACTTTCCACTATATAGAATGACCATACGAAAACACATATAGAAATTACATAACTGATTACACACGTGAAAAAGACTTTTATACACTTTGCTTGTGGGATTAGGCAATTGTGTTTTGACTTCAAGTTAACAAAGAGCCCTATATATACACCTCATGGAGCTTGGTTTCAAAATCACACACCGAAGTTCATATTTCAAATATCCTCCATCTAAGGTATTCAGTTTCCTTGCCTTTTATTAAAAATATTTTCTCCATATATATATATATATATATATATATAAGGGAAGGCTAGATAGAAAACCCTCATTTTGGTAGAAAACTCTGGAAACCCAAATCTCCCCCCATTTTTACCCAACTTCCCGACATTTTTTTTTTTGAAAAAAATAACACATGTAATATACATGTTTTAGAGTGTTTTGGGCCAAAAAAATCAAAAAAGCGCCGAAGGGATTTTTTTTAAAAAAATAAACAAATTTCAGCAATGTCCGGTCGCCTAACATGTGTTAGGCACAAAAGACAGAAATTGCTGAAATTTTTTTTTTTTTTTTAATTTTCCCTTCGGCGCTTTTTTGATTTTCTTGGCCAAAAACTCTTAAAAACATGTATATTACATGTGTTATTTTTTTCAAAAAAAAAAAATGTCGGGAGGTTGGGTTTTCTAGGGTTTTTTATATAGATAGGGTTTTCTATATAGCCTTGCCCTATATATATATATATATATATATATATATATTAAAAGTTGTTTAACTAAATATTATAATCGTGCTTCTATGTATACTTCAGTAAATCGTGTGAGGGGATTCAATGTTTACATCTATATATAACGAAACTACGCAGTTATCATGGACCCTAGTGGTCATTTTTTTAATCAATAGTGGTATTATGTAGAGGAATTTTCTTATAGTTTTACCTCTTAAACTATCGTTGATAGGGTTGTAGTCATCACCGAATGTTACGATGAGATAATTATCATTTTGTGATATTGGATTCTACGCAGTCATTCATTATCACTATATACACATGCAATTAAGTATGTTTTCTTGCACCAAAATCTTCGCAATTACATTTCTAAACCAAACGTTGCAGGAACATTAAGAACACGTTGATCAACATGTCGACAACATTTGATCCGATACAAAGGATCAACGATGGGTTTGAGCAATTCAAGATTAATGAATTCAAGTAAACGCATCGAACCTTAATTATGTCATTTTTTTTATTGTTGTGGTTGTAAGATCATGGGGTCAAACAGTCCATATATAGTAATTTACTTACATAGGTTACTCTTATATTATATATATTCGCAGCAAGGATCCAGATTATTATCGTCAACTAGCAGAGAAACAAGAACCAAAGGTAATTATAGTTTTATACATTGATCATGAATTAAATAACCCTTTCATTTATTTTTTTGAGATGTTATGCTTATAAATATTCGAAATAATGCAGTTTCTAATGTTTGCTTGTTCGGACTCACGAGTTTCCCCTACTAATATCCTGAACCTACGACCTGGGGAAGCTTTCATGGCTCGTAATATTGCTAACTTGGTCCCTGTGTCTAATAAGGTATCTAAAACAGTCATTCGAATTAAATATCATTGTTAAAAATACACATTTAGATGTAGGCAAAAGATCAAATACAAATAATCTTAACATACTAAACATAAAAATTGAAGGAAAACTCAAAAAGACAAGGTGACATTTTTGTAATTACCACCAACTATCAAAGTTACCATACAAATGTGAACTCAACAAAAAATACCTAAAAAACACAATTTTTTTTAATATTTTTTATAAAAAAAATCGCTACATTTTGTTAGCAAAAAAAAAATCTCTTTTTTTTGCTGATACTAAAAGTAGCGATTTTTTAATAAAAAATGTTAAAAAAAATAAAATAATTTGTGTGTTTTTTTTATTTTTTTAGGTTTTTTTGGGGTTTAGTTTTTAGCATTTTAGCTTGGGTGGGGTGTTAGGTTTTTGGGGGGTGTGGGGGGGGGGGGGGGGTTAGGTTTTTTAGGTATATTTGTAGAGTAACTTTGATAGTTATTGATAATTACAAAAATGCCACCTTGTCTTTTTGAGTTTTCCTTCAATTTGTATGTTTAGTATATGTTAAGATTATTTGTAGAAGAACTTTCCTCTTTAGAGGTATATATGTTATATTTGTTGTACAGGAAAGGTACTCCGACATTGGTGCAATCATTGAATATGCAGTCGAAACTCTCAAGGTTGAGGTTATTTTGGTGATTGGACACAGTCGATGTGGTGGAATTGAACGACTATTAGCACTTCCGGATGATGAAACATCTTAGTAAGTATATGTGTTTTATTTTTATGACGTTATATTTTGTCACAAAACAAATGAACAAAATAACTACTAAAGTAGATAAGTGATCATTAAACAAAAGGGTTTGATCAATTAGGGAAACATATAACAATAACTGTTGTATTTATGCTTGATCTGAAGTGACTTCCTAGATGATTGGGTTAGCGTCGCCGAACCTGCAAAACAAAGAGTGATTGCAGAGAATCCTGACGCATCTGGCGAAGAACTTCAAACACTGGTTGAAAAGGTAAGATCTCTTCAAATCAGGGGTGGAACCTGAGGAGGGTCAAGATCGTTTGTTACACTAATAGAAAACTGCCTACTTTGTGACAACCAAATTTGTAGTAAATTTGTAGAAAATTGGTCTTACCTACAAATTTTCTACAAAAAAATCCGTGTGAAATAAACTTGTCGGTAATCAGGATAGCTACAAAATTTGCCACAAATTTTCAACAAAAATCTCTCGTCACAAGCGTTGCCACAAAATACCAACAAACCAATTTGTATGGTATAAGATCGTACAATATGGTATATAGTAATATAGTGTCGTGTTGTATGGTATAGGATCGTATGACATCGTACAGTATAGCATGGGTATATAGTATAGTACTGCAGTATGGTATCGTATCGTTTCGTATTGTGCCGTATCGTATCGTATCGTGTCGGGTATAGTATAGTATAGGGCCTGTAGCTCAGGGGATTAG
This sequence comes from Helianthus tuberosus, assembly GCA_030545235.1. Classification (NCBI taxonomy): domain Eukaryota; kingdom Viridiplantae; phylum Streptophyta; class Magnoliopsida; order Asterales; family Asteraceae; genus Helianthus; species Helianthus tuberosus. The sequence goes on along the minus strand of CM060399.1, from coordinate 213,032,329 downwards.
AGCACGTGGCTACGAACCACGGTATTATTTTAAAACTTTAGACAAATTTAACGTATTATTCTAAAATTATCTATTTTTTCTAAAATTGAATAATAACAAATTAATTAACTTATTTTTTTGTTGGAAATCCGTAGCAACTAGTGTCAATTTGCTACCAATTTCCGACAAATTTAATATTTTATTTTTAAAAATTATTTATTTTTCTATAATTGATAATAAACAAATAAATTAACTTTTTCTGTCGAAAATCCGTAGCAAGTGGTGTCAGTTTGCTACAACTTTCCGACAAATTTAGAAATTTTATTTTTTAAATTATTTATTTTGTTGTGGGTACAAATAATACAAAATTCAATGTATTTTGTCGGAATTTTGTCGAAAAGCTAATTAATGTTGTGATGAAATTGCTACAACGGGTAGTTGTGTGACAATTTTGTTGGAAAATTGAAGAAAAGTTTTGGTTTTCTTTTGTGAGAAAACTGTAGAAAAATTGTAACAAAAATTGAGTTGTGAGAAATTTGTGGGAAACTTTTGTAAGAAAATATGTAGTTTTCTAGTAGTAACCCCCTAGTCATCGGAACATGTTGGTTTATATGAGGATCATTTCAGAATCCTAAATGTTTACAGAACTCATAATAAACAATCTTTTTATTTATATATTTTTATATTCAGGATAGCTTTATCGTTTATTATTATTATTATTATTATTATTATTATTATTATTATTATTATTATTAAGCTGAATATTCTTATAAAAGTATGAGTTGGACCTGTTAGTTGTAATATGTAGAAAAAAAAAGCTTATGATGACCCCGACTAAGAGGTTCTGGTTCCACCACGCTACAAACACACTGGTTCAAGAACTTAATGATGATATGTTTCAACTATGTGTTTTGTATATATCTATGCAGGCGTCAGTGCTTGACTCGCTAAAAAACTTGCTATCCTATCCTTACGTTCAATCTGGAATAGAAGCTAATACACTTCAACTATTGGGTGGATACTATGATTTCGTTCGTGGAAATTTTCAGATACTTGAAACTGTAACCGTTTAACTAGAAACCAACATACAAGAATGATTAAGTTCATGGGATTCACAGTATTTCGTTTGTCTTCTTCATGTTCCGTTTCGATCAACTACCTTGTTTATAATCCAATAAGAATAAGCACAATGCATGTGCAGTGGAATAAAACTTTGTCTTCCTTTTCAATATAATATGGTGTTTTCTCACAGGGATGAGGTCTATGTCATTCTCTTGTATTGTGTTAAATATTAATAATTAAGATTATATATTATGTTAAGTGGTTTGTCTATATATTTCTCTTTGTTTTATATATTCATATTTATTAAAATGATCATTGTTGGATTTAGGTGTCCAATTATCGATTATTTAATGTTGCTATTAAGGTACGATCTAAAGAATTACATTTTAGACGACGTACAAAGAATAGTATTTAATTGTTGAATATTATGAATCATAAAAACGGATATTAATTGTAGAAAATGAGTATTTGATGAAATACTTAAGGTATTAATTGTTTATGAAACAATTAATTAGGGTTGTGAAAAGTCGGTTAACCGCTGATTCGGTTAATCTAAAAGTGTTAACCGTAACCATAATCGATAGGCGGTTAACCATGGTTCGGTTAATCGGTGGTTATGGTTATTTCGGTTATTAACCGATATATTGTTTTTGGTGTTTTTAGATAAAAATATGGTTGTATTCTTGTATATAGTTTACTGATGTTTCAATAAATAAAACCTGAATATGCTCTTATACGAGCTATTTTAGCTTACAAAGCATATACCGTATACTGAAAAATGAATTACTTAGTTCATAAGTATTTAATATAACCATATTTTGTATATAGATATTTAATTAGCTAACGCAATAAATAAAAAATGGGACAAATAAATAGAGACAAGAAAATAAGAGGAAGATGATAAAAAATAACTTTAATGGTTACTTAAACATTTAACTTCAACCGTAAAAATAAAAAAGAATCACAAATAAATATATATAAACAAGGTTCGCTTCGGTTCAGTTAAATTCAGTTAATGAAGATACCTTAACCGTAACCGAAAGGTCGGTTAATCATATTCACCTAACCATAATCGTTCGGTTTAGTTGGTTTCGGTTAATTTTAGTTAACGGTTCGGTTTCGGTTGTGGTTCGGTTTTTGCTCACCCTACAATTAATTCAATAGAAATGATTGGTGTCGTTTAAAGAGTCGAACAAGTAATAATTTATTATTTAGATAATAAATTAAACAATTATTCTATTAAATAATAAAATAAAGTCAAAATGATTTTTGACTAGTTGTTTAATGTTTAATATTAGTAGAGAAAATTTGTTATTTGACGGAAAAGAGGAGTGGTTATTATTAGATAATACTTAAAGAGAGTTGTGTCCTTCCATCTGCAGCGCAGTGGTTGTGACATCCAAGTGAAGGCTCGGCTCGGGATTCAACCCGGGTTCGAGTCCAACGAGGGGCAAGGGTTTACCCATTCCACGGGGTTCCCGCGCATCAGGGGTGTGCTACGCTTTCTAGCGGTGATCGAGTAGTCGGCCTTTGGACATAGCTCCGAAATGGTGGATTTACACGTGGAAAGCAGTTAGCCGTTCAAAAAAAAAAACTTTAAGAGAGTTGTTTTATTATTATAATAAAACAATGGTCAAAAGATTCACCAGTAATTAATAGTTAATCTAGGAATAATTACTTAAATAAAACAAAGGTCAAAAGGTTGATCGGTGAGTAATAGTTAATCTAAGATTAATTACTTAGAGAGAAAGCCAAAAATTAATGAGTTAAAGTGTAAATATGGATTTATAATTAGATACTTAATCACAAACCCTAACAGATACAAGAGATTAAGCTAAAAACCTATCCACAACCCCCTCCTCTCTTGCTTAATCGCGGTCGGCCCCACCCTGCAATCGCCATTGCCGTCGGCCGGCCACCACCACCAACGACCTCCGTCCGTCGCTGTCTACCACCACCAACGGTGACCACCGCCACCGTGTCTTTGATGATTCAGATTGGATCCGTCGCACGTGTTAATTTTCGTGATGATCTTGGAGATTTTGTGATTCGGCCTACTAGCGGAGCCGTTTGTTGCATCCATCGTGCAAGACTATAACTAAAACCGCTATGGTTGTCAATATATATCATTGTCTGAATAGACTGTAATTGGACCGTTGGTGGGAGTTTTATCCGTGTTTGTGTTTTATCATGCTCTCGCATCTAAATTAATACTAAAATTGAATTTTAAATAAAACGAATACCCAAGACCCAACACGTTGGTAATCCGACAAAGGGTTAACGGTGTTTGTTGGGTGACACTCATTTAGGTGTTATTGATATACATTGAACGGTTAGTCTACTAATTGGTCATGTCATGTTTTGTGTTGTTTTACTCTATATATTGTTTTACGAGTTAATGTCACATAATGTCATAACAAGTTATTTAGATGTTAATGTCACATATTAGATATTTAGATGATAATTCCACTAATTGGGCATGAATGGATCTTGTCCTGTGCTAATATGGTATACGTTGTACCCTACGACAAGTTACATTAAATCATAACAAATCACCCATGTGTTAATGACATAGGTTATATAATAAGAGTAAAGTTCCGGTGAAAATAAAATTATCGTACGAAACGTACGAAGTGAAAGAAAGTCAAAAAAAGTGGCGGTGGCATTTTGGTAATTATCAGCAACTTCAAAATTACTCTAGTAGAGTAATTTTGAACTTCTGTAGGGTAATTTTGTAAAAGTTCAAGTAGAGTAATTTTGGTCGTGTAGGGTAATTATCAAAATTGTAGGGTAATTATCAAAATTACACTAAACCCCCCCCCCCCCCCCCCCCCCAAAAAAAACCTAAAAAAACCTAAACCATTGTAAAAGTTCAAGTAGAGTAATTTTGGTCGTGTAGGGTAATTATCAAAATTACACTAACCCCACCCCCCCCCCCCCCAAAAAAAAAAAACCTAACCCCCCCCCCCACCCCCAAAAACCTAAAAAAACCTAACCCCCCCACCCAAACTAAAAGCTAAAAACTAAACCATAAAGCTAAACCCCATAACTAAATGCTAACAAAATTACTCTACAAGACATTTCCCAAAATTACCCTACAGAAGTCAAAATTACTCTATTAGAGTAATTTGATAATTACCCTACATTTCTCAAAATTACTCTACAGATGCTCAAAATTACCCTATTGATGCTCAAAATTACCCTACAGATGCTCAAAATTACCCTACTAGAGTAATTTTGAAGTTTTTGATAATTACCAGATTGCCACCCGCCACTTTTTGCTTTTCCCCAGTACAGTACTTTTAAAATTGCTGATAATTACCATATTGCCACCGCCACTTTTTGACTTTTCTTTCTATTCGTACAGTTCGTACGTTTATTTTATTTTTATTTGATCCTTTACCTATATAATAAAGTCTAAATATAATAAGACAAAATACAAGTAGTTTTATACTGTATTACATTTTTTCATATATTAAATACAAAATATATTAAAGATAAAATACAAATTAAATACTTTTCTATTAAATTTAATTTTCAGATCTTCCAACTAAAGACAATACTGAACCAAAGAATAAAAGTGTGTACATGAAAGAACAATGCACACAGGGAAACTATATATTTGAATAAGCTATTGACCTATCAGGTATCATTTTACTAAAAAAATTGTCATCAAAGGACCTCGCGCAGAATTAGATTAAAACTATACCACCCAAACTTTTAACGTTCAAAACACATCTTACAAAGTTACGTAACTAATAGGTCCCAATTTAAAACTTTTTGAACAACATCCACGTTAATACCCAAAAAGGATTTGACTTATACATGACCAAGTTAGTTAATTACATACTTGTTGTTCATACCACATTTTACTTACAAAAGATACAAGTTTAAAGTGAAATTAAGACATCAACCAAGAACATAAACCCAAATACATTCATGACCAAAAATTTGACCTGTTAGAACACTTTTACATCTTTGGGGCTAAAAATGTCACATTTTCGGCTTAGTCAAGTTTTTCAGATATAAGAGAAGAACTGAATTGCTCAATTTGAGGGGGAATTTAGTGATAAAACGTCCGAATTTACAAAAATGAGGGGGAATAGAAATTTCATATTGAAATTCCAGCATTTTTGAAATTCGTGACGATGCAACAGTATTCGGGTGGTTCCGACTTCAGAATTGTCTGGAGATGCATAGGATCTGGATTTGTGAATTCGTGATCATAGGAAGTTCAGACTCTACAGATCAGCGCCAGATTGACGTCTTAGGGTTTGAGTCCCGGGTCTTCGTCAAGCCGGTAAGTAGAATTAGCATCAGGAGATGCATCTGTATTGTGGATACTTATAAGATATCACAGACGCGTGATTGTCTAAAGTGTCAGAATGGTTAATCTTCGAGCAGATGAATTGTTTTTAGGACTAACCGTCAGGGAATGATGATGTTTCTTGGTTAAGTTGCTGCCGGAACTAACGGAGAAGACTATATATCTGTCTTCATGACTGAAGAGAAAGAATGTGAATCTGATCGTGGATGAATGTTTTTGAGATCTGAATGTTTTACTAGATGATTTACTATCCGAGGAAGATTTGCTGATTATGGAGATTACCATTTATACTAATCAATCATTCAGGAATGTGCTTAAAGGTGATCACGGAAAACGGGATTTCAGATTTTGGTGGGTATTTATAAAATTGAATGTTATTGGTGTAGTGTTCGAAGTTTCTAACAATTGTCGGTTGGGTTTTTGAACATTAAAAGATCAAGCAGGTGGAATGCAAAATCGATGGGGCTGAAATGGTAAATCTAAAACCGAACGTGGATGTGGTAAAGTCGAAACAGAGATGTTGCTAGATGTGGCATTGATTAAATTCAAGTTGGTGATTATTCGTGAAGATTGCAATTCAGCAAATCAGAGGAGGGGTCGTGAACTATACAAACAAAGATCTGAAGATGCATTTCATGGGGGATTTGTGCATAACGAAGATAATGCAAGCCCGAATCATCAATCAAAGGGGAATCGATTGAAGATTTCAAGATGCCTGCTTGAAGTTGAAGAATATTCAAAACACGGATCTAGGTTTTCAAAGACACGATTGGACAGTGACGGCCAAGGGGAATCTGTTGGTGCATATTATGTATGTCTGCCACTGTGCGAATAGGCTAGATAGAGCATGTGTTGAATATTGTATAGAATAGTGTGAAAACGGACAAGGTTTTGTAATGTAAATGTCACATTCATACGAATGGCCGATTCGTACGAATATACATCACAATAGTCCAAGTCACATTCGCACGAATGAGTGCATTCGTACGAATGGACCTGATCCGTCCCTAATGGTGCATCCGTGATTAAGTCCATTCGCACATGTTGATCCTTTGCCAAACAGTTATAGTGAATAAACAAATAGATTATAGTAGAATTATCAGATAACCAAAAACCCATATATCATAATAACACGATGACTAAATGACATAATATTGTGATAACATTACAACAAGAAAACGATATAACAAAATAATGGAAACAATTTCCAATCACTAATCCATAAATAGCAAATACTAAGGAATCTTAACACAACAATGCTAATATAGGTCATGAATCTAAGCACAAGAACGTAGGATATAACATGGACGATTGGACATACTCATCGATCTACCAACAACTACAACAACAACAACAACAACCATACACAGTAAATCCCACAAATAGCAAAGCCACTTATAGGGTCTGGGGAGGGTGGGATGTAGACAGGCCTTGCCTCTATCCATAGGATAGAGAGGTTGCTTCCAGAGAGACCCTCTATCCATACGAACAACATACCAACACACCAAGTCAACTCATCGATCTACCAATATATCAATAATCAAGATGTACACATGGCTTACACACCTGATATACAAGTAAGACTATCTCCAATGCTAAGGGCGCCCTCAGGCGTCCTTAGGTGCCTATTCAGCTATCACATCATATCCTTAAACCGCCTAATTTCTTCTTCAACCATACCAACATCCTTACATATCCTTACATTTTCCACATCAATGTTTTTTCCTTAACTTAAATAAATAGAAGTAAGGATTTGAATAATAAAAATAAATATATAAAAACATAATATAGTTGATTTGATAAATGTTATTTGTATATATGAAATTTTAAAGTAAGTGTTTGAATGATAAAAATAATTAAATAAAAACATAATATTAAAATTTCTTAACTTTTATATCATAGATTTATAAAATATCATTTGTATATATAAAAAATTAAAGTAGACCATCTATCTATTATACTAAACTAGTTGTAACACCCGTGTGAATACACGGGTATGTTTAAGAACGATCCAAATTAAATACTAAAAAACAGATTATAATATATCATTTAAATTATTTGCATTTAGTTACATATCTTTATAAAACAATGTTAAAGACATTTTGTTTTAGTGTACATGTTTGATATAGAAATAAGGTAAGTAATTGATAATATTTTGTCTAAAATGAAAGCATGACCTAATTTTATGTTGTCTAATAACTTCTTATATGTGACCTTGATTTTTTTTGACACATTGTTAGTGTAAAATTCAGTAAAGGTCCATTGTTATTGTATAATTCAGCATGACCTAGTTAAATGGACTATTCAATTTGGGGTTTAATTAACCACTCAGTCTGCATAAAAGTGCATATAACTGGTAAATTGATCTCACTTCAATTGTATATTTGTTTGGATGTAGAACACATGTAGAATTAAGAATGACTAAGCAAAACTCATGAGTGTTTTAAAAGAGATACGAAAAAAAGAGCTTACCCAATTCCAAAGAAAACCAAGGGACTAGAAGCACAAATTCTACAACATTAAGCTAAAAAAATAACCAAAACCCTAAACATCTAGACATCCAAGAAATGACATGAGCACTCCCATGACCTAAAAAACCAATAAAAACCATTACTACAGTTATTTAAAAATTTAGAAAAAGCAAATAATATGTATAATGAACATATGAAAGCACACATACTTGGCATCATCTCAAAACTAATGCCTTCCGCTAGGGGTTGTGCTTTTAAGCATACCTTCATCTTTCCAACTAAACTCCTTGGAAATTTTTTTATTTTGAACCTAATATGTCGAACAAAGCCATAAATGTAAATCAACAAATTTTATATTGCAAATATGAAATCAAACATAAAAAAACTTCTCTTGTTAAATCAATGTTTGTTCTCTAAAATGATGTATTATCAACTCAACAAATAATCACCATAGCTATATTCGAAATCGGACCAGAAATCCATACCTCAACAGATAAGCAGCAACAAATCGAAGAATGGGACGCCCTGCCTATTCTTTGCATCCATAACGTCAAAATAATTTGGTGATTAGCATTAGCTACAATAAGTTTGATGTAAAAATTTTGTAAAAAAAAAGATTAATTATTTAAAAAAACGTTAAAAATTGATGAACACGTCAGTCAGAATAAATGAGGTTTAAGCATATTCAAAAAAATAAGTTTTTTTTTGTGCATACATAGCCAATTTCAAAGATTAGTTTTTTTTTTTCGGGTTCGGGTTGAACCCGCCAACCCGCTAACACGACCTGTTTAGTACCCCTATGAATTATAAAAGAATCGAACAAAGTAGGCATATACTACTGTAAAGCACTAACAAAAAGAAAACAAAAACAATAATTATCTGAGAAAAACCGAGAATCCAATTCCAGTATGACGAAATGAGAATCCAATTCGTATTTCAAAAATATCTCTATATATATGTGTTCTACTACGTGAATTATCAATCAATCAATCAAGCCAAAAAGAATAAACTAAACTATAAATGGCTTCAACCCAATGCCAACGACCAGTTGACCACACTAAAAAACCACCCCACATAGCCATGCCACAGTTGACCACACCAAAACCGGTCAACATGCCCAAAACAAATGTAACAACACATGTTCATGCTGCCACCGAAAAGAAAACAAACATCTTTTACCAACAAAATGAAAGAAATGGCAAATTCGGCTTACAAGAAGGTGGCTGACCAGATGCACCACCATGATCAACACAATAACGGGCTTCAACCCAACACTGGCCCGAAACCCGTTAGACCAAAACAGAAAGAATCAGGCATGAGCAACTGCATACCTCGAATCGGTGATCACAAAAAGAAAGGAAAAAACTCAAGGAAGAAGAAGGGAAATGACTGTAAGTGTAAAGATGACAACAACAGCAGTAGTGACAGTGAAAATGAGTCAAATGACAATAATGCCCATGTGAAACGTATTTAAGGTGTGTAAAATTGATCTAGCTATGAATAAATAACAATATATATAAACATACTAAATTCAATAATCACAACATCTGGTTGTATAGCCATATTGAAATCGGTATGTTAAGAACCTGTTGTTTTTACTTTGGGTGCTATGATCTAATAAAATGATATATCAATGAGTTTCTAATAAACTTACTCTAGGCCCGTTGATCACTGTTTCACTTGTAATTTGGGAAACAAACTCTGCAACAGCTGCAGCAGCACATTCTTCAGTTTTTTCACGAGTCATTCCACATTTAAGATTCTTTTTTGAAATTTGGAACGAATGATCCCCGTTTTGAATAACATGTACAGCGTTTAAAGCCTTTAATTTACTCATAACCACTTCTAACAATTGCAGAGAACAGTGAGTGTCTTTGCTACCCTACAGCAAACAAAAAATGCAAGAAAAGAGCATGTTAATTTAAAACTATGGTAATGCATCAATAACTTTAGAGGACAATAAACATAAAGGTTCATTGTTTTACATGTACAAACATAATAGGAACTGTAAGTTGTAAGAGGGGTGCTTCGTGAATAACTCTTGTTCTGCCCTGCAATAATATCTAATGTGTCAAATACCATGGTCTAAGTGATTACATAAACACCCCCGATTTTAACGACTACACACGGTCTAAGTGATTACATAAACAACACTACCAAAGATAATACAAAAAATTGTAGTATTTTAAACAATTTGATGTGCGGTTGAAGCCTCATTCCCGTGTTTGAGGGAAAAGTACGTGTATGTTTGCATGTACGGGTCGAAGGTTGTCTGTCGGTTGCTAGTTGTGTGCGTTGCGGTGGGGTTTTGTACGTGTGCGTTATGTAGAATACAATTTGACCCACTACTAATTTAGAATACAGTTTGATCCATTACTAACTAAATATGAAATGCTAGAGTCTCTAATCTGTGTTGGGATAAGCTTTTTTTTTCAAAACTCAAATGAAAATTATTTGACTATTGAAAGTCAACTAAAGTTAATATCAAGCTCAAACAAATACAAAATCAAATAAGAACATTATCATTTCATACACAAAAAATATTGGTTTACTACACACCTATTTTAATCTCAAAACACAATTAGTTGCAACGAAAACAACTAATAAATTAACCCAAAAACACTAATGACATGAAGAATCCATTAGGTACCTATGGGAATATACAAGTAAAAACTAAAAAGAAAGGAATCTATATTATAATATTATACACTCAAACATGCTGGTTTTAGTGGTAGTGTTGTACAGTAATCAAAATACATTGCATATCCCATGTCACAAATCGCATTTTTAACAATCAATAAAACATTACATTTCACAAATTGCAGTTTACAAATACAAATGATGCATTTTCACCCAAAACACAATAATATCTGAGAAAAACTGAGATATAATCAGCAAACTCAGAACTTGCATGTATATATTTCATAAATAAATACAAAATAATCCCAAAAGATACTTTAATGCATAACAACCCGTATATATTTTCAAAAAAAAGTGTAATATAAACTTAATAACATTTGTAACTTTACTTTTAAGAGAGTCTCCCTAGTTTGCATCAACTTCGTAGAACTGAACTGGAATGGAAAAGCTTCACTTGCAGCTTCTCAACCATTAAGTACCTGTCAAAGGCTTCAATGGTATTTGAGATTTGATTAAGTTTTTGAGAATATAAATAATAATGTCGATAATAAGATTAGCGGATATGCCCAGAGGAAAGAGCTATAAATACCTTCTCTGGCATAGCTTTTCTTCACCAGCAATCTTTAGTATTTCTTCTATGTCCCTTATAATCGCACATTGTTGAAATCCAGATTCTTTACTATCTGAAAAAACAAATAAAAATAAATCAAAACTCAGACTCACATGTGAAAAAAGAAAGTAAAGAGGTTGGTAACAAACTCATGTTTATCATCAGCAAATTCATGAAACCCGAAACCAGCAGCCTCTACACTAATCAATCTCACATCTTTATCATCAACAAACTGATGAAACAGGCATGGCAGTTGATGCTCCACCAATACATCTTTATCTCACATCTTCAGCATTTATATGACAATAAAAATAACAAAATTACAACCAAAACCCTAGTTGTCATAGACTTTAAATGACAATAAAAATAACAAAATTATGGGTATCAGTTGTTACCTTGTTGATGAAGAAAGCTTGGTGAAGAAGACCGTGAAGAGAGATTCGGGTGGACGGAGGTATCGATGTAAAAAGTGGAGGCGATTGTTGTTGAATGTCTTCTCTCTAAGATGCATCTCAAAGAAATTAGCATAGATTAGAGGATTTCATAATTTCGAACCTATTGATTGAGATGATTGTAATCGCCGGAGACAGGGTTGAAGATGGATTGAAGGTTGTCGCACAGGTTGATTGAAATCCGGAGGAGGCGATTCGGCTTTAGGGCTTTGAGAGAGAGAGAGAGAGAGCTGAGAGTTGATGATAAGGATAAATTAAAAAGAAAGGTTTTATAGGATATTGTTTGAATTTTGAATCTAGAGCCAAATTTTGAATTTTGAATCTAAAGTCAATATATATTAATTTAATTAAAAAGTTAAAAATCGGAATTATGACATCAACGGAGTCCATGTGGCATAGTTAATATCATGACACGTAGGCAAAATGAAGTCATCCTCTAAGCTCCTTTAATAGAGAGTATAGATGAATTCTCTTAGGCCACATGGGCTATTCTTAGCCAATCATTTTGATGACGTGGACACCCTCATAAGCCAAAGAATTCCTCTTGGGCACCAATCTCTTTTCCTAATCTACTTCTCACGTACGTTTCTTCCCACTAATCTCTCATAAGCCAAAGAATTCCTCTTAGTCACGAATTCTTCTCCTCTCCTTTTTCTTTCGCTATTTTGAATCGGAATCATCTATCTATAACATGTTTCTTCTTACTTCCTTCGTTTTATGTTATTCACATATCCCAGGCAGAACATCATCTTCGTTGGGTAAGTGTTTAAATGATTTTATGTTCTTCAGTCGTTTTGATTATCAACGCTTTCGGTTAGTTGTTATGAATGTTTTGATCTCCTATATAAGCTGTTTCTTTTTTGTTATTTAATATCGTAAACCCTAATTTTTAGGGAATAATTATTGTGTTGTTTTCGATGGCGATGACTAAATACGTTTGTTGTTTCTTCCGAATCCGAACAAGATTATCATGTTCAATCGGTAAGTGTTTTTTGTATTTTATGTTCTTCAATCGGTTAGATTTTCAATGATTTTGGTTTGTTATTATGAATGTTTTTGTAGGATCTTTTGATCTCCTCTTTCATCCATTAATTTTTTGTAATATGATATTGTAAACCCTAATTTTTAGGAAAAAATTGTTTGTTTGGTTTTTAAATGTTACTGGAAGGTGTCTAATGAATCATATAACCAGATTCAATCATCATCATGTTGCTAACGAGGTTTTTTAATAATTGTGTTGTTCATCATATTATTCCATGTTTATATGCTGATAGTAACATTATTTTTACTTAATAGTTTTATGGTATATCCGATAACCTTTTTGGCTCTTCTAAACTCCCATAGGATTGCTCATGGATGTTTGTTTGTTATTGAATCTGAGAACGATGAGAGTCTAAGTATGGGTTCTTATGGCGACATGACCCTCTCTGAATCTTTCAACAACTTTTTATTTAGGCAAAATCGAGTTTTAGTATGACTCTTGATTCAATATGTTTTCCATGTTTGGTTTTGTTTTTTTTCCTACCAGTTTAAGAATCTGAAATTTAGATCCACTTCTGATATCTGTTGTATTGATCTTCAATATTTGGTTCAGGGTACGCACCAGTTAGCTAGCTAGCTGGGTAGTTCGATTGGCTTTTACCCTATGTTTAGGAACTACTTGATGGTATCCTGTTCAAGGTTTAAGTTTTCGCCTTTTTAATTTCTTATTGATAGATAGATTGATTTTTAAATAATTTGCTTATTGAAAGCTATTTTTGCTGATGTTTGATGTGTAGATAGGATGTGGCAGGTACATTTTAGGGTTCTAAATTTTAAAGCAAATTTATTTGCAGATATGGACACTTTAATGGTTGTTTTCTAATCATTAGAGGAAAAGGAAAGCCCAGCGATCAAGCACCCCCGCCCCAAAAGATGAGACCGGAGAACTGCCAGGTTGTCGAGGACACGTCTCCGTAGAAAATCCCTATAAGCCCATACCATATTTTGCTATAAGAATACAACCGGAGAACTGCCAGGTTGTCGAGGACACGTCTCCATAGAAAATCTATATGTTGCAGTTGTCTTGCACGTGTTTAGGCGAGGCCATTGCATCTTAGGTTAATGCAAGGCGAGGACATTATATCCTAGGTTAACGCAAGGCGAGAAACTTGCTCTAGGTGCACACAAAGTTGTTTTTAAATTTGTTATAAGTTTATTACTTCCTTTTTAGAGTTCTTAATTATCAATTATCTTTTGTGGTGCTTATGTTCAACTTTGAATGTGCGCTCCTAAGCTATTATTATGTTTGTTAATATTTTTTATAACAAAGATGAGGGCTAAAAGGTGAACAAGCGGTAGTGGTTGGAGCTATAGTTGTGTTTCCAATTATATGTATCAAAAGTAAGTTCTTTTAGAGAAGTAGGATTATGTGTTGTGGATAATGTGTTTGATTCAGTAGTTACTCTCATGTGGCAAAGTTTAATATTTTTATATACACGGTTTATTTTTAAACATTGTGATAAAAGTTAAAGTGTGTTTTTGATTATTTCTGTTTATCTATTAAAAACATTAAACTACCCATTAGTTTCATCATGGATTAAATACAATTTAAACTGACCCATATGCATGCATTGGTTGCATTTCGTTAAAGGCAAGGTACAATGACCCGTGCAAAGATTTCTGAAATTAATGCCTGCAATGACACTGATCTTCTTGACGCGCGACCCATGAAGATATGGTTTTCTTATGATCGAAATAATAATGAATACTGCTATCTTTTGGTTGATAAACGTGTAAGTAGCGTTCAACTCTATACATTGTTTTGTTAGCTTTTCTTTGTTCATTGTTTTATATTTACTAGGTGTGTCCTTATTCATTGGCTTCGGGAATTGAAAATACTCAGGTACACTTAAAAAATTACAACACCGTTCTCATATTATGTTGGAAAAGAAGATAAGATTCCAGACGTACTCACCCAAACCAACCAAGGGCTGACTAGAATAAGACTTCAAGATCAAAGGTATGTCAAAAACTACAAACTATGATCCTCATGGGTCTAAAGTCAAGGTAGTTAAGGCCTTCGAATTTTTAAAGAATTAGATCAAGTTCAGAAAAACTTTTGATAGGCTGAGTCATTTTTCGGATTGAACACGGCATTTTCCAGGCAAGGCCTTTGAATTTCCGGTTAGTACGCCATATATAGTTTCATTTGTTTATTAGTTGCGGGGTAATATGGGCCGGTTAACAAGATATCGAAGTGGTGGTCTATGGTTAAGATTTTTGTAACAGTTTACAATAATCAAACTTGATGGTAAAATAATTTTTATTGCACGATTATTACAAAATTTATATTAAGACTTAAACAAATTTAAAGTCTATTCATAAAGTAAAATTATAGGATTTGTTGTTTGTTTAAAATAAATTGCATTGCAATATATTCAGTAATGAGTGTTTGGCAAAAAATGGTTATAAATATAATGCAGATGTTCAAGACTGCTTGGGGATAAACAAATCATGTTTGAGATAAATTTAAGATTACCTGACCATGTGCTCACGTATTTTACCGATTTAGTTACTAAAGATAATTGTTAGTGTTCGGTAAGAGTGGTTTCATGGTTGTTTTGTGTGTTTTAATGAGGTTTTTGAACTTTTCAGTGTGAACACACTTCGACTTTGCAGCAGGTTGGAGTTTTTCGTTTCGCTTACAAAAGTTGTGAGTTGCGAGCAAGTCTCTCTGCAATTAAATTTAACAGTATAGATACCATGACGAACCAAATTAGTACCGATCAAATGCCTGTCGCAAAGAATGATTTGGTTTAACGTGATCGTGTTCTGAGTTGTGTTGTAAAATGTACATGTTATCACAACAAGAATGTTTTGGTTGAGTGCGCCGCAACGCGGCATTGTGTATAAATTTATTATAAAAACAACATTGAGTGTCCCTTTTATAGTTGTCTTTTTTCAGTTACATTAACTGTAAAAACAAAATTTGTGTGCTATATATCTGTGTTCATTTGAGATGAAATGTTCCTTTTGTGGATAGCCATTTTAGTAAGTTGCGACAAGAATCGAGTACGCTCAAACAATTGTACTCTGTTGTGGATACTCAAAAGCGCATAGCTATCTATGTATAATTTATTAAAACAATAGATTTGTAAGAAGTATTTTCTTTATATAACCCGTGTAACACACGGGATCTAAAGCTAGTAACTAAATAAAAGAAAAAATAAACAAGGTGGATAAGTTAAATAAAACAAGAAAAAATGTTAAACTTGTTTTATATAAAGTTAAACTTTGTGTATCATGATTTATTTGACAAGTTGTTATATTTTGTTAAACCTTATTGTTGATCTGCAATTTTGATTCCTGAAATTAGGGTGTGGATTCAATTCTTAGATTCCACTTTTGATTTGATGATTTTACCTTTTGCAATCTTAAAATAGGAAGGGGCTAAAGTTAACTGGAAATTGCAAATTTACCATTTTAATTGGATTTCTGAATTTCAAATGCAAGATTTAGCTTTTAATTTTGATCCTGTTGTTTTATTTCCATATGCTTTCAATCAAATCAAATATTAGTTAACTAATATAATTACACCTATAATCAAGATGTTGATAGCATTTATGTCTTATTAAAAACTATTATTTGTTTTGCAATATCACTTTCTGACATTTGAGTAACTTTTCAGTTCATAGTTCATGTTTAAACTGATGCTTGGTTGTTGTTGGTTGCGGAGAATATGTTTACTGGTTTTGTAGGTGTGCATGTATATGTATCTAATTAAATAACTCTACTTATGTTTTTTTTTTTTTTTGGTTTAATAGTAAACTATAGCTATGTCGAAAAGAGGCAAACATGGTGTTGCTTCTTTTCAAAAGAATTATAAAGAGGAGGATTATAAGGTAGAGTTTGACAAAAATAAAAGCCCGGTGGGTGCAATGAGTTAGACAAACGTTTCCATATCATATTGATATAAAGAATTTTGAAATAAACCAACGGGAAGAATTATGGTTGATGCCAAGGTATGGTTGTTTGTTTTTTACACATTATCATAAATATGAAAGATCTGTTTAGTATTATGTTTAACCTTTTGTTTCATAAATTTTCAGAGGTTGTGGAATATTCAAACTGAAAGGCCAAAAAAGTTTATGCTAAGAAAAGTAAAGAAACTTTGTACAAAATTCAAAAGCTGGCTTGTTATCAACTATGTTAATAAAGGAAAAAGGCCATATGAGAAGTATGCATATCTCGATCCTGGACATTGGGATGAACTCGTTTAGAAAAAGACAAGTAAAGAATTTTTGGTATGTGATGAGTGTTATATATATTAGGTGTATATTTTAAGCCCTTTAACACTTTTTTTAGCCAAGTTTTAAATTTATAAAACACGATATTTACTAACACTAAACACACATATGGGCAAGTGCACCCATCGTGAGCGTAGTATAGTGTTGGTAAGATACCGAGGTCGTCCAAGGACACAAGAGCTTTTAGTACCGGTTTATCCTCAACGTCTAATCAAATCAAAAGTTTAGAAAAAGGTTTTAAACTAAGAAAATAAAAACTAACTAAAATGCTGAAAAATAAAAAGAAAAAGAAAAACAGATAGACAATACGAATCACTTGGCTCCGACTCGTGTTTAGTGTAACCTTTGATTATTTCCGTACTTTTGCACTTATTTAAGATATTATCTTAGTTATTGTAGTAGGGCCCCTCTTTTGGAGGTGACGTTACCCTCAACCCAGTAGTTTGAGTCAACAGGGATACAATCCTAAAGGGTTTGATTATTGAAAGATAATTAATTAAGTTATTAATGCATAATGTGGTAGGCCCCTCTTTTGAAGGCGACGTTACCCTCGGCTAAGTAGTCTGAGTCAGCAGGGATACAGTCCTAAGTAGCCGGGTTAAAGTTTTAATAGTAGTTTAACTTATGAGGGGATCAAAGAGTTTGGACCCCCGCCATCCAATACCGTTAAGTATTGAAGGAGGTCCTACTAAATTTGACCCAGGTCCTTTGCAGGATCTATACACTGAACAATGACATGACTCTTACCAAACCGTTCCCTTAACCCCCGACCAGGTAGCCAACATACCTCCATATAGACCGTGGAGATATGAATGGTGAAAATCTTTTATTTTATATAGACAGTAAAATAATGCCAAGACACCACGGACAAACAATAAGGAAGAATCACCTTCAACATAAGAAACTAGTTATTAAAGTCATTAATACATAACCAATTAAAAAGTGCAAAAAGATTAAAAATAAAAAGTATTACACTAGACACTTTGTCTTCACCAAGTGATGTAAGAGACTTAGGCAAACATGGCCTTGATTGTCAAGAACTCTTACGATCAATCTTGGATCCCGAGACGACTCACACACTCTATGATGGACAATGGATGATGGTGGTGGATGATGGTGTTATGGTGGTGGTGGGTGGTGGGTGAAGTGTGAGAGAGGTGGTGTGCCAAGGGATGGTTTGAGCTTGAGCCAAGCACTCCTATTTATAGGTTGAACAGAAGCTCGGGCACGGCCCCGTGTCCACTGGGCACGGCCCCGTGTCCATCCTCTTCTCTGTCTTCATTAATTGCTCTTGTCTGCATTAGTTGACCATGGTCCCGTGTCCGCTGGGCACGACCCCGTGTGCAGGAGCATATCTGTACTATCAAGATTTGCCTGGATTCTGCGAATCTTATAGTTGATCCCGGCCCCGTGTCCGCTGAGCACGGCCCCGTGGTGGGCAATGGAAACTTCTACAACTTTGTCTTTTATGCTGACACTTGGGCACGCCCCCGTGTTCACTGAGCACGGGCGTGTTCAGCCTTCTGTTCTCTTGTTTTGCTTGGGAAGATGCTTTCGGTGAGGTCGGGCATGCCACGTTTGTTCCTTTTCTTGCATTTATGTTAGATTTAGCTGCCTTTTTGCTTCTTTTGTTAATTTGAGCTCATTTAATCCTGAAAATACAAAAGGAAGACAAAAACACACTTTTTCCAACATTAGTACTAAAAAAGGGTTAGTTTTATGCCACAATTGATGTAATTTATATGTTGCATTTTGCACACATCAAATACCCCCACACTTGAATCTTTGCTTGTCCTCAAGCAAAACTCTTTATAATGTGGCTTTACACTCCCAAATGGAATGGGTAGAAGAGAAGGTTTTTGAACTTGTCATAGAGTGTCGGGATTTCCAAGATTCTTTATTACGTTTTATTTTTATTTATTTACAATCCTATTCGTCATGATTTATTTAAAACTTTTCATAACATAAATTACTTATTAGGGCATAACATGCCTCTTTTAAAATTCTATTTATATACAAGTTCACATACCTCACGGGGGATCACTCAACACTCGGCCGAAGATGTATTTTAGTGAATCACTCGAGAGCGGCATGGAACTTACTCCTACCATAGGCTTGCTAAGCAATCAATCATCCTCCTTTTTAACTATATACCTTCGTAAATATCAAGAGGACTTTTGGGTGAAGGGTTAGCCTTGGGTTAAAGGTAGGTGGTTGGGTTAGTGGTTAGTAGAAAAGGGCGAAAAGCGTAAAAAGCATCGGTTTTTCGTAAGACTTTTTATTTTTGCAATTTTTTTATTTTGATGAAGCCATAATTCAAACAAAGTTAATTTTGATGAACTTGTTTGTTTATTTCTTTTGCTTCATCATCAAAAAAAAAAAATTTGAAAGTCATACGAAAAACTGAGCTTGTTTCTAAAACAAAGGGTTAAAAATAAAAAGGTTTTGGTGGGTGAAAGGGTGTTTGGTTTGGGTTAAGAAATAAAAAGGTTTAGACTCAAAGGGGTTAACTAGGGGGATTTTGGGTAGGTGGTAAAAAAAAGAAAAATAATGGTGTAGAAATAAAAAGGGTTAGTCCTAATGCCTCCATCATTTACTTACTCGGGTTTAAGTTGGTAAGGATCGGGAATGTATCGTCGTGGCAAGTTCTAGAGTTGTAAGAACCAAGCGGCTATTCACACAAGAAACGAAAGATGAGCATTTAGTTTAAAGATATGTATTTGTATGCTCAATAAAGGCTCAAAACTCACTTTTGTGGGAATGGGTTTATATGTGATCAAGTATGTATAATTAAATTTTAACTAAGCTTGTCATGCCTTTTCATAATTTTCTTATGTTGGTTCTTTTTATCACGACGCTATCGGTTGTAAATTTGTAAAAATATAACCTTTTTAGAATTTTGAAATTCCCAAGTTAAACCTAGACAAGTAAAAAAAATTGAAATTTTTTGGAGAAAAATTGGGGTGATTAGCGGTTCCAATAGAGTTTTGTGTCAGGCTTGTTATTAGGACTTGCAAGATTCAAGGTTTTAGCATCCCCCTCACACTTAAATTACACATTATCCTCAATGTGTCCCAAAAATAATTTTTTAGGTTGATTGAATGTGTAAAAGGTGTGAAAAAGCAAAAATTTGTGTTACTAGGAGCCTGGACACGGCCCCGTGTTGTCCGGGCACGGCCCCGTGTTCAGGTGCCAGTAACAAAAATTAAACAAAAGAAACAGAAGCCTGGACACGGGGGCGTGTTGGGTGAACACGGCCCGTGTCCAGTTTACCTAAACTGGGTATTTTCTGCAGACTATGCAGCACGGGGCCGTGTTGGGCGGACACGGCCCGTGCTGAACCTACTGTAATGAAGAAAGTTCGTCGGATGGCTCTGTTTTCCTGCATGGGTTGCTGGTTCATGTTTCCCTTGCATCCTTTGTCATCCCGAGTGTATTTTATTTATTTTAACACCATCCAAACACCAAGTTTAACTAAAACCATCATTCATTAAGTCATAGAGAGAATTACATAATAGTCCTAAAAATTAAAATACTAGATAGTTAGGTCAAAGAAACACGAGAAATCTAAACCAAGAAGTTCTAGCCTACTATTTATTCTATTAGCAAAATTTTCGAAAAGGTAAATCCTTCGGTTAGAAGTGGCTTGAAAAACTTCTTTCTCAGGGCATGGGTTCCTCACACGTCGGTGAGCCATTCTTCTATCTCCCTAGGGAGAAGAAAAACGGGCTCATTGGCATTGGTTTGAGGAGGTGCAACCTCCACCGGGACTTCTTGTAGATTTTCAAGAGGAGGTTCCGCTGGAATGTCATCCCAACCGTTATGATTGTTGATTCCAAGTGCTAGGTTCCAATCCTCTTGAGGGAGGATTGGTTCCATGGGTGGTGTCACAAGAATGTTTAACCTCTGGTGCAAGAGGTTTATTTCTTGAAAACTGTTTTCCAACCCCACCGAAAGATAATTTATACGGTCTATTAGGACCTCCTCTACCGAAGTCATCTCGTCTAGAGCTTCACGTAATGCCATCACGTAATGTACGAGAGTTGCTTCGATTGATGACCTCATCTCCCTTCGACTGTTTCTGGAGTGCGCAGAAGAGGTTCCACTGTTTTGACTAGACATTCTACGAAAACAAACCAGAAATAGTTTATTTTAAATGAAACAGTACATTGGACACGGCCCCGTGCTCGATGAGCACGGCCCCGTGTTCAACTTTCTGCAGATTTTCGCAACAAGGAATCTTGGAGTTTTAAATTATTTTTCCAACTCATGAAGCATTTTTGAACAGAAATAACTTAAAACAATGTTGTACAACTTATTTTCAACAAGATTCCTTGGACAAAAATCTAATAATCAACACAATAAAGCTTGAGAGCAAGCTTCAATGGAGGTGTTGAGACAAGAAAGATGAAGAAGAAGGCAATGGATAAAAGAGGAAAGGACAAGAGGTTTGTTAGAACCTTCTTTTAGAGATTACCTAGGATGGTAGTTGAGAAGATCCTTTCAAATCCCTGTCCCTGGATGGTCCAAATGTGCAGGATTCTTGGCTGCATTTATAGAAAACGACAGTATGCTGGACACGGCCCCGTGTCGGATGGACACGGCCCCGTGTGCAGGCAAGATCCTGACACGTTTTGTCCGTATTCTTACAAAAAGTCAGAAGGGAATCTTTTGGTGGACACGGGGGCGTGTTGACTTGGGCACGACCCCGTGTCGAGAGACTGTTTTATGAAGTTTGTCTATTTTTAAGGAACTTTTTCGTATCGGGTGGTTCCTTACTGGATGGAACAACCCCAAAGTGCCTAAGATACCTTAATTGTTCTAGATTAAGACGAGAACGCAAGAGGTTGTCGGTGAGGGTGATTCCTATGCTATATGTAGGTGGACAAGTCCAACCCTTTTCTGGGTTCTCGTTAAAGAAGGTGTATGCCGAATCGCTCAGGTCTATGTATGCATCGAACGAAGTCGATGGGGAGTCCTTCACGGCACAATCGGCACAGGGACGACTATCGCTCAAGTCCTCGCTAGAGTTAGAAGTATCGTCGGGAACAACGAAGTTGTTTGAATGCGATTCCAACACTTCTTCTTGGTTATCATCTTGAGATAAATTATTGAAATCTATCCTAAGTTCTTTTAACCAATTAAGAATTAGATCTTCTAATTGAAATAGTTCATCAAGAAGCATTTCTCCTATAAAATCTGGTTGGGAGCATTCGAGGGAGAGATAGGGATTATTTTTACTTTCGCCCCTCTTAAGGATACAGGGAAACGATGGGTCTATATAGTGGGGCTTATAATTTAGAAAATAACATTCTAATTCCTTATGGGAGCCACCACATATTTGACACCACGTACCATAAGAGTGCCGAAAGTAAAAATTATCAATATCACTCATGTTTGTGTCAGAAATTACCAACCGTCGGGATCTTACGGTTCTGTTTTCAGTAACTGGATCTTGGGCACGGGGGCGTGTTGAGTGGGCACGGCCCTGTGTTCAGCTTACTGTCTGACTTAAAACAGGATTGCCAGTTCCAATGATTGGGCACGGGGCGTGTTCAGCAGGCACGGCCCGTGCTGAGTTCTGCAGAAGCTGAAAAACTAAGAAAAATCCTAAAAAAATAGAAAAATAAGAAAAAACGATTAGGTCGCTGATTCCTAACTTTCTTAAAATCCTTGTGTCCCCAGCAACGGCGCCAAAAACTTGATGCGTGATGAGTGTTATATATATTAGGTGTATATTTTAAGCCCTTTAACACTTTTTTTAGCCAAGTTTTAAATTTATAAAACACGATATTTACTAACACTAAACACACATATGGGCAAGTGCACCCATCGTGAGCGTAGTATAGTGTTGGTAAGATACCGAGGTCGTCCAAGGACACAAGAGCTTTTAGTACCGGTTTATCCTCAACGTCTAATCAAATCAAAAGTTTAGAAAAAGGTTTTAAACTAAGAAAATAAAAACTAACTAAAATGCTGAAAAATAAAAAGAAAAACAGATAGACAAGATGAATCACTTGGCTCCGACTCGTGTTTAGTGTAACCTTTGATTATTTCCGCACTTTTGCACTTATTTAAGAGATTATCTTAGTTATTGTAGTAGGCCCCTCTTTTGGAGGTGACGTTACCCTCAACCCAGTAGTTTGAGTCAGCAGGGATACAATCCTGAAGGGTTGGATTATTGAAAGATAATTAATTAAGTTATTAATGCATAATGTGGTAGGCCCCTCTTTTGAAGGCGACGTTACCCTCGGCTAAGTAGTCTGAGTCAGCAGGGATACAGTCCTAAGTAACCGGGTTAAAGTTTTAATAGTAGTTTAACTTATGAGGGGATCAAAGAGTTTGGACCCCCGCCATCCAATACCGTTAAGTATTGAAGGAGGTCCTACTAAATTTGACCCAGGTCCTTTGCAGGATCTATACACTGAACAATGGCAAGACTCTTACCAAACCGTTCCCTTAACCCCTGACCAGGTAGCCAACATACCTCCATATAGACCGTGGAGATATGAATGGTGAAAATCTTTTATTTTATGTAGACAGTAAAATAATGCCAAGACACCACGGACAAACGATAAGGAAGAATCACCTTCAACATAAGAAACTAGTTATTAAAGTCATTAATACATAACCAATTAAAAAGTGCAAAAAGATTAAAAATAAAAAGTATTACACTAGACACTTTGTCTTCACCAAGTGATGTAAGAGACTTAGGCAAACATGGCCTTGATTGTCAAGAACTCTTACGATCAATCTTGGATCCCGAGACGACTCACACACTCTATGATGGACAATGGATGATGGTGGTGGATGATGGTGGTGGATGATGGTGTTATGGTGGTGGTGGGTGGTGGGTGAAGTGTGAGAGAGGTGGTGTGCCAAGGGATGGTTTGAGCTTGAGCCAAGCACTCCTATTTATAGGTTGGACAAAAGCTCGGGCACGGCCCCGTGTCCACTGGGCACGGCCCCGTGTCCATCCTCTTCTCTGTCTTCATTAATTGCTCTTGTCTGCATTAGTTGACCACGGCCCCGTGTCCGCTGGGCACGACCCCGTGTGCAGGAGCATATCTGTACTATCAAGATTTTCCTGGATTCTGCGAATCTTATAGTTGACCACGGCTTCGTGTCCGCTGAGCACGGCCCCGTGGTGGGCGATGGAAGCTTCTACAACTTTGTCTTTTATGCTGACACTTGGGCACGCCCCCGTGTTCACTAAGCACGGGGCATGTTCAGCCTTCTGTTCTCTTGTTTTGCTTGGGAAGATGCTTTCGGTGAGGTCGGGCATGCCACGTTTGTTCCTTTTCTTGCATTTATGTTAGATTTAGCTGCCTTTTTGCTTCTTTTGTTAATTTGAGCTCATTTAATCCTGAAAATACAAAAGGAAGACAAAAACACACTTTTTTCAACATTAGTACTAAAAAAGGGTTAGTTTTATGCCACAATTGATGTAATTTATATGTTGCATTTTGCACACATCAGTGTGAGAGTTTGTTTTTTATCTATCGATGCTGATGTAGTTTTGAATTTTGAGTTTACATAGGTTCAACACAGGTTTATGGAGGATTGTTCAATAGTATTAAAAAGTGAGCAAGAAGTGGCAATAGTTTGGATGCAAACCAGGAGAGAGGCTCGATATCATGGGTGGATAAGAATTCTGGTGGACTGGTCATGTCTTATCCACCTATCGAGGTATAGGTTGTTAATAAAAAATGTTAATACATTTTTAAAAATGTTTAATGGTTTCACATAAGTTGACGCCCTGGGAAATGCTTTTTCCTTTCCAACTTAGTGATGAATTGACGTGGTTATAAGGCAAAGATGGCCAACTTCTAATAGGATTCTATGTGGCATATTAGTAAGCGAGGGTTTTGTAGAAGTTCAAGTTGATAATGTCATTGAAGGTTGCAAGAAAATGCCCGTTCTTGAAGTAACAAAACGTGGACATTAAATGTGTTGGCAACATGCTTCACAGTTTTGTTCAATGGCCAATGAATGCACTAAAGGTATATTTGTGTATACTTTACATTATATTTTTGTATATTGATATTTACTTTATTTTTTATGTTAAATGGTAGATTGTCAACAAGGAAACATCCAACAGGTCTATGAGTGCCTTGAAAACGAACCCGAGTCTTGCTACATCAAGCCACACAGGCGCCTCGCCTCAAACACAAGTCAGTGACAACGCAGCGGTTTCATGTTATCACCTAGAGGTAGTTTATATTAATTTAGTTTGATTTGTTCATATTACAACATTTTTTTGTTAATTTAGATTGGAGAATAGTCAGAATATAATCCATATGAACTAAATGCCTATTCAACAAAACAAAACACTGATAATAGTTTTATGAATATGGTAAAACATCAGTAACTTGTTTTTGTAACAATCCACACACACATATCTCTTTCTCCCTTTCTTCTCTCTCTCTCTATATATATACATATATATATATATATGTATGTATGTATATATAATCAACAGCAAGATTGTAATTATAATATTTTTTGATCAACGGCAACATTGTAATTATAATGTTATAACTTTCCTTTAAAATAAATGACAAGATGGTATTTTCGTCATTTGTAAATTCCATTGTTTAAACAATATAATCAAAATCTCTAAAATCTCGCTAGTTTTCGTTTATACAAGATATAAAGCTGTCAGTTTATACACATGTGTACAATCTCGCTAGTATTAGTTTATACAAAATACAGAACTGTTAGTTTATACACATGTATAAGGGCTTTATACATTTGTGTATTATATTTAGAAATGGTTACATATATGTATATTAACATCATATAGTATACAATGCAGGGGCGTCTCTGAGAATTTATGTACCATGTTCGAGCTCGAAAAAAAATGCATCATTCCGTAATGTTTTATTATTATTATTATTATTATTATTGTTATTTAATTTTAAAATCAAATGGGTATTTGGCTCACTAAAGCTAATGTTAATGGACTAACTTCCAAACCATAAAAATTGTTTTGTAAATTGTCCTATCTTGGGTTGGTGTAGGTATACTATTTAAAAAAAAATAACATGTATATTGGATTTTTTTATAAAAAACACGTGTCCCTCGAAATCACGGGCCCTGTGTGGTGGTCCTCCCCGCACACCCTCATCACCACCCATGATACTATGCATGCACACGAGTAGATCCATATAAAATTATGAAATTAATTAAAACCAAACAAGTGTACACATGTGTATCAACGATTAACACAAAACTACATGTCTACCCAAAACATACATGCACTATACATATGTGTAAAACAGGTGGAATACATAAAACAACAATATTTATGAAATAATCAATTTATACACTTCTATAAGATTATGGAACTGTCTTGGAACGAAGGAAATATAAAAAAATGTCGATCACGTTATGTTGCTATAAATTAATTTTTATTGATATTTGAAATCACAAAAAGGTAAGCATACATTACTGCTATTAATAACCTCCTATTAAATGGGATATAATTAAAGGAATTAACATTAAATTTATATGTATAATTACAATCTTACCCCTATTCATCTTAAACTAAATCAATGCTAGGATAAGTTCACAAGTAATGGGTAGGTTCACAAATAAACCTAACCCTATATATATAGAGGAATGTTAACGTACATTACGGCTTAACGTACTTCACGTACGACAGGTAATGACGCATGGTCATTTTAAAATCACGCACGTTATAACTCAAAAATCCAAAATCATGCATGTTGAAACACAATAATCACGCATATTGAAAACATTAATCACGCATGTTATAGAACAAATCACGCAAGTTGTTGTACGTGAAGTACGTTAAGCCGTAATGTACGATATACCTTTTATATATATATATATATATATATATATATATAAAGATTACTAATTAGATTCTTGTTACTATGGTAATCTGTACGTACTAATACTGTTTTTATAATCCTTTTTGGTAAACGCAAGTACAAGAACTACCACAAAATGTATATCAACAACAGATGCAAGATATTCATGCTGCCAATCTTGGTCCAGCATAACTGAAGCAAAGTACTCATGCTCCTAATACTGACATTTATCGATCCTAAAGTAACTACTACTTTGGAACAAACAAAGACTAGGCCTCGTACAATTTAGGATATGGTTGAGCTATTATCAAAGTGTGTTGTGGATAGCCATAGCATTGAGATATCTTCACCGGCCCGGATGTATCCCCATGCGGTTCGAGATATTATTCCATATGTGGAGTTGTTACAACAACTATTTTCTAATGACTGGTTTGACATCACCGTCATACATTGGTTTGCGATGTAAGTTTTTATTATTTTATATATGGTACAATAACATTTTCTATATACAATTTTGTTTACCAATTTTATCATATCTATTTGTTCTTGATTTAAGGTATTTTTATGAGTTACACAATTCTCGATCCACGTTCTTTTATCCGCACCACATCAAAGGTGAGTCGTGCACTAAAAATTCTGAAGGCGTTCAAGCACACATCATAGATATGTTTACGTTCCATACTGACAAAACATGTTTTGTTGCACCATTTTAGCAAAGTAAGTTATGTTTTCCGCCATTATTGCACATACACGCATACATACTTAATTATTGTATTTTTTTTTTTTTACTTTTTGTAGTAACCATTGGACTCTAGTTATCATTTGTCCTTCAACTCAGAGAGGCTATATTATTGACTCTACAAGTAGAGAAAAGGAACATCATGGTACATTCTTACGTCTCTCATTGATGAAGGTTGTTGGTTTCCATTTCTTTGGGATATGGTGAAGATCTGTTTTCTATTTTATTATTAGTTTATTTTCATGTATGCAAATTACTTAATTGTTAAATCAATGTAGTGTAAGCAGCAAAAGAATGACTAGGAATGTGGTTTCATGATAATCAAGCACATGTATGAATTTGCCAGTTCTATTCAACATGATTTTCATATTAAAGTAAGTGTTTTGTATATATTTATAGACTTTGTGTATTGCCTAAATTATCTATTTTTGAAATCACATGTTTTCAATTTATTTGTTTTAGTTTTGGAACGAAAAAGGTTGTCTTCTGCAAAAAGAAATCGACAAATTGATCATAGACTTAACGCAACAGTTTATCAGCAGGGTATTTCCAACGGGTCAGATGCGTGCGTGACAATAGGTAAAATGTATTCACACATGTCAAGTATGATAAACAGACCTAATATAACTAGAAAATGAATGCTATTTTAGAAAGTTTTATGATATCTTCTGAGCAAATGTCTATGTGCTGACTTGGGAAACATACTAAAAATGCTTAAGTTGTTCTGATCTACTAAGTTATTATTTTCATTCAGCTTTGTTATCATCTATTAGTTTTGTTGTGTCTTGAATAAATTGTTAGTTAATTTTTATGTTTTTGTTTTAAACTATAATGTACAGGGATACCTAATCAACTCCTAACATGTTTGGAGGCGACAATATGTAAGAAATATAATCCTTTCTTTCTTAGTTTGTTATGAATTACTGAATCCTAATACTTAACCTGTATGTCATGATTTGATCTTGGTTGATTTTGACTTTTAATTTTGTCAATCACTGGGGGTATTGGAAACCAATAAGAGAGCAATGCACAACAAAAAGTCAAAGTCAAAGTTAGAGATCCACTTTTGGAGTTAGGATTTTTTTCATTTTGTGTTTGAACTTTTTTTTGGTGGCAAATCCGTTTCTGTAGGAAGTTTTTTCATTTTGTGTTAGTGAAAATTCGACTATTGTCATTTGGTGGCAAAGTATTGTTTTGTTCTATGTTTGTTACGAATCTATTAACTGTATTTTTTTATAGAAATATAAAAAGTTACTTGTATTATTATTATTATTATACTCTTAGAAAGTATCGTTATTTAATGACGGGGTTGTTTCTATTTGATCAAGTGGTTTCTTAACCGCGCTAAAAGATAACCTCATTTTTTACACTCAATTTGAAGTGGCTTTGGACACAGTTGTTTCTATTTAATGACGTTGTTTTTAAAGCGTACTAAAAGATAGCCTCATTTTTTGACCCCCTATTTGTTGAGGCGGTCCATAAACCATGTCAAGATTTTAACCGCCCCCAATAAACTATTTATGTATTAGTAACGCTGCATGGGCCAGTATTTTCATGCAAAAAATAGAAAGTGTCAACATTTATCCAGAGTGTGACAACAACCAACTTTTCATAAAAATGTAAATTTTTCATGAAACACGTTTCAGTTGAAATATACAAATGCAATTTTCTGTCTCTAGGCTAAGAAAATCATATAAAAACACTTAGGGGCTGTTTGTTTACCTCTTAATGAGGCTTTTAATGGTTCAGACCTCTTACTGGTTCAGCACTTAACGGTTCAGACTGTTTGTTTCACGAGCAGATGTCTGAATGGTTCAGACATTTGCCTCTGAATGGTTAAGATTTATACAGAGTCTGAATGGTTAAGACCTCTAATCTGAATTGGTCAGACATTTGCCTCTGAACGGTTAAGCATTATACAGGCTCTTAATGATTCAGACCTCTTACTGGTTCAGCACTTAATGGTTCAGACCTCTTACTGGTTCAGCACTTAACCATTCAGATGTTGCCAAACAGCTCCTTACTGTTTAGTTGTGCTTTTACTCTTGAAGTTTTTGCATATAAGTTATCGTGTAACAGTAGACAACCATGCACTGAATCAAAATATTATTAATTCAAATATCATTAATTACCGGTAACTCACTACTCTTATGCAGGGGCGGACTTGTAGTTGTTACGGGCGTAGCCCGGGCTACGGCTCAAGTTTTTAATAGTAGTGTAAATTTTGTTTTGTTTTTTTCGATTTTTATACATAGGACACCACTGAACAAGTACGAGGACACCCCTCAAATTTTTTTTTACAAAATAATAAGTCTTGTTGGTAAGCCCAAATAAGTAAATAATAGCACATTAGGTAAGCCCAAATAAGTAAATAGTACCCCAAGATT